>JARKIC010000994.1:0-163807 GCA_029378375.1 Mycena olivaceomarginata | reverse complement strand
AATTCTTCCACGGTATGGATTTGGACGAATTTTCCGGTTGGAAATGGACAAGCGAGAGGAGGTATTGGGGTTTGCTTCGCAGGATCAGATGCTACATATGTAGAGTATATGACTATGAGTTGTGTATTATACGCTCAATCCTTTGCCCGGAATCTATGCCGGCCTTGCTCCCTTCACTGACCCACTTGAAGTCGTCAACCAGTCACCGGTGCCCACTCAGCACTGAGCAGTGAGCCCGCGAGCTTGGCAGTAATTCAATTCGGCAAAAGCAATGGTAGGACGGGGCATCGGATTGGGGTACTCAAGCGAAACAAGTCGCGAAAAACGGCGGAAAGAGAAGGACAAAGAGATTCAGTCGGGCCGCCATCAGCCGAGTTGCCGTCTTCTGTTTGTTCTCCACCACCTCGACCGGTCAACCAGCGGTCAACAGTTGAGCGAGCGACATGCTCTCTCATCTACCACAGGAGCTCATCGAGCTGATACTTTCTTACCTGGACGTGAAGAGTGTTCTTGCATGCGCCCTCCTTTCCTCATCGCTGGTCGCACCGAGCCAACGATTAATATTTCGCAAGCTGGTCATTCGGATTCCCCATCCAGATTCTCCAGACTCTGACACCGAGGCCTCGTTCGCGGCGGCCTCTCATATTTCACGCTATGTGCGTGATTTGAAGGTCCACCTAAACTCAGAAGCGGAATCTTTCGCTTCGCACAACGGCTGCTCGCGTCTATTCTCCCCTCATTCCACCACCTCCAGGGTTTGAGTATCAAGGGCAGGTTTGGATGGAATGATATGACGCTACCCCTCCAGTCCGCGATTCACAATTTAATGACTTCCACCAACCTTCGTTCATTGAAATTGAACAGAATTTTCGATGTACCACCTTCTATCATCGTCCAGGCGCTGTCTTCACTACGGACGCTCGGGCTCTACCGTGTCATCGTTAAACCCAGCGAAACAGACGTTCTCGACCGTCCCGTCACTCTGCGGACAGAGAAAATCATTCTGCGAACCCTATATCCCAACATTAAATCGATCGTCGATTTAATTCTTCCGGATATCCCCACACCTGGATATCTGGACAACATCAAATGGCTGGTGGTATCGATGGACGGTTCATTCACACGTGTCGAGTCTCGACGGTTAATCGCTGCTACGGCTAGCACCCTATGCCATCTGGAGCTCCGATGCCAAAGTCAGTTCCTGTGTTTCTCGAATCGTCCATGTCCTGACCCTCGTCTGAAGTGTTCGAAACTATTCTCGACCTTCCAACTCTTCCAGTTCTGCAGCTGCTTGAATTGAAGATTTCCCTCGGCTTTGGCGCGCCCCTGCCGCCAAACCTCTACCTCGCCGTCGCGGCCTTGCCCACAGCGGTCCCCGCTATCGAGATTCTCCGTCTCACGTTTAACGCCATTTTCCTCGTTTCGATAGCTTGGCGAACGACGACGCCGGCCCCCTTCCCTTGTTCAACGATGCCGCATACCGCGAAAAACTTCCGTGTCTGCGGCGAGTGCATTGCCGCGGGTGGCCGGGCCACACTTCTCGGGGGTGCGTCGACTTCAGCACCTACATCCATAGCAAATTCCTTGGATTGTGTGGCACTGAAGTCCTCGAGGTTTCTGTTCATGGTGATGAGGGAACAAGTGACTTATGATCCGAATGCGATGCGAGCACACTGTGCGCACGTCTCATTGTTTGAACCTGGATAGTTTCAAACTAAACTCTTAAACAGTAGAAGATGGCGATTACTAGCAACATGATTTGCCGGGAGTGATAGTATCATCGGTGCCCACCAGAACTCCGTCTCCGAGTCGAAAAATCCATCGAACCGGTAGGTGGTAGCACTTCCATATGCGAGTTGGATTCACCGACATTTTACCAAACAATCCCATTCCATTTCAATTATTACTTCAGCGTATTCCTACAAAACATCTCGTCGACATATCGTACATCATATCGTACATCTTGTTTACTTTCTTTCGAAACACGGCATTCACAATTCAAATGTGCACTTCCTTTGCTGGCTGGGCAATTCTCCCCGCGGCTCCGAACCCTTTTCCATTATTCTTCGGAATTCTCGTCGGGCGTGTCATCTCCGCTTTGCGCTGGGCGAGCTCCATGAGTTTCCGCTCGTTCTCGTGCTTCTTGTCCTTCCGCAGGGCCTCATCCTCGTTATGCGGAGGGGGTACATGTGCAACCTCGTCCCCTGCGACGGTAGGAGGAGCAGGGCGGGGATAATCGAGTGCTTCCGCCGCGCGTGGTGGAGCCGCTGGAGCTGGTTCGCTAAGCCAATGGTGAGCGTGGGAGCGAAAGCGGGGTCTTCCGACGATAGGACGTACGGCGCGGGATGGGGTCGGTGTCTAACGGTCGAGATGGAGTGGCGACGACCGCCGACTTTGACTTCCTAGCAGTCAGCGTTGTTCCAAGTTACACATCTGCGGGGTGCCACTCACTGGCAGGAGGATGGTTGGCGAAGAAATTGGCTACGTCGGTCATTGTAGGTGAATGTGGGCGGAGGCTGGGGCGCGGGTATTGTGAGGCTAATGTCCGCTGTCGCGCTATATAAATACAGATGCACCACGTGCTGGCCTAAGCCGAGCGGAGCATCTGACTCTGATTCAAGTAAGTGATCAGGTCATGGCCCCACAATTTCTTTTGGTACGCGGACCAGCTCAAAACGGTAAGAACTCATGAAGAAAGGTCACCTTTGGCAAGGGCCTCCAAGCTCAAAATTCGGGCTGGAATTGGGAGTTTTTATTGGCAGCACAAAAAAGAATCGGCATAGCTGACGGTTCGTATTTCATCCTGGAACGTCGAGAACGAGACCAGAGCGGCTTGTATGTGATGATCTAGGCCCGACGCGACGCGACGCGACTTGATGGTCTCGTCACGTGACGCGTACATCATCTGGCCTCCTTCCTCTTCCCACCTCCTTCTCTGAGTCTTCTTGCACCCTTTTGCTCTATTTTTCTCGGTTCTGGCACCACTGGCTGCTTAACGGAGGTGCTCATCATCGTTTTGCACAAGGCGAGGAGAATTTCTTACGACAACCGCACGGCCAGTTGCTTGTTTAGACGAAGATAGTCGTCTGGAGCGTCTTGAGAGCGTCAGTAATGGACCAGACGCGCAAATGCGAGGTCGAGAAAAGCCTGCGGATGCACCCGGATCGAGTCTGGCTCGGGGTCTCCACACACAACGCGCACGGTCTCCCGCCTAAACCACCACGCGAGAAGCGGAAACGCTCGCCAGCACCAGTTGCGCCGGAGGACCAACACGTCCTCACCCCGTGGCTTGCGTCGATGTCGCAGACACGCCGCCTGTGACCACGGACCAAAGGTAAGGTCCACTTTTGCGCGTTTTTGGACGGATTGGTGAATGCGCGACTGCAGGCTGCACCAGGAAATAGTTGCCTATGTGGCTTACGTGCAGTCGACTCCTCAGGAGACAACTGCGCGCCAGACACTGCTCGAGGTCATACAGAAGACGCTTCGGCGTCGGTTTCCAGACGGAGAGGTGAAGATGTTTGGAAGTCAAGCCACCGGCTTGTGTCTCCCCACCGGGTAAGCTCGCTTCAAAATTCGTTCGCAAGATCCCGACTTACGAACACGGTGAATAGGGACATGGACCTTGTTGTAATGACACGAGAGGAGGTACCGGCGGCGGACAAGAAACGGGCACTGTTCCAGGTGTCCACGATCCTTAAAGCGGCGCGCCTCACATGGGACGTGCAGGTTAACTTCAGGGCCAGGGTGCCGATTCTAACGTTCAAGAGCCCCTGAATACGGTAGGCAGTGCCGCTTCCACATTTGGTAGATGTAATTGACCCTGGTCCCTGGCAGGCTCATTCAATGTCGACATTGGGATCAATAACACCGATGGCCCGCAGGCGATTGCGGTGGTGAACGAGTATCTGTCGAAGATGCCCGCGCTTCGACCCCTCATTCTCACAGTTAAGGCCTTCCTGTCGCAGAGGAACCTCAACAGCGCTGCCCACAGCGGGCTTGGAAGCTACGCTGTCATATGCATGTGCATCAGCTTCCTGCAGGTGGGGCGAGCGTTTTCTTCGCCAGATCTTGGCTGACTTTCCGTAGCTCAATCCTAGCAAACGTCCGCAGGACTATATTGACAAGCCGATGGAGACGGAGTCTCTCGGCGCACTGCTAGCCGACTTCATGTTCTATTACGGTATAGAATTTCCCTATAGTACTTCGTATATCTCCGTCCGAGGGCAAGCTCCTTCCCAAGGAGTCGGCGAAGTGGATAACGAACAAGGTCCCCGATGGATTGGCCATCCAGTGCCTTATCAATCCAGGTTAGTGTGCCTCCTTCCAATGCAGAATATTCGACTGAGACGCGACAGAGAATGATGTGGGTAAATCTGCGGGTCGACTGGAAGCGATCCGGAACGCGTTCAAAGCGGGATACGCGACCATATTGCAACTATCTCTCACGAATGCCAGCTTGCTGGGACCGCTGGTGTCTCTCTCTCAATCGGTATGTGGGAGTAAACTTTCCCGTTCCTCACCCTTTCTGATTTCGAGTCAGACCCTCGACCACCGCGCGCACATCCAGCACATCGTCGACTCGGGCGAGCTCCAAGCGGCTGTAGCGCCCCCGCCCCGCTATCCCAAGCATAAGCCGACGCACAAGGCCGCCCCGCACCTCACGCGCGCGCCCCCGCTGCACCTCCCGCCGCGGGCGTGGTCCTCGTTACAGCCCGCCCCGCCCCCGGAACACGTCCCGTACGAGATGGCGTTCGGCGCGGGCTCCGCGATGGGACGCAGCACGTACAGCCCGCACAGCGGCCGGGCCATCAACCGTAAGGGCTCGGGCTTCGCGTCGGGGATGCGGTCCGCGGCCGAGCCTGCGTATTGCCCGACTCGCGACCCGTGTCGCACCCGCAGTTCGACTCGGAGTGGCCGCCGCGCGGGGGCGGGTCGAAGACGACGAGGCGGTCGAGGCCGCAGAAAAGGCAGAGAATGGATGGGGGTGGGGGTGGGGGTTGATTGTAGCATTGCTTCTGTGACTGTTTCTCTACTCTAGACTTTCTCTCTTGCATCCCGCATACATGTGGCATATTCAAAGCATTGTACTACAACATCAATTACAATAACGCGTATCTGTACTAGTTCGTTCTGTATCTCCTATACTTAGTTGCACTTTCCGCCTCGAATCGATTTCGTCTTCAGATTCAGAAGGACTAGCGCCGGTGCTCAAGCTCGCCGGGGATAGTTATTTAATTATTTAATTTACGTTTTGCTACCTCACGTAAGTCAGCTGCATAGCTCTGCGTACGATAAGTTCCCACGGCCATCCCTTCAAATTCTGCACCATGTCGACCGACCTTCAATGGCTCCTTGTCCGTGTACGTGACCACCGAGGCTTTCTTCTATTCATTTGCTCACCTCCGTCTTCGTAGAAAAACAACTCCTTCATTGTGAAGCGGGGCGCGGACGTCGGACAGGTCTTTTCCAAGGAGAATGTGCGCACTTTCGGGGGACTTTCGCGGACTTGCTCACGGATCGATCCTAGGGTAACCTCCGCAACCTCCACTCGCACAAATACTCTGGATTAGCCAACTCCAAGGTATGGCCAAATTTCCGAGGCCAGAATGCGATGAATTGACAAGGCGTCCAGACCGTCCACATCACCGACTCGGGCAGCGGCATCCAAATCATTTCTCGCAAGCAAAAGGCGGCCCCGGGCGCCGTCGCGCAACCTCGACCGGGGCCATCCGCACGCGGACAGGCTCGCCGCGCACTCGGTATCGCCGCATCCGTTACCTCCAAGAAGGCCGGCAGACCCGACCTCCGCACCGTCAGTCTGGCTCTATCCTTCTTCTCTTCACCCTCTTCTTTCTGGTTATTTTCTCGTCTCGGAAACGCACTCTCGTTAGAACCCACTGGACATCTGAATGAAAGTTGGGCGTGGACATGTTTGCAATATAAACCCCATCCACTGGGGCCGATCAAACCCCAGTGGATACTGCGCCATGTCGCTATCGGGCCCCGTTCGTTGCTCAACGCGGAGGATCCGACTCTTTGGAGCTCACATTTCGAGCCATTTTTTATTTATTTCCTCCTTCATCTGCTTCTTTTTTCTTGTTTCCTCCTCACGTTCGTACGCTGACCCTGCCCTCGTTAATAGGCTGCCCTGCCCGCGTTTCGGCCCTCCTTGCCGCCCAGAAGGAGCCCAAAGAGCAGCCGGCGAAGAAGTCGCGGTCGAAGAAAACGAAAACTGCCCCCACTGCACGGAAGTCCAAGGGCGCCGCAGCGGACGACGATGACCTCCCGGATCTCGTATAGAGATGTAGTCGTTACCTTTCGTATGGCATATGTTTTTCATGTATCGTTCCTCGACTATGCAGATATGCCAGGATGTTGAAATGATTTTACCGTCGTGATCCTCACTGTCGAAACGAATGTCTTTTCGCTCTGAGATCTGAAAAGATCAATATGTCTGATTCTGCGCCCGCCCGCCCTTGGCTGATTCAAATTCTCCGAAACATGTGGCGCCGGTGAGCACTTGTTCTCGGCCCCGGCGTTCCTTGAATCCCATTTAGGCTTGATGATTCCTGGAAAGGTTTTCACCTGTACATACGACGTTCCAAACGTTGCATACATCAAACGAGACAGTTTTTTTGACTTGAAGTAAGTACGCTTTATGAACGTTTGGAACGTCATACTAGTACGCGCAAGGTTCGCGTATGCGTACCTTTTGTCAATGCCTCAAACTAATAAACACGGTAGCTATTCTCTTTCCTACCCCAAGATATAAACCGCGGCGGTCCCCAAGGTACTCTATAGTACCTACATATACGACCTCTATGTGCTAAATACATTCTGACACGCATGCCTCTCACACGCGTACGCGTACGGCGGGACCGGAACTATCGGGTTCGCTTCACCATCGATATCCACCCCTAAATGTCGTTGCATTGCAAGGTGCCGGCGCCACGATCACCGCCGTCCGCGCTGGCAATCCATCTCAAAGACAGAAATCATTGCAAATGTTCGGTGTCACGGACATCATAAATATCCAGACCTGTCCCCAAGACTGGAGATTTCGCTTGCTTTTGGCGACCCTCAGTCATGTCTACACCGGATATCCCAACAACAATGGGGCGCTGCTCATCGGCGGTTTCTTCGCCTCTATGTCAGTCGACTCATTCCCCTGGGCGACTCGAAGTTCTCATCACTGCTTAGGCTCTCTGGGGCTGTTAATATTCAGGCGCTGCTTTACTTAGGACGTACGCAAGCGATCCGATTGGATTTAAACTCCTCGTGAGTTGCTGTCCATCTTCAGGACCTCTGAAATGACAAATCATTTGCCTCCTCGTACTCAGGTTTTCGCTGTTTGGTAGCTTCTACTACTGCATCTCGAGACGCGTCCTCACGCTTTCTACGCAGGGGGTTGGACACTCTCACACACGTTCATTTGGGCAGGGATGTGGGACTACTTGATTGCGTCTACGGAGACACTTCGAAGATAAATTACATCCCGTGGTATGTGGTTGTCTGGCTCTTCCCCCTCCATCTAAATCCCATTTCAGGAGTATATCGGTCAGCTCCAGCACACTTCATCCTCACTTCTATCCTGACACGAAACAAACGCAGCTGACTGTCGTTCGACGGTGAGTAGGCCGCACTTCGTGGATGAACGCGTTTGATCATGCAGGATCAGGCGCTTGTCACATTTGTCGTACATTGGTATGTCGGAAACCTGCTCAAACCCGTCGTTAAATCTTTTCCGTAGCTTCTTCGCGCACCGCATATGGCGACTCAGCAAGAGGAATTGGCTCATGGTCTCGCCTGTGGTGCGCAGATACACATCCGACTTGAAAGTTTCCTCACCCGACTCACTTATCAAACAGGTTATTCTTGCGTTCTTCGTCTCGGTACGTCAAAAATATTTAATTTTCATTCTGACCGTAGCCACCGTTATTTGTAGCTCAGCATCTGGTGAGTTTCTTAGAGTGCATCTTCTTCGACTGACGCATTCCACAGGAACTACATATCAAATGTAGGTCTGCGTTTCCTCCTCCGAGCGCGCATAACGGCGGTCACCAGGTTCCACTACAAGGCCTTCGACCTATTCAAGCTGCACGCCCGGGTCAGTCAAAGTGTCAATGATCGTCCCATAAGTGTCTAATGCTGTCCCCTCAAGTGGATCTTTACCCTCGGCTTGTCATTTCATCCAGTGGATATCATAATCACCGGACTACTGTTCTACCTGTTCCGGGATACCAGCCGGAAACTGGCCAGTACGTCTGGCCCCAAACCTTCGCAAAGCACCGCTGACCTTTGATCGCTACAGCCTGAAGGATGTGATCGATAGACTGATGCTCTATGCCTTCGAGACGGGTAGTCTCACATGGTGCGTCGACCCTGGCCCTCAAACGCTATCTAACTGCGCTCTCCAGCGTTTGGCACCATTATCTCTATGATCTGTGTACGGATCCCTTGTATTTATTTCGTGTGCTGCTGCGCTCATGCCCCACCTCCAGTGGATTGCCATGTCGCAGAACCTCATTTTCCTCGGCCTGCACTTCTTCATAGGAAAATGTGAGGTCTCTTCCTCGTCCCACATGTTATTTGCTCATACTTTCCAGTATACGCAAACTCCCTCCTTGTAACGTACGGCGCGCTGTGTAGGCCTCCATCCGCTTAATCCACTCGCAGGCTAAATACACGGCAAAACGTCCGCCGGGCCGCGTGACCTCTTCGGCGAGCGTGGTCCAGTCTTATACCTCGAGACGCCACGGACCGAAAGATGCCCTACACACCTTCATTTGTACCTTCGACACCCGGACGAGATCCCTCATGAACAACGTATTCTGAGCCATCGCCGAAGGTACATATACCTCCCTCCAATATTCCCAGCCCTAATATTCTCTCAAGGAGCTCCAGGTTAACGTGGAGACGATTACAAGTGTACAGTACGACACAAAAAAAGACAGGCGCTGCACTGAAGTAGCAATTGCCGGTCGAGTGGACTTGTGTAATTTAATGACGTATATATTGTAGAATAGCAGCTCTCCTTCACGGGGTATTCGGTACAATTTGAAATGGTCTTCCAGATATTAGCGGATTAATATTTGCAGTTTTCAATCGGCTGTGGGCCTTTGATGTGGCGTTTGTTTCGTGTATCGTCGAAGATCTGAAATTTGATTACACATTTTGACTGCAGAGAGGCGCTTGACGTTTGCACAAGTCTTGAAGTATTTGAGTCTCTTGTCTTGAATGAATGGTAGGTGTTGTCTTGTGGTCCTGGAGCTGGCGAAACAGGGTCAATCCAGGTCAGAGCGTCCAATCATGTCAAATGGTAATACGCTAATCCACAGCAAAATCCAAGAAAAACATACAAAACCGACAGCACCAAAATCATCCTTGATCCCCCATGTGCTTGAATAGTCTTCGTGCCGACCCCCCCATGTTTTTGCGTCGTCGATGACCGCGACCTTGTTGAACGGTCCTCGCTTCAACTCCGCTCTCCGTTTAATTTCGCAAATGTCCTGAAAGGCCATCGAGAAGCCAAACTTGTGGCCAAGCGCGAATGCCCAGCTCGCTTTGATTTCATCGATATTTCCCACCAGATGGAGAAATTCGAGGTCCGCGATGGGTCGTCGGAAGTCGCGCATGAGGGAGCATGCAATTATCGGTCTCCTTCGCCGGCCCCTTCTTGCGAGTTTTGTTGGACTCCCACGGAGCCTTTGGCTCGTTCCTCGATTTCGCAAGCTGGCGATTCAAGTTCTCGTACTTTGCACGCAGCTCGATAACGTGAGATCTGAGAGCTTCCAGGTCCGCAGCGATAGCTTTGGCAAAGGGAGTGTCTCCAACACCGCGACCGTGGCCCTATGGTAGGGCTCCCCGATATCCAAGTCTGGTGGATTCTCGTCCGTGAGATGTGGCGACACTCTTCTCGAATGTCGCCTGAAGCTGGTCCTTGGTTACCGTTCCGGCCGCGAGAAGGGCGTCCAGCACAAACGGCCCCAGTTTCGACGGGCGCTTCCTGGGCAGACCGTTTACTGGGTCGAAGCACATTGCGCGCGGTATACGTCCCACAACACGCTGATCAGCTTCGTCGACTTTCTTCTTCAGACGGAGACCGGTCTTGCTCGCGTCGAGTAAAGTCGTGGTCCTGCATTCCGTTAGGAATACAACAGGCTGGCGGAAGAAGGATAGCATACATGTGAGCTATCCGCCGCGTCCTTGGATCGTCCAATCCCCACTCGTATGTCGCAGCATCGTGGTACAAAGAATATACACCGATTTTGTCGTCCCTGAGCCCAAGCAACACTTCCTCCTGGAAGGCTTGCTGAGCTGCGGCAACGCCCATCGTCTCGAGCTTTTTGCCAAAGTCGATCACAGTTTGCACCTGTCGCTCGAAGTTGGTGGGTAGAAAGTCGGCTGATAGAGGGACAACGGGTTGGTTCTGAAATGGATCAACGATGGTCGGGTCTCGAATGATGATGGCTTCATCTAGGAGAGAGTCAGTAAATGCAAGGTTTATTCAAGCGAAGACGCCTACCGCCATCGGTATCTGTCAATACCCAAGTCGGTTATCGGCCACGAATTAGAGGTAGGAGAACGTACCTCCACCCGCCAAAAGAGACGCCAAGCTCCTAGATCCATGGATAGGGATGACCAGCACGTCGACATACTGGGCCAGGGCAGGAATATCGACCGCGGTGACCTATAGAAGATGAGCAGGATCAATACGTACCAACGTCTGACCAAACCTTTTGCATATCGGAGGATTCTCGCATCGGATATCTACATGGGCTGTCATATCACGACAACAGTCATATACATTAACGCTCACCTCCCCACCTACAGGAAGGATGAGAAAGAAACGACGTGGCTTTCCAGATAAAACGCACCACGACTTGCTCTTTGAGTGGTCCGTCAGGATCTCTGGAGGACTTGTAGAAGATCTGTCCCTCCTCGAGTTCTCCGCTCGGATCTACGGACAACGTCAGCAGCGACACGAGCCAAGCAGACAGGTTACTTACCAGGAATAATGTACGCCTCCAAAGACGTAGCCAACGGGATCCGGTATCTCGCCAAGAACGACTCCATGTTGACTTGATCAAGTTGTGTATCTTGAACGAAAGGAATGGCAGATGCAGAGGATCAAACCCCGCCTGGAGGAGGTCCATGGCCGCCTCTGGAACTGCCAGCGGCTCTGGAGGGGTGTGCGTGCTTTAGCACAGATACTGATGAAGGGTTCCGACGCTCACCGCCGCTATATGAGTTTCGACCGGTGTGTGGAGGCTCCTGGGTCAACACCAATGTCATTGGAGTCGTCTGCCGTATCGTAGCCGCGCTTTTCGAAACCTAAAGCACGACTGGCACCCGCGGCCAGCCGTTGGAGTTTAGAACGGGTGACGCTAGAGACCTCGTTGATGGCATTCCACAGGTACGCTGTCGCGCTGGGGCGGCTCCAGTCCATCAGAGGGGTGATCAGATCTCGGAGACCCTGCTCTTGGAGAGTGCAGAAAACCTTCGCGGGCACTCCGTTGTTCGCGAGAATGACTATGGACTGCGCCGATAAGTGCACCGACGAAGATGGCTTCGATACCGCGAGGAGGTCGAAGATCCTATGCGCACGAAGCAGGCGGCTCAGAGTGATTTCTTCTGGGAGTCTCTAATCCATATCCGCGGTTCCAGAGAATCGTCGGTGGGATGTAACACCCACAAGCCTTGGAGAAGGTGTTATTACAGAGGCCCATACCAGGAACGGGTACTGTACCTTTCGATCCTGCAATGCGTCCTGTGACCAGAGTAAGCCAACAAGTCGGTCAACTGAATAAATGCATGACGAACCTTGATAAGCAACGGGGAGACGCTCGTATTTCAGCTTTGCACTAATTTTCGCAGCAGCCGCGCGATTGAGGAATCCGCAGCCGTCCGTCATAATGGTCTCTGTTGGCGGGCGCTGATCCTTGGACCATCCGTCGCATCTAACAACGATACTTGTCAGGGCGAGGAACTTCTGAAGGACGGTGGCATCTCACACTGGTCATCGAAGAACACGATGTTGTCAGCGGTGAATTCCAAAACAGGAATAGACGTCGAGAGATACAGGTTCAGCCGAGTCAAATATTTCGCAAAAGGCTGCGGAGACATGAGTACCAGTGCACAGAGAAGAAAACGACGCGCCTGCTTCTCGTTGAGAGCCATGGGGTTGTTTTTGAATATACTCATCGTATGAAATCCGGTACCGATCGCCGCACCAGTCCTGAGGGGCGCGATCGTAGTTCTCGCTCGTCTCGATCAAGTATACCTTGCTGCTTTTAGGCGGCAAAGCAATATACGTGCGGCCGCACAAGATGAACTTGCGCCGGGCCCACTGCTTGACGAGGTCGCCGTTTTTGTTGTCCCGTAGAGCAATCACGCTGACGGAGCCAAGCTCACGAGCGAGATGGTGGGACCGTCATCTGCAGCGGCTCCAGTCGGACGTTGGGCTCCTTGCCGTCGGCCGTGTGCAGCAGCCGGAGGGTACACTGGACGTTTCCCCCGTAGTAGTCAGGTACGCCTTCGAACTCGCCCATGAGCCCGAGCCCACGAGACCGGTTTTCGACCGTCGCCTTGGCTTCCCGATCCAGTTCTTGCCTAGTGAGTATTTTCAGAAGGCACGGTAGGAATATACAGGACGTTAAATACCACAGAGACCGTTCATGATCAGTAGAAGCCCGGCGCGTAGTCCCAAGCATGATGCTTCGGACCGCCGGCGCAACAGACTCGTTGTTACCCTTGAGCTGGTCGATCTTGAGCCCCACGTCGTCCCACGTCCAATCGCCCGATGTGACCCCTCGGACGAGCTCCCACTGAACACCCCGGGCAATCTGCAAGCCGTCTAATGAAGGTTGCACCTCCGCGAATGGGAGACGACATAGGGCTCCAAGTGCAGACCGTGCTGACCGCCAAACAGGAACTTGAGCGTGAAGTGTCTGCGGTCGAGCTCCTTGACAGCGGCTTAATCTCCGCTGGGATATCTGTGGCTGACACCGGTAGACTCTTGGTGCGGGCAGCGGTACACTCGGAACGCCTCGGGACCTTTGCGGGCGTAGTCCCGTTTCAGAAGAATGGCGTTTGAGCCCAGTCCCGGAGGGCACAGTCAGAGTTTCTGGAGAACTGTGAGGGTATTGTTACTACGAGGACATTAACACATACCTGAACGCCTGGACAGCAATCGCGTCCCGGTCCCCGATGGTTCGGACAAGTTACCTGAACGACCGTGAGCGCAGCGTTGTCACGACGAGAAGGACATACTGGAGGAAGCAGAAGATATTGTGACTCTTGGCGGGGCTATCGAGGGCTGCCATATCATTAGCGGGCTGATTCAAGGATAGCATCCACTACCGACCTTTGGTGGAGACCGTGAATGGGACTGCTGTATTTGAATGTGGTTTTTTCAGCGGTCTGGAGACCTCTTCTGCGTGCTTTCTTGGCCGTCGTAGGACCCAGGTCGGCAAGCTGATCGTAATCCGAAATATGGACCGGCAGAAAGAATATTAAGCTCTACTCACCTGAGCCACCCACGCTCACAATATCCGCAAGGGAAGTTGCGGCCGAGTCTATGGCAGTTTCCGACCCAGAGGAACTCTGCGTCAACGTCGACGGGCCTGTCCGACGCGTCAATGTATGAGATGCAGGCAAGATGTGATAAACTCGCGATCCATTTGCGAAAACCGCGTTCCAAAATCGGGAGGGTAAGATTCGTCGAGCGCATGGTATGCCACTTGCGACATTGTCATCTGCAGTGGATAATTGAGTCAAATCCAAGCCAAGCAAAATAGGTATGGATATTAGATATAGACCGCGAACTGACCTCGATGTCACCCCTGATAATATAGACGAGGTTCAGATATATAGTATATCTGACGGCAGAGACGTTCGCTGCTCGGGGACCTCGATATATACGCAAACGACAATTCAGAGATATGGATTTGGGGGAGGATGGATGTGACGTGACCGACCACGTGCGCGCGATTGGCTACGGTCACATCCGCGAAGGCGTGAAAAAAAAAACGAAAAAACGGAATGAAAATAAACAGGAAAGTAGGTACGGATAGAGACATTTGCATCGATCCAGTAGTCGAGGCAATAATGCTATAATCCAAAAAATTAAATTACCAGTGAGGCTCTTCCTCCTGCAGTCTGCTCCAGTCGCGATTCGTCATCCGTAGCAGCACGGCAGCTGCAGAGGCGACTCAGCAGCCGAAAGAGGTATATGAATGTGCACCCATCCAAGCTCAGAGGATTTATCGACTTGGAGACTGAGTTCTGGCGATGTCTGGTAACGCAGTAACTGCTGGTAAATTCTATGTACTGTTTGGGAGTTGAGTTAAAACCATCCAGAATAAAAATAAAACGAAACGGGCACCTTGGGGTTCCATTACATCTCAATCAGATGGCATTTAGCTCTCGTCGCTGCAGCAGAAATCACAAGAAGTCCAGTGCCCCACAACCCGGGAAGTTTTTCATAAACATGCACTGAAGTCGCTCAACGTCCGATGGTCGATGAGCTGATTTGGCCACCCGCGGCAATGCACACGCCATAGACGCAGAAGCCCCCGACGATGGTGGCAAGTATCATCGAACAAGGGGAGAAGACCGGCGTAGCCGTGCACCGAATCCTCATCGGGAAGGGTGCCGTAAAACGTGAGGCAGAGGACCTCGATAGCGGAGAGTGTTGCGGGCAAGGCCTCGATGGCGGAGTGGAGGTTTCGCGGCAGGTATGCGCTAAATCCAAGGTGAATATTCAGTCCAAGCACCCACAGAACTGGAAGACATGGGAGGTCGAGAATTTGGAAGACTGGAAAGGCACATCAAAAGATGAACGACGCGAGCAAAGACGAAAACCGACCTCCGCATCGACAGCGTCCGGTCACCGCTCGTTGTTCGAAGGCGGTGCAGTGTCCACCTCGCGGACGGCCCCCGTTCCACACCGTCGCGGGCACGGTAGAGGTGGCGATAGACTCCGGAACCAGCATACGTGGCACAGACTATACATAAGCCATGCCATCAAGTCCCGGTGGGCCCTCACAGGCCCTCACCACTAGCAGAAATCTCGAAAACTCCGGTGCCCCGCAATCCGGGGAATTTTCCGAGTATAAACGCATAGAAGGTGGCATAGTTCTCTGGATCGAGGGGCTGATCTGGCCACCCGCGGCAATACACCCGCCGCAGACACGGCAGTTTGTCACGATAGGCGCAGGCATCGTCGAACAAGGGAAGAGGGCCGGCGTGGTCGTGCGCCGAATCCTCTTCATCGGGAAGGGTGCCGTAAAATGTGAGACGGAGGACCTCGACAGAGGGCACCGTTGTGGGCAAGGCCGCGACGACGGGATAGAGGTGTGGCGGCAGGCCTGTGCTAAAGCCGAGGAACATCTTTAGTTCAAGCACCCGCAGCATCGGAAGACTTGGAAGGTCGAGAGCAGTCTGAAACACTTTATGTGCGAGTTATGGGATGGACGATCCGAGAAAAGACGGAAACAGACCTCCGCACCGGAGCTCCAGCTGCTGCAGGCTGCCTGCCGTAGCACCGATAAGGCGCAGAGACTGAGCCTTTATGTCTTGACGCATTCCAAGCGCCAACCACTTGATATTGTCCAGATATCCGGGTGTCGGGATATCCTGGAGAATTAGATCGACGATAGGTTCCAGGCCTGAATATGGGGCTTGTAGGGTGATTCGCTCTGTCCGCAGAGTGTTGGGACGATTTAAAATGCGAGACTCGCTGGGCTGAACGGTGATACTGCGGAGCCCGAGCCTCCGGAGTGAAGACAGCACCAGGACGATGAAAGAAGGTGGTATATCGAGAATTTCTTCCAGATCTAGTGAACGAAGGTTGCCAGAGGAGGTCATTAATTCTTCAATCGCAGACTGTAGGGGCAGTGTCATATCATTCCATTGAATCGGTCCGGACCTCCCCTTGATACTCAGACTCTCGAGGCGCTGGAATGAGGGGAGGATGGATGCAAGTAGGCCGTTTTGCGAAGAGAGAGCTTCTTCGTCTTCCAGCTCAACCTTCAACTCGTGCACATAGCCCATAACATGAGGTGCAGAAGAAAAGAGGGCCTGAGCCTTGGGAATGTCTCCGTCGGGAATCCGAATGGCAAGCGAGCGAAATATTGACCGCTGGCTCGGTGCGATGAGAGCTGGAGAAACGAGAGCACATGCATGAAGGCTCTTTACGTCCAGGTAGGCAAGTATCAACTCGAGGAGTTCCGGGGGCAGATCAGAGAGCATCGCGCTCAACTTGAACGAGGATGGAGAGAAGAGAAGTCGGCACCTCGGCAACAAATCATCAACGTTGTCCTCCTCCTTGTGCCTTTATCCTTCATCCTCGATTTTAGATCCGCTGACCCCGGTTACTCCAAATCAGACTCTCCAGCAGTCTTTTCAAGTTTTTACACTGGCTAGATGGTCTTCGACTCCAGTCTTTGCGCTTTTTGTACAATTCCAATACTCGGACTCGGCGAGGCTGAATATAATCGAACCAAACTGGTCTTCCGGCTCAACCGCCTCGTATATACTGCTGGGTGTCCTCTGCGCCTTTGTCGACCAGGACTTTTCTTACATCTCTCCCTTGTTCTCACGCAAGAAAAAATGGTAAATATCTTCTCAATTTACGGCCTTGGCTATTGGCTATTGTCTTCATGCTCGTTTTTTCCTGCGATTGTGCTCCTCTCTGGGCATCACCGCCTCCCCATCGTCGCAGAGTACTCGGCATCGCAGCAAGAGACGATAGGCAACGACGCGGAGAAAACGCGCGCAGAGGGAGAGAGCCAGCGGTCACTATATACCCGCTACGGCTGATTGGAGACTCGGATAAAGCCCGGCTGTCCACCGGCCTAGGCACTCGGAGCGCTCCAACAGATGTTTCCAGGGGACCAGCCTACATTTTTCTTGTCACGTATGTACCACACATTCTTGGTTTTACGGCTATTTTAAACTTTTTACACAGGTTTTTCGCATCTATATGTGTGCTATGCTAGGTGGTCCATGATCCACGCCAGAAAGAATGAAAAAAAGAGGAATAGTCCTTGTGAAAGCCACCAAGCAAATGTCCGAAACAAACAAGCAACACCACCTTCAAGCAAATCGGAAAAAATTGAGAAGGTGTCTTCAGAAAGGGCTGGCTCCCCTCCCCGTACATCAACCGTCCCCGGACTCCCTCCTTCAAAGCGCTCTCCCTTCTGCGTCTCTCATCGCCGCTGCGATGCCCAGCACCGCCCCATCGAGGGACTTGAAACTCGGCGCACCAGACCCGCCTGCAGGGTTCCCGAGGACGTATACTGCGACGCCAGCGCCGTTATGGTCAAGACATTCTGCGTGCCGCCGAACGGCTCGCTCGCGCAGCGAGGAGCGCCAAGCCTGAAAGTGGGGGTGGCGGAGGCGACGCATCTGCTGGTTCTCGACGGTGTTATACATCCTGCGCGCGTAGCCTGTGCGTACGAGCGTTTGCGGGCCCCTAGGACCGGCCGCGAGACGGTGACATTACGCTGGCTGGTGGTGGTGACGGGTCGGGGGAAGCACATGCTGAGGGGCCTGACCATGGAGGAGCTGGTGCTAGGACAGGTTTCCTCCGACTCGAGGGGCGCGCAGCGCCGCTTGGAAGTCGAAGGATGACCGAGCCCGATGGTGGCGCGGCCGTGGGACTGCCGGACGGTATTTGTGGACGCGACCTGCGAGAGACAAGCGGCAGTCCTCGATCCGAGGGGCGCACAGCGCCGCTTAGAACTCGAGGGATGCCCGAGCCCGATTGCACCGCGGCTGAGTGACTGGTCCGTGAAGACAGGCGTGTCTAGCTCGGAGAGGAGTTGATGCTTCAAAAACGGCAGCACTGTTGTTGTGGTAGATGTGGGCGTTAAGGGTGGGAAACGGCCGAGGGGCGAGGGACGCAGAGGTGCTCCCCATCTCTGGGTCTGAATATTTGAAATGCGCCCGCGCGTGATAGGAGAACTGGTTTTAGCGTCGCTCGCGAAGCTCTGGAATGGTACGGGTTAGTGCATGTCGGATGGACGCTTGAAGTTTGGCTCACCAAAGTGAAAAGATCGCTATTGGGCATGGAGGGGCACCAGGCCTCCCCGTCTGCCGTCGAGGTGGTAATGTTCAGAGGCATGGCAAGTCGATGAGTCAAGGATGTGCGACGGGTAAGTGGAGAGCAGCGAAAGGCAGAGAGCAGAGAAAGGCAGAGAAAGAGATGAATCGATTTTGAAGATAGAGCGTGTTCGAATTCTGCACCAGGCAGGTTATGGGAGGAGGAAGAAGGAGGAATTGCTTCCCCGATCGTCCCGCGGATTCAAATACGAATCGGAAGATAGGGGAGCGGCCAGGGGTTTATTGGTTATTTATATCGCTTCTCGAAATTTGGCGGATTACGGCCACTCGTACCTCTCCGCAGCCCGTGTTTGCGGAGAAAAACGCCTAACCGTCCTTTGCCTGCCGAGGCCCAAATTGTCGTGTCGCCCAATTGGGATGCGTGGGTTGATGTCATCGATCACCTTCTTTCGAATACTCAGCGCGTCGACTGGTAAACGAGTTTTGCGTGCATTTGACTTGGGCTCCCGATCTCATTTTTTTCCAGAGGCACGAACGACGTCGACGTCGACAATACCGCATTTCGTCGTACGAGGCTGCGCACCATCTTGTCACGGTGGAGCTCTGCCAAAAACCGATCGCCTTCCCAGAGTCACCGCCGTTGCTTGATTTCATCCACCACTTGCGGACAAGCAACGACGTTCCTCTCGACTCCCAGACCCCATTGGGCCGCGATATCATTTCAGACGGGCAGAATCAAATACAGGCGTTAAAATCCCAGATCGGCTATCTTGAGGCTGCTGCTTCACAGCTTACTCAACGGCGGGACGGGATTGCGGAAGATGTTCGCCAGCATCGCACTATATTGTCGCCGGTTCGCAGGTTGCCCCCGGAGTTGGTTTGCGAAATCCTGGAGTTGTCGCTGTACAGAAACGACGATAAATACACAGCGAATAGACCTCCCTGGCATCTTGGCGATATATCCCGATTCTGGCGACACTGCTGGCGTATCCTGGTCTTTGGAGCTCCATCACTATTCCCACTTCCTCTCCTTCAGATCCTCACCCTCAATTCCCCATGATCGAAACACAGCTTATCCGATCCGGCAATGTGCCACTGAGTATTCGCTGGTCAGTCTTCAAGGACGGAGACACGACCGACCCTCGCTCAAGGGATTTAATCTTCGCCCACTGCACTCGCTGGGGGGAATTGCTCATGGACATGCTCTACTATACAGCTTGATTGGCTGTATGCTGCCAAGGGTCGTCTCGCTGCATTGGAGACGTTGGAAGTGATCAGAGGTGGTTTCGGCGAGTCGGACTCGACCTCGGAGACTTTTTTTCGACCGCTCCAAGTTTACGCAAAGTGTTCCTCACCGATTGGCTTTTTGAACTCTCTCCTCCGGCGCCCACACTTCCATGGGCGCAAATCATTCACTACAGTGGGACGTTCGCAGTGGATTCACAGGTGGGGATTCTCGAAGGAACCCCCAATCTACTGTCCTGTGCCATTAGCTTCCCAAAGGAGAGCAACTTTAACAGGCTGGCATACCCATCGTACTTCGGCGTCTGTGCATCGAAATGGCAGGATTCCTTCACCGCCTCGACGCACCTCTCCTTCAGGAGCTATTCTGCTGCCACAGTAGAAGCTTCGATGGCAGGGCCGAAATTTTGCCCTTTATTCAGATGCTCGCTGAAAACACTGGTTCTGATGGACTGCTCCATCGATGCCGACCTGATTACGGTCCTACGTGAGCTCCCAAGCCTCGCGCATATCCTTCTAGAAGACAGTCAAGACAGTCAACAAATGTATTCGCCAGGACAGATCACCCTCTTCGATGCGATGGCGGACGATCTTTGCCCCAATCTCACCTTTCTAATGTACGGATTTAGATCGCAATTCGACGAATGCCACCTTTTCGCCATGGCACAAACACGGTTCTGGCTAGATCCCCCGCGGCCCCGCTTGATACAGCTGCGTCTTTTTGGCGGTTTTATAACCACGACCAGTCTTGCCCGCCCGATACTGTTGTTGCGATTCAGATGATGCGTGGCGAAGGGTTTGATGTTGCCTTCGTCGACCCCCATGAAGCGGACCTTTTAAAAGGGACAGGTACTTTCTTCTTGACTTCAACTTGATTCTTCGTTAACCGTATCATATTTTCTTACTGGTGTTATACTGTAATCTGAGTTTGATATGTGCATGCTGAACAAGACTTGTTGCCTCCGGGTCTCGGATCTCGTGCAGGATCGTTTTGTAGGTTTGAAGCTCATGTATCATCCTCGCCAAGGTTAGAATAAATACAAAAAAAAGGCGTAGCGACAGGCACCAAGGTCAGTCGTAGTAGAAGGGTCCGAGGAGTGATACATAGTGTCTGCTTCAAAGGTCATAAATGGCTGCATCAGCAGCAGGCATCTTCCTTCGCTAACTCCGCTACAGGAACCCAAACACACCCCACGTCCCCACCAGCGCACCCACGGCGCCGACGACCGTCGCAGCCCACACCCCCGCGGGGAGCGCAAAGCCTTGACCATTGAATGGTACGTAGGCATTCGTCGGGCTCGCGCTTGCGTCGGGGGAGCCGCCCGTCCCGCCACCGGTCAGATTTGCGCCGTTTGGCTGCATACAACCATCGTCAGTACGCGAGTCAAGCCCGGAAGAGAAGATAGAATGGAGTGAGTGGACGCACGCCAATAGACCTCGAGTTATCCGTGAAGGCGCAGTTGGAGGCCGTGCAGAGGCATTTGCCAGCGACGGGGTCCCAGAAGGGCGTCGAGCAGTTCGCGGGCACTGTGAGCGCAAGGATTAGTGGGGCTTGTAGAATGAAGAGGAGATACACACGTCGGAAACGTGCCTGCTGCCCGTCGGGCACCTGCTGCGCTGGATTGGGGTTGCCCACCGTTGGCTCCGTCTCCGGGCAGCCATACTATTGGTCCATTCATTCGTCAGCCACCGCAGAGAGGATGGAGAAATGGAGAGGCGTACACAGGTGAAGAACGGAAAGTCAGAAAATGCGCAGTGCGAGAGCAAGCCGTTTTCGTTCGCGGGGATGCCGTTGCAGATCTTTTGCGAGGCGTCGACTTGGGGCGTGGAGCACTTCAGGGCGGGCGACCGAGTCGAGCTGCGAGGTGGGCACGGGGGTTCTGCACCCACGCGAGGAGCTGCTCGTTTGATACGATCCAGACTATCAGGCAAGGGAATGAGCGGTGTTTTTTTGTTGGATCAAGGAAGACGAGTTCACCATCCTGCTGCACCTGCGCCCAGTCGAGGAACGTGTTGATCATGTTGATGGTCGAGTTGCTCGGGTTCACGCCGGGGTAGGTCGTGCTCAAATGGATCGGGTGCGTGTACAGCCCAATCGGCTGCCGGTTCCCGTTATAATGCGCCGTGAACGTCGCCTTCATGTACTCGAGCGTCGCCGTGTCGTTGACCTTGGTCGCCCCATTCGCCCCATCGAGCCAAGGGTCCATGAGGTGCGCGCCAGCGGGCCCGCGCTCGTCGAAGTACGCGTACATTGGGATCTCCCAGAAGCCCGGCAGAACGGGCTGCCCTTTGCACGAGCCGGCCACCGCTAGGCAGTCGTTCGCCATCCCGTTGTCGAGGGTGTACGGCCAAAACGCGTCCGTGCCCGGGTCCGTCACGGGGATGGCCGCGGGCGCGGAGGAGTCGTAGGTGAAGCCGGCGGCGGCGAGGAGCTTGAGAGTGTTCACGGAGAAGTTGAGGAACGGCGCGCGGAACCCAATGATGGACTTCAGCGGGATCCCAGCCAGGGCGTTCAGCGCGATGAGGTTACCGTCGATCTCGTCTTGCGGGGGGTCGCCGACGTGCGTCATCGTGTGGTCCGCGATCTCGTTCCCGGCGACGTACCAATCTGAGCGCGTGTGAGTGTCTCTGGCGCAGAAGGCGGCATAAATACATGCCCGTCACCAAGGTGTAGTTCGTGAAGTTCAGTGATGTAAAGTAGGTCATCTTTGGCGCGCAGCCATTGGGATTCTGCCTGTGCGCGAGGAACTGGTTCACAGCGTCGATAGTGTACGATTGAACGGCGTCATCGGCCGTGAATACCACGAACATGGGGACTTGAGACTATAAGTAGTGAACCAAAAAAACATCAGTGTGAGCAGGAAGGAAAGGATGGGAGACGCACGGCATTCAAGCCCCCAGGCGGGCTCGTGCTCGCGCAATTACAGCTGGGAAGCTTGCACTTGGCAGCGTCGCACGAGTATCCTGCGGCATCCGAGCTCGACGTCGGCCCGCTGATGGACCCGTCCTGCGCCCACGCAAGCAGCGGCGGCAGAAGAGAAAGAATAAGTGAGCTGGGGACCATTCCGCACTAAAACCCCTTCCTCGGTGTCGTTAGAAGCAGAAAGAGAAGGGCAGCACCCAGGCTCCAAGGTTGGAGGCAAAGAGATTGGCTGGCTTCGACAGTGGGGAAAAGTATTTATAGGGTGGGACATTCTGGGTTTCTCATCTTCGACTTGGGGACTGTGGAGTTTGGTTGCATTGGGCCGAGCTCTTGACGCGATCCAGGAGCAATCAAATGCTGGTCTACTTCTTCCTGCGACCCAGAGGAGGGGAGGTTAGTTTACGGGAATAGAATCCAAAATTAAACGCACTGCGCCGACATTCTGGTCGTAAGCTTCGCCCTGGGAAACGAAGTCCAATTTCGGTGGTGTTTGACGATAAGAGGCTCATAATACGTGCATTTCCCACAGCACAAACCAGAACAGCCTGAACGCGAGCATCATACGAACATTGCGGAGCCAAGGAAACAACAAAGATGTTTGCAGGACGGCCCTCCGAGTCTTCAGTTGCACAAGGGCCATTCATTGAAGTCCTCGGCAAGTGTGTGAAGCTGGGAGGTATTTTGGGTGCCTGACCCAAGGCTTCTCGGGGGCGAGCCGTTCTTTTCTCGAGTAAAAAAGCGAGTATCTTGCCACAAAATCGGCCGGCACTGAAGCATACAGATGTCGCCTGATTTCGCGTCGTTTTGCGCATCCTAATCTCCCTGAACTTCCGTGAAAGGCCGAATGTTTCACGGTAATTGAGCGGTCAATGTCGAGGAGCTTGCCCATGACGGCGCGCACTTTGTCGACGCTGGCAGAGGTCAGAAAAGAATCGCTACTGATGCCGGCACGGTGTTTCGGCAAGTGTGAGAAACACCGGCTGGAAAAAGAAAGAATAGAGACAAAGTTACTGCGCCATACAAATGTATAAATGTGAACAACACGATATATAAGTATGTCCGAAAGATCGAGATATTTTTCACGTCGTCTCAGCCAGGCATGTGAGAGATTTTGTGATTTACGCCGAGAGATAGCAGAAGCTCGAGGGTGCATGCGCGGGGCGCTGGACGACCATACGTATTTTCCAAAAACGTGGCGAAGAAAACGACCATAAAAAGTGCCTCAAGAAACAAAGCCACTGATCATATCGATCTCGGGCCCAGAAGCCGTCTCATCCGCCCTCGATCATGTTGATACTTCTCGACCACAAGCCGTCTCTCCTCATGCGCTTTCGGCATGGCGGTCTGTACGCCGGCAGTGAACTGAGCCAAGATTTCTGCGGAGGACCTCTCGTCACAACCTTTGAAATCGTGCCGCCATCGAATCGCCGGGCGCCTAGGATGCGCCGCAAGCGCGACATCGAGCGTGGGTGACAGCACGTCGACGAAGATGGGGCCGAGGGCCGCGCGCTGTCCACTCGTTATGGGCATGAACGAGACAACGATATCAGCGAGCAGGGGGCTTGTGCTGAGTGTAGAGGAGATTAGGTCCGAAAACCAGGGGGTCATAATTTGGGGGAGGACAAGGGAGAATTCAACTGAGCGGAGCAGGGGAATGCGGGTAGGCGCATGGGGCTGCCGAGGCCTAGCTTGAGTGAGTATCTAAGCTGAATCAGTTGGCTGTCACATACCTTGCAAGTGAAGATGTTCTAACTGGGGTGCAGTTGCGAGTAGGAGCTTCACGCCGGTATTGATATCGCGGAAGAGGAAGAACGAGATGAACAACCGACGCAGCATGCTTGTGTACGATTTCAATTGCGGCTGAGCCAGAAAGTCGTAGAGATCGCCCATATAGTTTTCCATTTCCAGCACCATCAGATCTTCCGCTCTCGGCGGCCGAGGCCCGGGAATTTCGACCGAAAACATTATTGGATCCTGATCCTTTCGCAAGGGCATCAGGGCGAAGGTGATGATGGGAGCGGTTGTGATCAAGTGCAGTATTATGGCCTGTGGGACAGCGTCCCTGGAGATGACAGTTAACTCGCGTAGAGGTTGGCGCGCAAGAAAATCAAGCAATGTAGAGGTAAACGTTGGATTCTGTTGCGAGGCGAATATAATGCAGTAGCGCACATTCGTCAGCTTGCCGAGAACCTGCTCAACGCTCTTGTGTTGGCTCTTGATGGTGGTCGCGCCCTGTCGGACGACGAGACGCGTGACGTAGGACG
Organism: Mycena olivaceomarginata; assembly: GCA_029378375.1. NCBI lineage: Eukaryota > Fungi > Basidiomycota > Agaricomycetes > Agaricales > Mycenaceae > Mycena > Mycena olivaceomarginata. Next base: position 139,306 of record JARKIC010000994.1, on the reverse strand, counting down.
CAAAATGGGGCGATTCCTCCAGAAGGATGTGGGTTTCCTTGACATTTGTTTTCAGGGTGAGCGAGCGGAGTAGGATACGCTGGCTTGCATCGCGAAACATGGTTCCTGCGAGCGCGCATGCCTTCAAGGAGGGAACGTCGCCAATTTCATCGACGATGGTGTCAACAAGTTCTTGCGGGAGATATACCATAATAGTCGAAGGATAGCTGGCATGAGCACCATCAGTCCCACAAGACAAAGGCTACTGGTAACCAAGGCTTTCTCACTGGTACTAGAATTTGGTAGATGTTTCTGCTTGATTTTCGAGTGGCGCCAGACCGTTCTGAAGTGATGGCTCTGCGACGGAACCGACTCCGAGGAAGACGTTTGAAGGAACTCTAGCACCAATCTGCCACTCCGTTTGTTTCTTGTTTAAGTTGTTACAACTTGTTGAGCAAAATAATGAACGATGAAGGTCAAGACAAATACGAAGCACCAGATCAGCTTTCGGCCGATTGTCGGCCGAAGGCTCAATTCCCACCGTCTACTTATATTAAGTAGTACTTACGGTACGAACCTTCTATGTAGTACAGCTTACTTCAAGCTTACTTGCCGTCTTCTCCGCCCTTTTTTCACATTTTTCACCATAATTTCCGAGATCAAATCACTGTAAATGAACCTTCAGGGTTTTGCACCTGGGCCGGGCATGGGTTTAATTCGAATTCCGCGCCAACGCAGTGCACCCCTCGCCCGCGCCCGAACAGCTGCACCCGCCCACGAGTCCCGGGTGGTGTTCATCCCGCAGACCGGTGCCGCAATGTTGGCAACGTCTCGCTTGAAGATATTAAATGATGCATCAACGCTGGGCGTGCCGCGCTCACCTCTGCTCTGTTCTCACCACATCAATCTTTCCCTCGAGATTATTGTATAACTTAGTGGTCTTCAACTCTTCCTGCTGGTAATCCCCCGCGTCGTGGCAGCTGTGAATATACTCCCTCATGTTTCGCTTGCAGATTTCAACCAGTATGGACCTTGCTATCCCGGAAGAAATATGGGCGGAGACATTCGTCCATTTACCTCGCGCGGATCTCCCACAAGTCAACTTGACCCACAAGACATTCTATCGCATTAGCCGCCCTCTCCTTTTCCGTGACTTCGAATTCCATCCATACCTTTGCCTTGCCGGATTCACTCGATGCCCTCCCGCCGGTTTGGTAATTCCCGAGGCGGAGTACATCCCTCCTCTCCTGCAGCGTCTGAAATTCTGGAGCGGCCCAGACATTGAGCCACTCGTTCGCACCTGTCGTGTCACCCAGTGGTCGCGTGAAGGCGCGCGCACCGTATTCCGTGCATGGGATCTCAGACGAGCGGATTCGGACCCATACATATTATTGTCCGCTTTTTTCAACGCACTCCCACGCTTCACCGCCTTGCGTCTTCTTGTCTTCGCCGACATCCGTTTCACACAACTCGACTTGAAGCAACTGGGATTGTTGCACAATTTGGATGTCCTCGAGTTGAACATGTGCAGTGTTGCTCACGGAGAGGTCGCTGACACCCGAGAGCTTACTCCGCTGCACGTCTCCCAGTTTACTTTCCAACATGAGGGCCGCCCCGATACCTGTTTCGACCATTGGGTTCCACTTTTAAACCCACAGATCCTCACCCATCTGGAACTAGCATGCAACGCGAGTGTTCTCCTCGGCGATAACATCTTTCCGTTCGTGAAGCATCTCAAGATCACCTTGAACCTTTCCCTACCCTGGACTCGAATCCTTTCCAATTTTCCCGCGACCGAAGTCTTGAACATCTCGTCGTCCAGGCGTTCCGGCAAGCTCAGCGATCCTCATCTTCCACTAGACGAACTCCTCCCGACGCTCAGAGAGTACTCTGGCCCCGAGGAACTCTTGCAGTTTCTGGTGCCCATTCCCACTTTGCGGCGGGTCAGCGTTCTACAGTGGACCGCCGGCATTTTCGACAACATTACTGCCCAGCTCGAAGGTTTCGCCGAAATAAACAACGTAACCTCCGTGCAGGCCGAGATGCACCGCTTGGACACTCGTTATTTCGAATCGTTCTGCGTTCTGTGTGGGGTGTTTCCCCGCCTCACAGAGCTTTATGTCAAGATCTTCGCCGAGTACAATGGCTGGGACGATATTGTCCTTTTCAAGGTACCAATTCTGGAATCCGACGCCCCTTATCTCATCTTCCCCCCAGCCAGACGATTTCTTGGAGGAATTGGAACAAGATCTACCGCTCCCTACGAGCCTCCAGAAGCTTGCGATCCACTGGGAATATGAGACCCCGGCAGTCGACTTTGAACCGCCCGATCTGAATGCCCTGAAAGATGTGCTCGTGGCGAAGTATTCAGGGCTGAAGATGATCTGGATAGCCGGGTCTGGCGCCATGTATATGTGGCGTACTGGCCGTAACTCAATACAGCATGATTTGGACGACGGTACGACTGTTCGCGACCGAGTTCTTCAACTAACAATGAAATTTCTTGATATTATAGACACAGCCTCTCAGCTTGAGGAGGCCAAGATCCAACGAGAGGAATTTTCTCGGCTTTGGGACGCCTTGCGACCTTAGTAGCAATGTACTTCTGTGTCGAAAGATATCTCGAGCGGGCTTCGACATACAGATCGCTGACCCGCGTCTCATTGCTCGTAATGTGCTTGATTGCGCCAGAAACTTAACTACATCCGAATTCTGAATCTTGACGTCGGAGAGCAAACATTCGCAATGGGAGGAGAGACCGAGGAAAGAAGGGCGAGTTGTCTGAGATCTCTATGCCGCTATCCCTCCTCAGACTGAGACAATTGCGCCTCTTTCCCAACCAAATTATTCATTGCCCTCCGTGATTGGTGGTTCATTTTTTTCCGGGGGGCGTAGCGCCGAATTATACTGTATTTGAACTGCCGCGGAGCAAAGGTACGTTGTTCAAGTTGGCTAAAAACAAAGTCCGTCCGTACACACAGCCCGATCGGCTCAATACTGCCCCAAGCGCACACTTAAATGCCAGCCGAATTTTTATGACCGCAACGCTGCTTGCCCCCATTTTGTTGAGGTGTCAGCTCGCATTGTAAGTCCCCGCACTTGTATGTTGATATCGATCGAGTCTTGAGCGTTGTCTATAGACGCAATGTTGTCCAACGCATGCGGGCTCGAGAGCCAGACTGGGACGGTGGAGAACTTACCTACGCTTGGATCCACGGAAACTGGTTACACCGATCCAACACTCGATAGCCCTTGGTCAACCGACTGCTTCGACTATATCGATCGTCTGTTTGTGAGAACTTTCAACGGAAAGCTCAAGATAAAAATGTTGAAAGAGACCTACGACATTGTTGGCACCATTGGGCCACTGGCTTATGTCGAGAATGCACCCGTCGCGTACTTTCTTTTCACCGCGGGGGGCAGGTATTACTTTTGGGCGGACGGCGAACTTTCCGTCCACGAGAAGGAGTTTGCGTCGCCGAAATAATTTTTGGATTATGTGACAAAGAATCCAAACAATATGCCAGAGCTGAAGGTCCCTATGCACGCGGGAGCCGATTTGGAGTGGTGGTAACTGTGGTAAATTGCAAACACATCACTTTTTATGTAGCAGTTCATTCTAAATTCTGTCCACTACGAGACGAGGTATTGATGGTGGGGATTCCGTACAGCTTTACATTTTGCGAGTGTGTTATTTATTTAACCGCATGGATGGCGGTGGACAGCAAGGCAAAAAGATCTTCGGACGAGTACGAAACAGCCTTCGGCCCCTCACCCGCAAAAACCAGGTAAAAGAGTTTTTCCCCGGTCTCAGTGATCAGGATGTAAGACACCCTGAAAGCTGGTTCGTCCTCCGAAACGAATATTTGGCGGAGCAGGAGGTCGGGGTTTGGCGATACCTTGCGACGGCGGCTGCATCGAGTTGAACACGCGTGGCGCCGAGTTTAATCTCCTCGAGCGAGAGAGTTTGAGCGGCAAGGGCTATTGGATATTCGGTGTTAGGGGCATTGAGCGTGGCTGTTTGGGTAGGAAGGTCAAGGCCAGCAGGGGGAGTCTGGGGAGGAAGACTGGTTTGTCCTAAGCCATACTTCTCGTTGCTATGACTGATGTGGGCACGGAGACAGCAAACGAAGGAGATAGACAACGTACTGCAACACATTGAGTCTCCTGTTCACTTCAAGAACGAAGGGCTCGCCTTTTTCGGCGGCCAACCTCGTGTGTAATCGACAGAGAGACAAGCATTCACTGACGCGATGAAAGCGGCTACAGAATATTAATATTCCACGAAACAGTCCGAAGAACGAATTCATGCTCAAAAGCGTGGTTACTGGTGTTTTCAAGGAAATCTTAACGTCGGCAATGTATTTGTGGAATTGGTTGGGGGATAGCATGAAGCCAAGGGCAACGGCCGCGCGTACTGCCAGCATGCAATAGGCCTCTGAATACTGTTCGAAGTCCAACAATCGAACAACAGCGGATTCGTCTTCGACAACTACTTGCAAATCGAAGACTTTTTGGGCAAGTTGTTCGGCGGCTTGAGACTGGGCAATGGTGAGACGAGGGATGACCGCTGTTACGTTGTTTTTGATTGACAGATCCTGTCACTCTTAGACTTCTCCTCATCAACCACTCCAATATCGCTGCTGGCGTCGGGCATATCCATCTCGTCGAAGTTACGACTGCAACTAGTCTGAGGCGTAAACGTTTATCATTCACATTGTACATTTTACTTGTAATTTATTTCATGCACAACGGAAAATCGAACAGCCGATGTCCATCATTCGTAGAAAACTTGGTACCGTCGGTGAGCTCAAACCCAACAGTGTAGATCACGAATTTATCCGCGTCATTTAGGTCGATGCTCCAGATCGAGTAGGGATCCGGAGACTGTGCCGTATGGGCGGGAGGCTGCAAATTGGTTTCCACAATCATGATGCGTTGAACATCGTCCACTCTCTCGTGCTCAAGATACACGCGCACCAGATTCAGGCCGCTGCGCACCTGCATATTGTGTCAGATAACCCGCACTCGGCACTCGATATTCACTCCACCTACTGCAACATCCAGCCGTCCGGAATATGGGTCCCGGGAAGTAGCACAGGACGAGTTGGAGAAAACTACGCCATCCTGCACGGTGAACCCTAAGCCGCCCTGGTCCTTTATCCGCCCATCGACAACAAATCGCATGCGAGTAATCCCGGCGGCAGGCTTCAGTGCCTGGAACGGCCGTTGTGCTGTCAAGTTGAATGCGTACCACGCTGCATTGTAGCTTCCTGCAGCTGCGGTAGATACGCCGGCGAAGCCAAGCCTGGCGCGATGGGTACCTCCGTTGTGGTCATCCCAAAGCAGGACCACCTCGCGGTTGACGTTCTGCTTCATATTCCAGAACTGGAAACCCAATCGTTAAGTTTGAATCGGTACGTAGAGATCAGTATACATACCCGAACTTCACCAAATAACTTAAGTGTGTCGCCATCCAGGATGAGATAGACGTTATGAGGCTTAACAGGAAGCGGGGTAATAACCTCCGTGAGCTGCACGCCCTTTGGCACGGTATCGAACATGCGAGCGAGCACCCGTGCACACGTCGAGTGGAAATGTTCCTGCGACTCGGCAAACCTGTGAGTAGCGAATGAGTGGTAAGTGCCATGTTGAAAGATCACTTACAACCGCATCGTAACATTTCCATCACTTCCAAAGATGCGGCGATCCGAATTGGTGGTGTGGTTGAAACCCACGACCAGCGGGTCCTTCGTGGTATCCGCGATGTACTCCTTCGCGCTGCCTTGGTCAATTTACGCAATTCACACAGAGGTGGAGACTTACATGGTGTTGTCAAAGGTAACAAAAGTTGAATCGAAGTGTGCAACGGACTCAGTGCTGTTGGGATCATTCAATTCCGGCACTATATTCGGAAAATACTCGTGTTGCACGCCTCCAAATGTGTGCCTGTCTCTGGTGAGATTCACAGAATATTTCATGACCACAGTGCGCACCCGCATGCAACGAGACTAATCATATCAGTCTGGGTGAATCCTTGGCGAGCGAAAGAGGAGATATGGGTTTGAAGGTTCTGTTCCGGCTGGGGTACACCAGGTTTGTTGGGCTTCGCGGCATCCACACGTCCGCCGCGAAACGCAATTTGAGGACCCCCACTGCAAGCTTAGTTCGGTAAAAGAATCAAAATAGGTAGCCCTCTAACCAGTTCTCAATCGCAAGAATCGGTCCGAGGACCAGCGAATCAGCCACTGGGAATAATCAGAGGTGAGAAAGTCGGGTTGAATTTGAACATACTGGAAATATAACGGTTGGTTGCAGTAAAGAGCAATCCAATCGTGTTCGGAATGCCATCCCCGATATTCTAACTCGTCCAGATCAGGCGGATCCAACCAGAGTGAACAGTAACACACCTCTTCGCGCACCTGCTCTTTCGCAAAACGGACGGATGCATCCATCCCCCCGGTGCCGTCTTTGACGTTGTGCGTTGCCATATCGTGGTATGCCTACCAGTTTATCTCCAGTTAACACTCCATTCAACTTGACGGCGAGCAGCGAGCTCACCGTGCGTAGCCAGTCGCCGACATTGGATCTCCCTGTGGAATCGAGCCCGCCGAGGAAAAACACATCACAAGGCTGAATGAAGCCTGCGATACGTCCAGCATTGTGACCTTTCTGGTCGAAACGCGCACTTTCGAGCGCGTCAAGCTGTGGAGATGGCCAGATATATGCGTTAACAGTAACTTGAAAAGAGAAGGCAAGCAACACAGCGAGCGTCCGCATTCTGGTAGCGACGAATATGCTTGAACTAGAACTCAACCTCTATAAAGTAGCACCGACTGTTTGCGCTGGCTGGCTGCGAGGCCCCTCAGAGGATGTATCGGACTTAGCCACTACACGGCGACCTGCCAGAGTCCGAGCGGCAATCTGCCACAGACTGGCCGCAATCAAGTACCACAGCTATCGATATCTGTGGATTGTATGTTGCATTGCCCATTTTCGGGTTTTTTGTGTCGCTTCACTTCCGCGAGTGCGCGGTCTTAAGCAGGTTAGGTTGCCGGTGATCGGTCATCAATTCACTCAAATGTTCAACAACGGCAGTGTCCGGCACCTGTCCTTCATCACATACAATTTGCCCTGAAACTGACCTTAACGGCTAACCAAAAGCCGAAGCGACAATTCCATCCAATTAGAACCGCCAAGCAGAATATTTAACAAGAACCCAAAGTGCTAGCCTCCCAACTTCGGGTACTTGTGCGTTCGCCGTCAATTTGCCGTTTTTCTGTTGGTTACTGCAGCACCTATAAAATGGTTGTTAGATCTTATGACCATGCGTTGCACGGTGCTATACAGCTACGACTGCCCAAACAAAGCCTACATCATGAATTTCTTCACTAAGCTCACCGCCGTTCTCGTTGTAGCTGCCGTCCAGGCCAAGGCCAACAGCTATTACTCGATTGGCTACTACTCTGACTCGGACTGTCGGAACCTACTCGGCAGCTCTAGTGGCAGCTTCACCAAGAATGGATGTCTCAGCGGTGGCAATCTCAGCGGCGTGAACAGCATCTGGATTTCGACCCTCTCCAACGCCAAGATTCATACTTGGGTGAGTCCAATTTTTTTCGAATTTTGCAGAGCATCTGATTCAATTCTGACTCTACGCATCTCAGGCTCATGGGAACTGCAATCACAACGAGTGGGCTGTTCCTGCGACATGTAGCACCTCCGGTGTATGCATCTCTGCCCCCGGGACGAACTCCATCGGGTACCAGGTTGGATGTGCTTAAGGGTATGTCCCAGTCGAAATCTTAGAGCTCTATGGGTAGCTAAGGAAAAGTATTTAGATTTCCGTCCGAGCTTCAAGATGGTGGCTCCAAAGATGTGCCACGCTTCCCGCTTCGGGTCGTATCTTCGGTTTATATCAGTTTGAGGTAGTTCTCGATAATTTGGATTAGCTATCCGATTTATTCTTGAATGTGGTTTATAAAGTTGATTCCAAGACCAGAAGAAATCCAAGTACCGAAAGCTTCTAAGCAACTTCAAGTTCTAAGCCTGTGATTTCAGCCCAAATCCTCCCAGGTCGCGAGCTCGTTTCTATGATGAGGCAGCAATGAATTCCTAGCAAATTCAGCTGAGAGAAAAATTCCTGCCGTCAAAAAAGCAGTTTGTTGAACCGTGGGAATATTGATGTCGGCAGGTAAGCGACGCGTCTCGCCGCCGTTCATGATCAACTTAGGCTGGAATCGATCACCTCTGGTTATATCTTCTCGCCCATGTCACTTACGAGAGCTGGACCTATCTCAGTCCGGTGGAATCAATGTACGAACGTCGTACCCAATAATAGTAGATGGACGCGGCGGAACGCCGCCTTTGCTGACTCGGAGTCGGACAGTGCTGACTGAGCTTCATTACCAATAACCTACAGTGTAAAAGCCTCGCCCCAGCTTTCCCTATCTGAGCTCATTTCAACAGTAATATCCGTCTCGCGAGAGCCAATTCTCAAACACTCAACACCGTTCTACACAAGCGGTTTATTAGCATGTCGACGGCCAAACCGATACCCATCCTCGTCACCGGCAGGGCGGAGCAGGTGGGCGCCCTCGTGATCTCCGGTTTGCAGCCAGAGTACGAAGGTCAGCTCAAACAGTGCTGGTGTCCACTTTTTGTAACGCATCGCAGTAATCCATTTCACCCTCGCCGCAACAGCCACCACAGAGGTCCCGCTCCTCCTTAAAGGCGAGGTGCCCAGCCCCAGCAGCAGCAGCCTTGGCTCCGGGAACTGGAGCGCGTTCCCCAAGGCAATAGTGTTTGGTGGGGCGTACGAGGACAGCCAGATCGAGGAGGTGCGTCGGGCGGTAGCGGAGACGGCCGGAACAAAGCGTATCCCGTGGCTGCGTGTCGACCGCAGCCTGCCACACCCGCCGACGGGGAGTCCCGAGTATGCTGCGAGTGTTGTTGAGCGGATGAAGGCGTTGCTGGGAAAGTTGCAGGCCGAGGGAAAACTGGATGTTGAGGATGATTCCATACATCTGTTCTGAAATCCATTCGAGATGAGCAGGGACGACAATATTAATGGCAAGAAAGACTGAAGTTGGGGACTTCGGCCACCGACATGAACTGAATACTAAATTAAAGGGTCAAAGCCCATGCGTATAGCGACGGGCGTAATAGTCGTGGTCGTTCGTAAATATGTCAAGAGTCCGATAGCAAGCATAGCGAAGAGAAAGTTTGTAACGTGTCCACAAAGCGCAAGAACGTCTTTCCTCCGTTACAGGAGCCCAAATACACCCCACATCCCCACCACTGCACCCACGGCGCCCACGGTCGTCGCAGCCCACACCCCCACGGGTAACGTAAAGCCCCCACCATTGAAGGGCACGTACGCATTCGTCGGGCTGGCGCTCGCATCAGCGGAACCGCCCGTCCCGCCGCCAGTCAGGTTCGCGCCGTTCGGCTGCAGTCGTCAGTACACGAGTCTAGCCAAGCAAAGAAGGCGGAATGGACGTACGCCGATCGGCCGCGAGTTGTCCGCGAAGGCACAGTCGGAAGCCGTGCAGAGACACTTTCCGGCGATGGGGTCCCAGAAGGGCGTCGAGCAGTTCGTGGGCACTGTCAGCATACTCAACTCAGCTAAGGCCATCGGAGATGAATAAAGGAAAGATACGCACGTCTGAAACGCGCCTGCTGCCCGTCGGGAACCTGCTGGGCTGGATTGGGGTTGCCCACCGTCGGCTCTGTCTCAGGACATCCATACTAGTTGTGCATTCGTCAGCACTGACAGGGAGAACGGGGGAACGGGGAGATGCGTACACAGGTATAGAACGGAAAGTCCGAAAACGCGCAGTGCGAGAGCAGGCCGTTTTCGTTCGCGGGGATGCCGTTGCAGATCTTTTGCGAGGCGTCGACTTGGGGCGTGGAGCACTTCAGGGCTGCGACCGAGTCGAGTTGCGAGGTGGGCACAGGGTTCTGCACCCACGCGAGGAGCTGCTCGTTTGATACGATCCAAACTGTGCATCGTCGTTAGCGTCTGGCTGCCACGATGAACAATGACCCACCATCCTGCTGCACCTGCGCCCAGTCGAGGAACGTGTTGATCATATTGATGGTCGAGTTGCTCGGGTTGACGCCGGGGTACGTCGTGCTCAAATGGATCGGGTGCGTGTACAGCCCAATCGGCTGCCGGTTCCCGTTATAATGCGCCGTGAACGTCGCCTTCATGTACTCGAGCGTCGCCGTGTCGTTGACCTTGGTCGCCCCATTCGCCGCGTCGAGCCACGGGTCCATGAGGTGCGCGCCAGCGGGCCCGCGCTCGTCGAAGTACGCGTACATCGGGATCTCCCAGAAGCCCGGCAGGACGGGCTGTCCCTTGCACGAGTCTGCGACGTCGAGGCAGTCGTTCGCCATCCCGTTGTCGAGGGTGTATGGCCAGAACGCGTCTGTGCCCGGGTCCGTCACAGGGATAGCCGCGGCAGCGGAGGAGTCATATGTGAAGCCTGCGGCGGCGAGGAGTTTGAGGGTGTTGACGGAGTAGTTGAGGAAGGGCGCGCGGAAGCCGATGATGGACTTGAGCGGAATGCCGGCGAGAGCGTTGAGCGCGATGAGGTTGCCGTCGATCTCGTCTTGCGGGGGGTCGCCGACGTGCGTCATCGTGTGGTCCGCGATCTCGTTCCCGGCGACATACCAATCTGGGCGCGTGTGAGTACCTTCGGCAGAGGGCGGCATAAATACATACCCGTCACTAAGGTGTAGTTCGTGTAGTTCAGTGATGTGAAGTAGGTCATCTTCGGTGTGCAGCCATTGGGATTCTGCCTGTGCGCGAGGAACTGGTTCACCGCGTCGATGGTGTACGATTGGACGGCGTCATCGGCCGTGAATACCACGAACATGGGGACTTGAGACTAGAAGAAAAATCCATTAGCGCCTGGAGCATAAAAGGGACTGGAAGAAAAGAGCCGCACGGCATTCAATCCCCCAGGCGGACTTGTACTGGCGCAATTGCAGCTCGGGAGCTTGCACTTGGATGCGTCGCACGAGTACCCTGCCGCAGCCGAACTCGACGTCGCGCCGCTAATAGACCCGTCGTCCTGCGCCGACACGAGCAGTGCCGGTAAGAGAGAGAAAATAAGCGTGCGGCTGAGCATCTTGCAGTGCCCTGTTTTTTCGGTGTCGTTTACCACAAGAAGGGGAGAGGAGAAAACGAGGCTCCAAGGTTGCAGGGAGTTAAGGGTGGGGAAGTGCTGAAACGGCGGGGAGATTATTTATAGACTCGTTTGTGTCATCCGACGTTCTAAACTTAGACACACGTCGGTGAAAGTGTTTCTGCACTGTCGATGGGTTCCTGGAAAAGGGCAGGCAGGGGGCAACCAGCAGGCGACGACGGGCATACATTTATTCCCAGACCCTACAAGAAAAGAGAGAGTAGGGCGATGTGTAAATTTGGAATTTGTCCGAAATCCAAAATTAAACGCACCATGATATGTATCTGCACGGTATGATTTGTCCGTAGGAGCGGAGTATTTTTGTTCCAGAACGGCTGCGGGATAGGCTTGCACGAGCTCTTTTGCTCTTGAACTCCAACGACTAGACATCTAGGGACACGAGAGGATCTTCGTGGACGCGTCTTGCCTTGTGCCGCGTAAGTCCATGCGTTTTGGTTCTCAAGCGAATATCACCGCGACATTCATCGGGGGTCCAAGGGAGTGCCGACATCGGCTCAGAGAGTGCGAGCAGTTCCTTCGACGCGGTAAGCAAGAATAACGTCCATAATCGTCGGCGTTGAGATAATGATAGTATGGTCGCGCAGGAAGTGCTGTCTTGCGGAAGGGTCGTTCACCACAGTTCGGCCAGAAAGTACCCCAGTCGCAGGCTCCCGAGGATATTTGACCAATAATCCAAGCACCTTGAGTTCGAAACCTTTTGAAACCCTGTCGATATCGCAGCAGAAGAAGCCTACAACTTGCTACAAGTACTCGGATTCGCCAGCTCTGCCGACTCTTGAAGGACGGGGATTTAGTATACGACGAGACACGAGCAAGGCACGAGGGTCTGTCCCTTGATTTTGTGCCGCGTTTCCTGTTCCATTCGACGCGGATGAAATAGAAACCGGTTTGTTCTTTTGAGCCAAAGGTACGTGGAAAAGAGCGCATTGAAGACCTTGACCAAGCCTTTTTGCCATAGAAGAATAAGAGGACGGGCCAATGCCAGAGTACCATCTAGTATCCCTGCCAGAATACCTCTAGAATCGACGGATGAGACGCAGATCTCTTTCCAAGCCTGTCGATGCGGAGACGTTCCCCGTTGTTACCGGAATCGATGTCGGAAGCAGCCCACAAGTCCTTGAATTCGCCCGGGACATTCTTGGTTTCGGTATACGACAAGACATAAGGAAAAAGTCGAGGCTCAGAGTCGAAGTTCTTTGGCTTGATTTTCTACGCCGGTTTTTCCTGCGGAGGAGGAGGTAACCGTTCTTTTTTTTTTTTTTTTTTTTTTTTTGGTTTTGGTTTTTGAACCCGAATGGGCGGAAGACAACAGTACGTCGAAAAGAGCACATCGAGGACCTTGACTCAGTCTTTTTGCCATAGAAGAACGCGAGGATGGGCCAACGCCGGAGTACATACCCAGAATAGCTCCAGAAGACGCGGCTCTTCTGTCAAGGCCGTTCGACACGGGGGCCGTTTTCCGTTGTTGCCGAAACCCACGCCGTTTGTTTATACTCCGAGACGCTACGTGGCAGCACTGGAGCTATGTCTAGCCCGTGCGCCAAATATTATTGGCTGGAATTCTCATGAATTTAGGTTGAAAATGCTCAACTGATTGAAAACTCACCGAAAAAAATGCGTAGATGGCTGGCGAGACCTCTGGAATGGGATCCTGTCGAACTAAAGGCGCGGGATGGATGAGGGGAGGAAGGAAGGACCGAAACGCTCGACACGGACTTGGCAAAACTTGGCATCACAACTGCACGTGCTTCCGGCCCTATAGTACTCCACTCGGTATTTGTGCGTCAGTATCCTTCTCTTCCTCTCCCACTCAAGACAGTTTCTGGGTGTTCCCAAAGCTATTTCTGCGAGTCTCCCAAGAAAGGACAGGGAATCTCAAGAGAAAACAAAATCCAAAAAAACATACCACACCTTTTGCGATGCTGCCGCAAGTCCTCCTGTCGCTCATCGCGCCGCTACTCGTTCTCGCCGGGGACGATGGCGGTTTAACTGGGGCCACCTCTAGCGCAGAAGCTGCTGGCTATTCTTGCGATGCTACGAAGTGCAAGCTGCCGAATTGCGCCTGTGCAAGTACGAGCCCACCTGGGGGGCTGAGTCCAGTGAGTGGCCTGCTTCTTTCTGTTCTACCCTTTATATGTTAGGCTTTATTTTCGGCTCGCCAATGGCTGGGCTGCTTCTGTAGCCCTCGATGTGCGTGTGGCCAGGGGCTTTATTTGCGGCGACCAGTGAACGGTCTGCTTCTATGACCGGGGTTTATTGTGGGCTCGTCCGCCTGCTCCTCAATTGGCCCTTTATATATTTGCATCGACTAGACTTCATCCTGGGCACTGCGCATACCCTTTGCCACGGCGGGGGCTTGTTTATGGGCCCACCAACGATGTCGGCCTCGAATGCCCGCGAGCGGGCGTCTCACGCTTATTTTGGTCCCGGGCATGGTTTACACGAATCAGCTCCGGGTTGGCCGTTGTGGCCGGCAGCTCGGCTAGTGGACTCTGCTCCACTACCGGCCGTTTCCATTGCATGACCTGTTCATTCTAGGCCTGCATGCCCTTTATCTTTCTGTCGGGCTTATGTTTGGGCTTGCCCGTGGATGGTAGTCTCGATTGCCCGAGGTCTACCTCGGGCTTATTTTAGTCGGGGGCATGGTTTCCACGCATCGACTTCACGTACTCCGCGTGGCCACCCAGCACAGTTGGTTTTTTTTCCGCCGACGCGGCCAAGGCAGTCGGTGGAATAGTCTGCCTCTGGAGTCTGCCATGGCCCAGGCGGTGAAGGGGTCTGAGATGGCGATAACGGGGACGGGTAAACGTCGTTTTACCTTGAGCTCGGGATCTCAAGGATTAACGGGCTCGAGGAGAGCAATGTTGGCCAGAGACCGCACGCGGCTCGACTCCGTTGATTGACTTTTCCATCTCCATGGCCCGCCGCTTCCTTGCTGTGGGCTCGCATTGGTGTGCTCGTCTGACCGTTACATTCAATCTTTTTACTATGTTTATATTATCTTGATTCTTGTTACTCACATTTCTTTCACGATTCCAGTCTGACACCCCGATGTTCGTCGTCTTCACAGCCGACGACGCGGTCCAGTCATACACCCTCGACTCAGTCAACCAGTTCCTTGCGCACCGTCAAAACCCCAACGGATGCGCACCGAAGATGACGTATTTCACTTCCCTCAACTACACAAATTATACGCTTGTTACCGGTAGGTCATTTGGCAAATCCAGAAACTCCCGCTGAGTCGCCCACGCCAGATTGGTACGTGGCCGGGAACGAAATCGCGGACCACACCATGACGCACGTCGGCGACCCTTCGAAGGACGAGATCAACGGCAACCTCATCGCCCTTAACGCGCTCGCCGGCATCCCGCTCGTCGACATCAAAGGCTTCCGCGCGCCCTTCCTCAACTACTCCGTCAACACCCTCAAGCTCCTCGCTGCCGCAGGCTTCACATACGACTCCTCCGCCGCCGCCTCCATTCCGGTCACCGACCCCGGCACCGACGCGTTCTGGCCGTACACCCTCGACAACGGTATGGCGAACGACTGCTTGGAGGTCGAGGGCAGCTGCAAGGGGCAGCCCGTCCTGCCTGGATTCTGGGAGATCCCTATGTACGCGTTCTTTGACAGTCTCGGCGCCGCGGGACCGCATCTCATGGATCCTTGGCTGTGAGTTTCTTCCCCTCGCCTTCTCCCCCCCCCCCCGCTGATTGCGTCACCAGCGACAACCCCGCCGGGTCCTCCAAGACGAACGACTCTGCGACCCTGGAGTACATGAAGAACACGTTCACCGCGCACTACAACGGGAACCGCCAGCCGATTGGGCTGTACACGCACCCCATCCACTTATCGACGACCTACCCCGGCGTGAACCCGAGCAACTCGACCATCAACATGATCAACACGTTCCTCGACTGGGCGCAGGAGCAGCAGAATGGTGGGTCGTCGCTCACAGCAAGATGACACGATGCTAACGAAAGCACAGTGTGGATTGTGTCGAACGAGCAGCTGCTCGCGTGGGTGCGCGACCCCAAGCCGGTCTCGCAGCTCGACCAGGTCGATGCGCTCAAGTGTTCCACGCCGCAGGTCGATGCGTCGCAGAAGATCTGCAACGGCATGCCCGGGAACGAGGCCGGCTTGCTCTCGCACTGCGCGTTTTCGGATTTCCCCTTCTACACCTGCGTGCGTCCTATCGCCTTTTTCTTCATCCTCGAGTCCTGTCCCTGACGTGCACGCTGGATGCAGTACGGCTGCCCCGAGACGGAGCCGACGGTGGGCAACCCGAACCCCGCGCAACAGATTCCCGACGGGCAGCAGGCGCGCATCCGACGTAAGTGGTTTCGTGTCTCATCATTTTGCGATGACTGACCCCGCGCCCAGTGCCCACTAACTGCTCGACGCCCTTCTGGGACCCCATCGGCGGAAAGTGTCTCTGCACGTCGAGCCAGTGTGCGTTCAACGACGCGTCGCGGCCGATCGGGGTGCGTGCTCTCCGCTCCTCCCCTTCTCGCTTGATGCTGACTGACATGCTTTCCTTTACAGCCCAACGGCGCGAATCTCACAGGCGGCGGCACGGGTGGCTCAGCGGGCGCCGCGTCCTCTACACCGTCCGCGTACGTGCCCTTCAACGGCGACGCCTTCGCGGTGCCGCCGAGCGTGTGGGCTGCGACGCTCGTGGGGCTGTTTGGCGCGGTCGCGGGCGCGATGGCTGTTGTTTGATTCGAGCGCTCCTTTGTGGAGGGACAGTGATGACAAACTCTTTATGATTGAATTGGACTTGACGCACGGACTTGACTTAGCACAAACTACCTACCGCATCTAATACGGACAGACTCATTGCATCTTCGTTCGTTTTGCCACACACTCGTTATGCTATGGTACCTTACAACAATGTGGACTTTTGACACAGTAATCTGTAGATTTGAAGAAGCCGGATATGGCTGATATGGCAGATCACACACTATTTGCAAGTCCGAACAAACCCTCTTGTCTTTTGCTTCATCCTGCTCCTTTTTGCTCGTCAACTTTGAATCTCCTGTTGACCTCCAAGGCGGACTGACCCGCGGGGTACTCGTTCAAGTTCGCCGTGGGTTCAATGCAATCCGACTTATAGCGGGACGAGCGACGTGAATTCTGGATACTCGCAGTTTCGTCTTGCTTTTGTCTGTGATGCAGCCCAAGATCTTGAACCTCGTCTTCTGCGTTGAACCGGCACTGACCCAACCCAAAATTTGCGCCAAGACTTAATGCGGTTGTTACCACAACTTGACTGAAAGACCTGGAATCCTAGCCCGAGTTTCTCTCTCCATACGGGGTCGTCCTCATATGGCGGCCGCGTCTACGTACAGCGCCAGCGCCACCCTGGTTCCCGTACTACCGCCTTCTCCTCTCGCTTGCTTTAACCGCGTTCATGCGTAACTGTGACTGTATTTTTCCAAGGGTTTGACCCTCTTTCAATACATTTGCATCTACCGCCCATCCGAAAGCGACAGCGCTTTAGGGCTGGTAGCGATTTCGTCTTGGTAGTCATCTGTTTTTCTCGCCGCCAAGATGAGTCGCGCACTATAAAAAACCGAGCGTTTCGTTTTCATTCAGCAGCCTCTTATATTATATTCTATGTAAGCCCGTCCACATTCTCTATGATCTAGATAACTGACATACCAGTAGCGCGATGCTTTATCTCCCGGCATTCTTGGTTGCCGTCGCCCTACCGTCTTTTGTGGCGAGCGCACCTTTCGATGAGTTCCCTGGGGACATGATTCCTGTTCCTGGGAGAGGCTGGCGGCCCAAGTCGGAGGTCCGGCTCATCCCTCACGGAGGACGAGTAGTTGCCGCTGGGGACGAATTCCATCTTCTCGATGCTGATGACAACATCATCCACGTCGCACATAACGGCCGCAACGTCTCCTTGAACAAGCGAGATGGCGTCACGTCGTCGGGGTGGATAACCATGGCTGCGCGGGATGGTTCCACTTTCCAGGACATTACTTCCTCCACAGCCACTTGGACCGTCCCGGCCCACCTCAGTAGGCACCGCGGGTATTACGTACCGGTCCTCTTAGGTGGGTTGTTCTGTATGCAAACAACCTACCTAAGAGGTGCGCCTCCGCCCGGTGACGGGGGCGTTTGACGTCAGGTGGAAGTTTCGATTGATCGACCATCAGTGGCAGGTCTGATGAGCTTGGCAGTCGCGCCTCTGCCAGCGCCTACTTCCTACTCCCTGCGAATGTCGGCCAGTTCACGCCGCGGGCGCCTCCAACGGCCAGCAACCCGCTCAGGGCCGGGTGTCCACTCATCCAGCCCCCTCAAAGCACGCGATCCGCGCAATACGTGTACCTTCGTCGGTATTGGACGCGCCCAGAAAAAGCGCCACCTGGACGCGCGCCTTCAGAATCTGCTGAACCCAGTTCCCTCCGTGGCAGCTCCCTTTCTCGGACCTTCGCTGGCGGACGACGCCGACGACTCGGACTGGATCGACGCGCCTCCGCCACCCTCGCCTCCGCCGGCTCCGCCGCCCGTTGCGGCTCCCATCCAGGTTTTCCCAGCGCCCACCCGAAAGCCTGGCTCGCCCACTAAAGCCTGGGATAACCTTCTCCCACTGCTGGAGCGGCCTTTCTTGCAGTACCAGCGTGAGACTCACATGCAGTTGCCTCCGGTGATCCCATCCACGGTCCACCATGAATGCACCGCTGCCTGCGGGAAAACTATTACCCTCGAAGTTAAATGTCTTTATGCAACGCGTAAGTATCCATGCACTCGCTGCTGTCTTTGCTAACCGGGCCCGTAGATTTTCAAATGGTGCGGGTCACCACCTGCGAATGCATGCCTGCCGCCGTTCTACTCGTACAGCGCGGCGTATTTCCCGCGTCGCCCTCAAAACCGCGTACTGCCGTATCCATCGACTTTCTTGAATTATACCGCGCCCTCTTTGAGCGCTCCTGCGACGCTATCACCGCAATCGCGGCCGCGCTCCACACCGTGTACGACCGTAGGGGCTTCCGTGTATACTCGCAAAATGTAGGTTTCGTCTCGCTAGAGGGCCTCCAATTTTTAATTCGGCCTCAGAATCCCGGCATGCGCGCCGTCGACCCTTTCCGCGCACCCCTCAGTAATGCAGTACTCTGGTCAAGTAACCTACGGACTCGGATTCGCATGCAGTTTGACGCAGCCCTCGCAGCTGCGGATCCCACCGTCAGAGCGGCTCCATCGACTCCCTCGGGTGACCCCGCCGCCACCCCCGCCGCCGCCTCTGACGACCCCCTCCATGATACTGCCGCGCCTCCGCCGCCGATGCCTGGACTTGCTGCCCCCGCCGCCGCTTCAACTACTACCGGCTCCTCCCCCGCTCCCTCAGCGGCGCCGTCGACGCCTCCGCCGATCCCCAGACCCGCCGTTCCGCCGCCGCCAGCTCCCTCGGCACCGCCGTTGACCCCTGGGCATGCTCATCGTATCCTTCAAGAACGTTGCCCGGCGTGCTTTGGACTGGAAACTTGGGGCCGGCCATTGAGCGAGTAAGTGGTTATCTAATGCACTGGTTTAAATCTAACTAATTCTCGGTAGAGGCGGCGACGTTCAGCTTGGTGCCGATGGCTGTTTTAGCTACCGGCATCTCAAATCTGCGGGCGACGGCCCCATCTCGTACGACCCCTCGTACTTCATTTCCAAGGAGAAGGTCGACAATGTGCGAGCGCGCATCGACGAGGCCAGGAAGAAGCCGTCCGCCAATGCGGTGCCCATGCTGCCACAGGCGATTCTCGACGCCTGTGAGGAGTCGTTCGAAGCCGCCCATGAAAATAAGCGCAAAGCTGATCCGAAGTACTACGACGCAACTGGAATCTTTGTCATTTCCTGCCGCCATTCGCAGGTCCTCTTCCTCTGCAATATCGACACCCCTGGGGAGAGCCAACAATACATCGTAGCGGCTGTTGAGGAAGTCCAAAGCTATCTACCGCCGGTCGCCACGGTTCTCCAGGATTACGATATCGGCTGCATCATTGACCATAGTCTCAACTTGGTGAGTCCATGCGCCTCCCCCTTTATTCCTTATTCTGGATTGGTACTGATCATGATTCATTCTCCAGTTTAATATTCTCACTCCCGGCCTCCGCCCGCGGGTGGCGTTTTGCATCAACGCCATGCACGCTTTCGGCCACCAGTGGGTGTGCCAGATCGTGTATAGCCCTCGGATTCGTCCGGGCTGCGGCCTGACGGACGGCGAGGGCGTCGAGCGCTTCTGGTCGCGCATTCGCAAGCTCATTCCTTTGACCCGGCACCAATGGGTAAGTTTCTTTCGCAACCATTGTCTTTGACACTTCCACTCAAAACCATTTTTAGAACTCATGACGCATCTGGCTCATTGATCAATATGCCGCCTTCGTCAACGAGGAAGGTCGCGACAAACTCGGTCCGTGGTTACTACGACAGCAGGAGAAGAATCTGGAGCCCAAGTTAACCGCTGCCAAACGGATCCTCCGCCAATGCCGCGTTCCGGAGGCGGAGCTTCGCCGCGAATGGGCCGCGCAGAAGGTCGCACAGAGCAGTGTCCGTTCATGTAAGTCGACGGCGCACTTGGCCTTTTGTTTCTGCATCTCAAATCAAATACTATTCACAGATGCCCCCGCCCGCGTCAAGCGTGGACTTAGCAAAGTACTGGCCCTTCAGAACCAGATCGACGCCATCGAACTCTCGATCCAAGAGGTGAGGACGACGATCGCCACCACCGGCAAGGAGACCAGGGAAAGCCGCCAAATCCTTGACTGCCTCGAGCGGACTCACCAAACCCTCAACGAACAAGCTGAACTGCTGCACACGTCCCTCAATCTCCCAGGATCTTTTCCTGAGCTCAAAGGCCTCTCATTGAAATTCGTCCACCACCTGACGACAATGCGCGCCCTGAAGGTAGATATCCGGGACCGCGCCATCGGCACTTTGTTTGAAGCGGAGGCCCTCGGCAAAACCATGACGGCCCGGGAAGGGCCGCAAGGTATGTATGGCTCCTACCGTCCATGGCTGGTCATACTGAGCCGCTCTGCTAGGGACCAAATTGACCCAGGCCACAAAGAAGGCGATGGCGAGGCGCCGACCCGCCCTCCTCCGCGACGTCGTTAAGTTTAACAAGCATTGCAAAATGTTTGCCGAACTCCGTCCCCAGGGATGCCGTATCCCGATCCCAATGCCTCTTCCCACCGACCTCGTCGAGCTCCGTGACGATCCCATCCTCCACCAGGATATCTGGACTGAAGTCACCATGGGTCCACTTCCCCGCTGGTTGGAGGACGCGGACGTCCGCGACGGCATACGGAGTCTACATGTGGTAGACAGATGCGGCGAAGAGAGGAGGCGGCTGGATCTCGAGCGTGAAAATCTGAGGCGCTGGCTGAAGCAAGAGCTTGCTATCGTGAGGAGAGCCATTGATGCAAACGGTACACATTCGTACTCCGTGTTGTCCCAATCTGATCATCTTTTAGGCGAGCATCTACTTCTTCCCCTCACGCAGCGGCTCCAGGAGCTCCACCTTCTATCACTATCATGGGCGCCGGCTCTTTCTCGGCGCCAGTTGCCCACGCCGCGAGCTCCCGCCGCCGCCGCAGCCGTCGCCGCAATTGCAGAATCTCGTCCTCCCGGACTCGCGACCACCGCTGTGCGCGCGCCGCCTCGAAATGGCGCCGCAACAACGTCGACGCGGCAGCCTCCAGCAGCGGCCGCTACCACCGCCGTGCGCGCGCCGCCTCGCAATGGCGCCGCAACGACTTCGACGCGCCCATCTGCAGCATCGACGGGCTTCAACCCCATTTCCGCCGGCAATGGCGCCGCAACGACTTCGACGCGCCCATCTGCAACATCGACGGGCTTCAACCCCGTTTCCTCCGCCCCGTCGTTCCCCCCTGACGGCGCCCACGGCCCCACTCTTACCGCCATCTCGACAGCACGCGGCATACGAGAACGATGACGAGGATTATTTCGACATGCCACCTACCACCGCCGTGCGCGCGCCGCCTCGTAATGACGCCGCAACGACGCCCACGGCCCCACTCGTACCGCTTTCTCAACAGCACGTAATATACGAGGACGATGACAATGATGAAGATTATTTCGACGTGCCACCTGACCCCGCCGCGTCTGCCGCTGACCACATGGTGGCTTTGGAGGAGCTCGATCCGGGGCTCCTCTCCGATCCCGACCAGCCCCTCAACGTGCAAGACGTGCTTGATGCGCCGGCGCCGCAGGTGTCGGGCGTCGATAAAGCCCTCTTGACTTTTGAGCTCTACTGGGACCCTCCTGTGCGTAACCGCTGTGTTTTCCGTCACCCGCGTGTGCTAACCGCCCTTTCAGAATAATATCACCGCGGATCTGTCATTCCTTGAAGATCTTCAGCGTTATCAGCAGAACTCGGTGACGGTTTATCGGGACCGGCTCCGGCGTTTTTGTGGTTGGCGTGGAAGACCGACCGACCATCACCATCGAGATGGACGATCTTGACCGTCTCACAACACATCGGCGACGCCTCAACGGCTGTATCATCAACGGTGTAGCAGCAGCGTTGCAGAGTTTCTGCTCCCTGTCGCTTTCCCCCTCCTGTCACATTGCAACACAATGCGCTGTCCTCAGCACATACGACCTCCATCGAATCCGCTTCAACGCCACTGATGCCGCGGTGTGGAAGCACACCAAAACCACTTCGTATTGGGAGAAGCCGATGTGGTTAATACCGATCCACCGGCCCGACGAGCTGCACTGGGTTTTTGTCCTCGCCGCCGTGCGGGAACAGAAACTCTTCTTCTTCGACAGTCTGGCCTCCAACAGCGGCTGGCGCCGCGATATCATTGTGAGTCTATCTAGTTCTACTCGGAATGAGGACTTGAATCTGACCGTGTCGTGCAGGATGTGATGCTCCTCATTCACCGGATGGTGGAACTTGCGAATAAGCACGGGCATGCGCTGCACATCAGCACACTGGAGGATCTTTGGGAGGCTCGGCTGCTTTTCACCGTGGTACGTACGTCGCCGTCCGCCCCAGATTCGCCACTAACTCAGGAATTTAGGGTGTACCGCTCCAAACCAATAGCTACGACTGCGGCGCATGGGTCCTGTGCATGATGGCCGCCGTCATGCGCGGCCATTTTACCACAGGCGTCTCGGAGGCGACCATGAGGCGCGCACGGAGCCTACTTGCTGACCTCATCCTCACTCTCCCGTGGTCTTGACACCAGTCTTTTGCTCCCTATTTCTTTCACTCCTGTATCTTAACTTACAAACAATTCATCATTTCTTGGAACTATTAAAAAATAAAACATTGAGTCTATTTGCGATAACGGATGTACAACTCATATAAATGATAAATACTACGGCCCAACCATTGAATATAGTGGGCCCACATCGCATGCTCGCAGCGAATCGTCAAAAGGGTGGTAGATCGTCAGCGCCGTCACCCGCGCCCAGCGCTCCCACAACTCCGACGTCTCCTCCTGCAGCGCCGCTACGGCCGCCTCCGGAGCCGCCTCAAATGCCGCCTGATGCCGCCTATCGTTGGCTTGTTCGTTGCGGAGCCGCCGACCGTGAAGCGCGATACCGAGAGCGCGGGTATAACTGAAATAAGGTAGCGTATTTTTTTCTTCGTTAGGGTCGGGACTGTGCGCGAACGGCGGCTCCTTCTCCCAAGGATCCAAAGGACTGAAATCGTGGCCTTGCGCCTCGGTGAGAGCGGCCTGGAAAAGCGTCTGGTCGTCGGGGAGCAGGACATCGTGCAATTCTTTCATTCTCGGCTCTGGGGGCGGAATCTGCGGCGGGAGAGGACCTGGAGGCAGGGCCGCGTGCGGCGGTGGATTGCGAGGTGGTTTGGCGAGTTTCCGAGAGCCCCGCTTTTCTCGAGCAGCTGCGCGAACCTCTTTAGCACTAAATAGGGGTCAAAGTTAGAGAACCTCCAACGACATTCGTGGGCTTTCTGGGACGCACCTGGAGCTCTCATGGTATCTGCGCTGCCGTTCCTGACGCCCTGCAATGCTCTCTGCAGCGGTGAGGTGTCTGGCTCGTCGTCCCATGCTGGAGATGGTGGTCAGAGGCAAGTTGTAAAGTGAATTCTACTTGACTTTGAGTCGGTTTCGTGCACGACGATATGACGTGCCAAATTAAATGGAAAAAAAACACAGGTGGGAGCGGGCAACACCGTAGACCTTGACCCCACTTCCAAACCGCTTGTTTCAAAGGTAGGAACGTTCAGCAAAAAAAAAACGAGAGGGTTCTACGTTTATACGGCACCTCATTGGTTGATTGTCCAGGTAAGTGGCGGCGGCACTTGACGTGTAAGCTGTTGCAGGCGCCTCCGCGGGGTCGTTGCTGTTACGTCCATCGTCGACGGGGAGGTGGCGAGAAGGCGCGAGGTAGGCAAAGAAGGAGCTGTTATGTCACGTCACCCCATTCAATTTCGCTCGTCTCCCTCATTCTCTTTTCTTCCTCCCTCCCAGTGTCTCTGTATTTGCTAGGTAGGTCGTTTAGCTGTACGACCGAATAGTGCTGACAGTTTAGCAGATCTGTACCCCCAAAAAACGCGGCTTTGCGTCGCCTCCTGCCGCCTCTGAAGCCCCTCGCGCCCACGAGATTGGTGAGGCTCTCGACGCGTCAGCGGGCCCACAAACTCACGAATCTCTAGCCTGACTTGTTTCTGTGTTGGTTCCCTTCGCTTTGTACCAAAAAACCCCCGCCAGGTGCGTCGGTGCGCGTGCTGCGGTCGTGCTGCGGTTGGTCTACAACACTAACGTTCTCCTAGGTTATGGAGCCCTCCACCCCGGCGCAAAAAGCTCGTCCTGAGCTCATGTTCACCCCCGAGGACGCCGCGCGCAGTCGTGCTGGCGACTCCTCCCCGAGTTCTCCGGTTACAGCTCAAATATTCTGGATACGTCCCAGGACTTAGCCAACCACGGGCAGCTCTTCCAACACGCTGGCCAGCTCCCAGGCGATGCAGACGACTCCCCGTCGTTCCCCGATGGCGCAGACCTCGTCAACAGCTACTTCGCGGGGCCACTGCCGGGGGACGAGATGCCCTTGAGTATGCCCGGTATCGCAACTCTCAACAACCACCGCTACGACTCGGAGAGCGAAGAAGACGAACTCGCCTCCCCCCAGTCGCGCCAGCCGCGTGTCAGTCCATCGCCCTTCATCCCGAAGCGCCCATTGCAAGACCGGCTCGTCGGCGCCTCTTACGCCCCACACCAGCGTGCGTTCGAGCCCGAGCCCGAGCCCGAGCTCGAGGAAGGGGAGATCATGGATGACCAGGTCGGTGGCGGCTACGAGCTGAGGCACAACATAACCCCCGTTCGCAATGCCCCGCCCGAGTCAATCAGCTTGCAGAAACGCCGGACGGACCCTCCCCCCGAACCCCTCCCATCCAAGAAGAGGGCCACCAAAAAGAAAAACAAGGGAGTTGGGCTTCCTGTCGGATTCAAGCTGCTCGGCCCTAGGTCCCCGCCCGCGCCTGCGCCCCCGCCAGTGTCCACGCCATCGACCCCTCTTCACGGATTCCGTCCCGGCCCCGGCCCCACCGTCTCGCCTTTCGGGCCTGCGCCCGCCAAGCAGCCCGCCACTGCCCCGCGCGCCTGCCCGTGCGTTGACGCCACATCTCCCTCCCGCGCTCGCCCAGCCCGCTAAGCCCGCCACCGCCCGTGCGCCGGCGCCGCATCCTCCTGCCGCGGACCGCCCAGCTCGCTAAGCCGCCACCCGCTCGCGCACCGACGCCACATCTCCCTCCAGTGCCCGCCCAGCCCGCCCAGCCCGCCCAAGGCTTCCTCTCAGGCACCATCCATCTGGCCGCCCAGCCCGACACCGCCCGCGCGTCGACGCCGCCTCCCCCTCCCGCGCGCGCTGCAGTTGTCGCCGCCACCCGTGCGAACTTCTTCCCCGGGCTTGGCCCCAGCTCTGAACCCGCCGCCACCCAAGGCACCCCCTCAAGCACCGTCCATCTGGGGGCGGAGCCCATCCCGCCTCAACTCTTCCGCGGCGGGACGCTCGAGCAGTACCGCTCTTTGGTCGGCTTCAAGCACATCCCGCTACCACCGCCGCCGCCGGGCTGGAGCGAACTCCACACGCGCATCGACGAAAAGGCGGCGCCAGACTCTGAAAACGAAAAGGCGGCGCCAGACTTCGGCAAGTTGTATCATATCAACGCGGATCCGGACGCCGATAACGACGAAGAGCCAGACTTCGGCGCGGCCGAATTGGATGAGGTCAACGCGGACCCAGACGCCGATGAGGAGCAGCAATTGTGCGACCCCGACGCCGTTGGCGCCGCCGATGACGAAACCGACCCGGCCCCAGCGTACGAGGTGCTTGCCGCTGGCAAGAAGCAGAAGCGGAAGTTCGGTGCGGGGCCGCCAGGGCGCCCATCCTCGCAGGTGGTGTCAGTGCTTGACGACCACTTCGAGCAAGTCCGCGCTGTACTCAGTGACTGCGCCGCCGCCTCCGGTCTACCGTATGATGTCGTCCTCAAACGGTTCTACAAGCGCGAGCTCCGCGCCACCCGCTCCGCCAACGACTGGAACCGCTACCAGCGGTTCGCGAATTACTCAGACCAGAACCGTGTGCGAGAGCGTCTGCGCCGCGACCCCAGCTACACCTTTGAAGGCGAGGGTTGCCCCCCCATCACATCGGCGGAGGCGCGTGCCCTCTACCCGCTGTTTACCGCGCAATTGGGCAACGCCAAGGCCGTCGAAGTCCTTGAGGCGTTTTTCGACGCCGACGGCTTCTCCGACGACACCATTCGTGGCCGAGACCGCCGCTTCGACGCAGCGTGTCTGACGTTCCAGAAGCTGGTAAGTCTGGGTGAATTCTCATCATTATCGTGATCAAACTAACTCTCCCCGGCAGATTGACCGCTACAAGCTCGACGACTTCTTCATCAAGATGATCATAGGCGGGGGGCATGCCAACGAGGATGCGAAGCTGGGACGGGTGCTGGAGACCGCTGGTATCGAGGGGGTGCTGGAGGCCGAGCTCGACGTAGCCGAGGACGACCTCATTGCGTTTGTGAAGATCCGCGCCAGGTACGTTCTTTTTTTTTGATGCTAACTCAACCCTGGAAGCTCAATTCGCCTTTTTAACAGCGCGGCGATTATCTCAGAGCAGAGTCGGCTCCGCCGCGAGAGCAAGAAGGCCGCCTCCGCAGTGCGTCGATGTCCCATACCCCGGCCGCCTCGACGTCCCATGCCCCAGCCGCCTCCACGTCCCGTGCCCCCCGCCGCCTCCACGTCCCGTGCCCCCCGCCGCCTCTACGTCCCGTGGCCCCGCCGCCTCCACAGCCCATGCCCCCGCCGCCTCGACGCCCCAATCCGCGACTCCCGCGGGAAATAACCAGCCAAAACCTCCCATCAGTGATGGTGGAGCAGATTGGACTGAATACGGCGACGACACCAAGGACATCAACGCCGTACGGGCCCTCATGTCTCGGGCTTCCCGTGAGGACCTGCCAGACGCCGAGGGCGGGGAAGGCCTTGACATCTTCCGGGACTGGTGCAAGAATGGCTTCTCGTGGACGGTCATCGCGGCGGAACTATACTCGCACGGGATCTGGATCCGCAATTTCCCGGACGACGTCGAACAACCGACGCTGGCGCGCCCCTCAAAAGCCAGCGGCGGTTGGACCCGCCACGAGAGGCGGTCGCTGAGGGCCGCTCTCCTGGCGCGTTCGTCACCGGGAGGGGGGATCCGGTTCGAGCGCCGTCGGTTCAGAGACAAAGGCATGTCCATTCATACCTCGTAACTTTGAGTACTAATTTTTTCCCAGCTGCTTTCGTTATCGTATTCGCACGACTACACCAAGCCCGTGCCGCTCGACCCCGCGGAGGCTGTCCGATTCTGGCGCTCGAGCGATACGGCGGTTGCATTGCAGCGCCGGGGACACGACCTGTTGGATGACAACGTACGACATCGACGTGCCGTTGACGCTGGCGCGCCCCGCGCAGCCGTCAGACGGGAAGGAGGTGGCGCCGACACACGGCGAGCGGAAGAAGGACAAGCGTAGGCGCCCCCCGCTGGCGAAGGTGTAGCTACGCCGTCGCCTCCGAAAAAGCCCCGCGTTGCCGACGACTATCAGACGGAGGAGGATGCTGGATCGGAGGAGATTCCACAGCGCCGCCGTGCCCCGGCGCGCGATGGAAGGTCCAAGAAGGCGAAGCCGAAGGCGCGGGAGGAGGAGCAGGAGGAGGAGCAGGAGGAGGAGGCGCGGGAGGGAGGAGGAAGAGACGGTGCCTGCCAGGGCGCTCAAGGCGGGGAAGGGGAAGGGGAGGGCGCGGGAGGTGGTTGAAGAGACACCTGCACCGAAGAAGAGGCGCCGGGACGCCGCTGAGGAACAAGTCGGTGGTGGGATTCTGCGGACAACCGGCGGCGGTGGCGGCACCTTGAAGCAGGTGAAAGTGGTCTCACCCCCGCAGCCCCACCGACCCCTCCCGCTCTACATCGACGAGAGTGGCGAGGAAGTCCACCTCGACTACGACCTTCGACGACCTCCCGCTGGCTCGGCTGCCCTCAGAAGAAGCAACGCCGCTCCACCTTACTCCTCTTCCGATGAGGACACCCCCGCCCCCTCCCCGCGCGTCACGCGCGCCACCTCCAAGGCGAAGGTGGGCCCACCCCAAAACGCGCCAAGTCCCAGCGCGCGCGTTCGCAGAAGGAGCCGGTGCGGGAGCCGGTGCGCATGCAGCTCGACTACGTGGAGATCACCCACACCACCCCGACGCTCCACTGCCCATCCTACTGCCCTCAGTAACAGCCCGCTCACACCGATGCCGATGCCGAGGCCGCCCGTCAAGGCGTTGCAGGCGCCAGTCGCGTCCTCGTCGGCAGTCGCGTCCTCGTCGGCCCCGCCAGTCGCGTCGTCGTCGGGGCGTGCAGGTGGTTCTGGTCGTCAGCCGCCGTCCCCGCCCCGCGCCCCGCCGCAGCCCCGCGCCCCGCCGCCGCCCCCGCGCCCCGCCGCCGCCCCGCGCCCCGCCCCGCGCGCCGCCAGCTGCCCTCAGCCCGCCGTCACCGCCAGCCCGTCGTCCCCCGCCCAGCCCGCCGCTGCCGCCCAGCCCGCCGTCACCATCGCTCTGCCGCCCGGCGTCACGGCGGAAAATGATGAGTGCGGCGCTGCAGGCCTTCATGATGGGCAAGCCGTCAGCCGGGTGCGTGAGTTTTTTTTTTGCTATTGTACTGAATCCCGTTGCGGGAGGCCTGCGGGCCTCCCTGTATCGTACCTCAATGCTTGCCGCGGGAGGCCCGTGAGCCCCCTTGTATCACTTATACCTATCATCTTGATCTGCTGTTGTGCTCTCTTCTTGCTTTATCTTGCTGTCGCCTACTGTATCATATCTCTTTCTTGCTGTATTTGTGCCGCACACCCCGTAGAATATTGTATATATATGTAGCTTACATCTTTTGTATATTGTTCTTCTTGGTAGAGAATACATTCTCGTTGTACAAAGTGGTTGTCCCCGCGTTGCGTACCCCGAACAATATGAGCGCCCCCCGGGCGACGCCAGCGCCTCCAAGCTGCCGCCGCCATAATCTAAATGGCCCACAATCTAATCAGATCTTCTCTTACCTCACCGAACGCCACCGTCACCGAGCGGAGGCGCACCTCTTAGGTAGGTTGTTTGCATACAGAACAACCCACCTAAGAGGACCGGTACGTAATACCCGCGGTGCCTACTGAGGTGTTGGAGTGGATGCCGTCGGCACCGATGAGGATGTCGCCTGGACGAGGTGAGACATGATGAGTAAGGTAGGGGAGGGAAAGTAGAGATTCAATAGGCGCACCGCGGGCAGTTGTCCCATCCTCAAAGTGCAGAGTGACGCCGTCGTCACGGTCCTCAACGTAGGCGTTACGCACGCCGTAGTGAACCTGCACGAGGTCGGGCTGCTTCTCGCACGCGTCGAGAATGATGTTGTGCAGGGTGGATCGCAGAATGTGCAGCGCATCGTACTCATCGTCATATTGCACAAGGTGGCCAAAGAGATAGCCATCATCGGCGTGCATCGCGAGACGGCGGGTAGGAGAAGGCTGCCGCCTTGAGGTGGTCGTACACGCCGACGACGTGGTCCAGGGCGCGCAGAGCATTGGGCGCCAGAAAGATGGAGCCCTCGGCGATGGTGCGCGTCGGGGCCAGCGAGGCCGCCGCCGACTATCCAAACTCGGCCGATGGGCATCTCAGAGGGAGATTTCGTAGCTGAAGGCACTTGAGTCTTTTATGCGCGCCCTCGGCATGCTTGGCATTGACGCGTACTGCCGGGCGATGGACGCGAAGCGTTGGTCGTAATGTGGCGCGCGCTGGGTCTGTGAAGGGCGGGGAGCGCCTACGTGGTGCGGTGGCGGAGGAGAAATGGACATTTACGCTTTGTCACGGCTGACTTAACGTAGCCATCACAAATCGCAAATGATGGTGATCTGCGAGTGATCTGTTGGCCACAGTGCCCCACCAGTGTTGAGTCATACGCATGAACCGTTTGTTCGCTGTCGGCAAAATACGATCCCAGCGAAAAAATATGACGGGAAGGGGGATGGGTTCGGAGGGACTCGAACCCCCCATCGCGCGGATGCAGAATTACCATCAGTGTTTATGAGAGCTGCGCGACGTCCTGCGGACCCGTTCTATGGGCCTTTCGACTCTGGGTCGCCCCAGAGCATCTTGACGGTTCTTCTCCTCCCTGGACGGAAGCACTGCAGCGAAATAAGACTTGTCTGCAGTCGTTTAGATCCACCTCCCAACAATAAAAAAGAGCTGAAGCTAAACACAACCACTCAAAAAAGTATTCCAATTAATTCGCTATGGATCGCGAGATTCAACTCCTGACCGTGCAGATAAAATCCCAAGATGCAGAAGCCAGACCCGGTCTGTTGAATAAACACGCTCACCGCTTCGCGATCACTGTGCACAGTGCTCGTCGCTGCGGGCGCAGAAAGAACTCCGCCAAAAAGAGCGATTCCGGCTTCTGTTTGCCCAGATAGCCTGAATTAAGAGTAAAACAAAAGAAAGAGAGCAAAAAAAGGTCAACATATTCAGCAGGTCATGGGTCGCAGGGATTCGAACCCTCGCCACGGGTGGTTGAACTCTCACGGGCCTCACCGCATCCTACGAACCCGTTCTGTAGTTCAGTTTGTAGAGTGATATGGAAGGGATTTCGGCGAGTATCTAAAAGAATAGTAGCATTATGCATTTGTTAACACCTATTTTGCGAACCAACAGCTATTTTCCAACCCAATGACTATGCATCAACCTAACACCTATCTCGTCGGTGAACAGTAAAGATTCATCGACTATCATGAATCTCGTGGAGTCTGACTATAAGTGAGACTAGGTGAACAGCTATTTTCCACCGAACGCCCAACATCAATTCGAATACCGAACCAGCCGGCTTCCTTGGGCTCCTCGTCAGTCAATCTTGTCGTCACTGTTCAAGCCGGCATTCACATCAAATCTTTACCCGCTCCTGCGATTGCACCTGCGACGGCCTGCGAACGGTTACCCTGACTTGCTATGTCCTGTGAATCTAATCCTCGCTGCTGTTGGCTCTGATGCAGGACAGGATTCGTCCAGTTCCGATCCGCATGGACCTCTGTGGGCCGGTTCCATGGTATCTCTTGGCGCAGAACAATTAGAACAGAGATGCGCACCCTTTGATGTTCTCGGATACAGTACCAGCGCTTTTTGACTGACCCAGAAGCTCTTCGGTTGACAGAAAGAGATCAGAAATCTGCCCCGGAATTTGCCTGCTGTTACAGTCGCCCTCGTGCTGTCGCCAATCAAGCACTGTCCCCGTCTCCCACGAACGCTCACAAATCCTCTGGGCGTGGGCCACTCCAGCTTGAGATGCAGCCGCTTGGCCTTGAAACTGGCAAGAGGCAAGTATTCCTCTTCATACCTTTCAGTGGGATAATCTTCTCTAACACCGGTGTTACAGTTGCTTGCAGCACCTCCAATTCAAGTTGTGATGGGTTTGAAAAAGCGAGGCCTTGGCAATCTACCAAGCCTTTAGATTTGTGACGCTTTCGCCGCGCCATCTTTTTTCACTGTGTGTAGACGCCCATCAATTGCAGCAGACCGGAGACTGTGATAACGGTCAGGAACGCTGACGAACATTTTCAGTTTCATCACACCATATTAATACATGGCACGAGGAGAAGTATCCTTCGGGGTCTCCATGATCACCCCCGCCCTCCTTCCCTTGCTACTCGTGGCTTTTGCACTTCCCTCCATTCTAGCTCAGGTGGTCTCTCCATATTGGCGGGTGCGTGTCCATCCTCAGCCGCGGCCGCCCAGGCGTCTGATCCCGACACCCAGAAAACCAAATATAACAGCGTCGCCCGCCGAGCGCATCAACCTTGCGGGTGCGGCGCTGGCAGAGGCCGTGAACCAGCTCAATCCGGCCCCTCAATTTTTCCGTGAACTCCTCTCTCTCTCTCTCAACCAGGTACAATCTAACGTCTTTGCTTTCAGCCAACGCCACCGGCGTTGCAGTAGCGGGGTGCAAAGGTTCTTTCTACGGACAGATGGCAGAGTTCGACCTCATCACGAAGCAAACGATGTGGGAGAAAAGTTTGAAAACGTACTTCCAGGTCGCCCAGAGTGCGCATGGAAATTTCTCGACCACAAAGTGAGTTCGTCAAATCCCAGGTTGTCATAATATTCAGTGTTTCATTGGGTTACTCTATCAGCGTCAGTTACGTTTTTCAGCTTTTTCGTGGACTGACCTGATCCATGGGTAGGTGTATCATGCGCTGTAAGTTTGTCTTCTAAAACCATGTTTCATCATGCTGAGGTTCAAGTAGAACATACGGCGTGCGGCCGCGCTCGCCTACGCTGCGTATAAGGATCAGACTTTTCTCGACTACGCAACGCAGTCTTGGTGGTTCGGGAGAGCATACACGCTCTCGCAGGATGATGTATCCGCGGGAAGGATTTCTACCAAGAATATTTCCCCTCTGCAAGAGTGTTGCCAAAATCGTACGTCTCCTTTCCCATCTCACCTGCTCACAAGGCTCATCTAAGCCCGGGCCCGCAGAGACAATGGTCGGCGGGACGTTCTGGGTACGGAAAGGTCCTCATGAAGACTGTATTTATGTTCACACTTCATGTTTTTCTCCCCTGAAAGTTGATGGATCCTGTGAAGCCTAAGCTAACTCCCTTGAGTACAGGGTGAGTGCCGGATTTTTTTCCTCCTGGGAGCCTCAGATAACCAGCAGGTAAACAGATACTTCCTTGTGTGCGTCGCTCTGCTGCATACTCTTCGCCTACTGCAACTTTAACGGGACGTGGTAGCCTATCTGCTCTTTTGGCCGAGGCGACGTCGGATCAACTTTATCTCCAGGCGGCAATAGAATCTCGGAAGTTCATCCAAGCACATTTACTCAATGACCGGAATATAGTGCTCGAGGCAATATATGCGCCCCAAAACTATTCGTGCGGCGTTATCAACGAGATATTTCCCTACAACACGGGGATCACGATCGAAGGGCTGTCTATCCTGGCCGCACTCACAAATGATACGGAAACACGGAATTGTGTGTTCTCCTCTTGCTTCCGTATCCTCAGTGGAATTCATTAGGTCGGTATAGACTCGAGCAAATTCTCGCAACTGCCATCCCGTATAGTTTATGGCAAGGGAGCGATGGTGTGATTGCAATAGTCAACCAGAACAACACGAGTGAGATTATTCGGTTTCTGATGCGAACTTTTAGGATTGAGGGGGATCAGCGCAGACAACGGGTGACCTGAACTTGGTGCAAGGCCTGGCCGCGGCATATGCGCGGAACGCCACATCGGTGGATATGCATGCGTATATAGGGCACTATCTCGCAGTCCAGGTATCTTTATGTTCCTGACCTGAGAGCAGTTTCGGTCTCACAAATTTACAGTTCAACGCTGTCGTAGACTTAGCCACCGTGGGGGGCACTAACATCTACGGAAGCTCTTGGGTGGGGCCCCCAAGCTCGACGTATTTAGGCCAGGATCAGACGTCGGCGCTCAGCGCGCTGATCGCTGCGCTCGTCGTTGCGCATGACTCTTGTACCGTCTTCGAGCGCCCCGTCTACCACTTTCCCGGCAACACATCCAGGGAAGGCGAAGGCGGTACCCATCGCCGTGGGTATCGTTGGGGGTGGTTGTTTTCTTTTCGCCGTGCTCGGTATCTGGATTCTCAAAAGGCGCAGCGCTGCTAGAGGAAGCGACCCGACCGAGCTGCTCACAAGTTCCGACTCCGATCAGATGGTGCATCCTTTTACGGCACAGAGGAGGTCTAGTGCACGCTTTCTGACAGACAAACTCATGCAGCAACGGCCCGCGCCGTCGCTTTCGAATCAGCAGGCCCTGCAACACCGAAGTGACGGCTACGCGGTGAGAATCAGTCCCGTCACGACCCATCCCCAGAATCACGAGTTTGGGGCGGAGGATCCACCGCCAGACTATGAGGGGATGAGCGAGCTCCATGTGCAAAACACACGTGCGGTGATATCAAACAAACATTCTAGTAGTCCAACAGATGTAACGGAGCGCTTCCCACGTTTACAAACTTTGAACCACATACTTGATTGAGTACGCCATCCCCATTATCTCTTATCTTATCTTTACTTCCTCTGTGCTTATCACTATCTTTTATCGCCATACGGACTATACCTCGCACTCATCACATCACATTCCTTACCTCGATTCCTCAGTATTTACATAGCCACAAGATCGTAGTATAAATACCCGTGTGCACGTAGTTAAGCCTTCGGTCAATTCTATCCTTACACCAATTATCTTGTCGGTTCGACCACCCGACTTTCCCATGTGCCGAGAACAGCCCCAGCTCCTCGTCACAACAGATATGACGGAGTTGAGAGTACTTCGAGACTTACATAGGTGGGGATAATAACCAGGTTCTTTTGGGAATATCGCACTAGTATGCTCATTCAGACCTTTTCTGTTATTCCCGGGACATGTACCATTCAATTCAGACAGATACAGTGCGTAGACATCTAATGCACACCATTCTTACCCATTTCCTGATCAATTCTGGTCATCTGGCATCAATGTCGTCAAGAACAAAGGGAGGACACCTAGGCTTCCAAGCGGGATCACTAACTGCCAGTTTACGATATTTAGGATAGGTTCAGTTGCTGCTAGCAATGGTGATACACTTCTATCACTCGGCGAACATGGAGTTTTTACGCCGGGAATTAACAGAGCTGATCTGGACCATAATGATCAAACAGGAGCGGGACGGCCCCAGCCAAGGCAGAAAGAAGGTCCATGTGGCTTGTCAACCATGACATGAGGAGGCCAAGGATTGGTTTAGTCGCGTTCGTGAACCATCCAGACGCTGCCGCAGGCCTAACCCTATTCACCCCCCGATTCGTTTGACGAATGATGGCAGTGCGTAGAATGTCTAGGAATATCGGCATCGGGGCCCGGATTCCGCACCCTGGGGACTTTTCCCGATCCGATTCTGTTCTTTTTGGGGCTCGAAAGCGAAAAGAAGGGGTTTGGAATCCGGGGCCGGATTCTAAGAGTAAATTCCTAGAGACTAGGGTTGGCAAACCGTACCGTATACGGTCACGGCCGTAACCAACACGGCCGTGCGCCTGCACGGCCGTCTCTCCCACGGTCCGGGGAAGTAATTAGCCTGCCTCAGACGGTACGGTGGCCGTGCGTTTACGACCGTGTACGTGGTACGGTCGTGAAAAGGGTTGGTGTGCCAAGGAAGAGGTGCATTCGTCAGTTGGAAATAGCTTTCGAGCTCATTGTCGGGGATGCCCCCGTTCGAGTTCCTGAGTAACGAGAGATAAATTCCGATTATTAATACCTGAAATTGTGCCTGTAAGGAAGCTTTCCCAAGCTCGGCCGTGGCAACAGCGATCAATGGGAGACAGAACAGGAAGACGTTTAACCGTGAGCCAACGGTAAAGGTTGACCGATAGTGCGGCATTGCTACTAGGTCTGATGCATCCGCGAGTATCTGTGCGGCGATTATTGGACATTACATACGGCCTTGATGATGAGGATAACACACCTGAATGATACTTCTGAAGACGAGTCTCGAGGTCTGGGGCGGGGACGAGCTGGCCCGTGTCGGACATGTGTGATTGATAACACAATGCGGAAATAAAATAACTTTAGCTAGGACCAGATTGGGGGCTGAATGAATTGTCGTGAAGTAAAGATAGAGCTTTTATCCTGATAGAACACGGTCAGGGTCAGAAATAATTAACCAAGAAAGGTCAAAGCTGTATCCAG
Source organism: Mycena olivaceomarginata (assembly GCA_029378375.1). Taxonomy (NCBI): domain Eukaryota; kingdom Fungi; phylum Basidiomycota; class Agaricomycetes; order Agaricales; family Mycenaceae; genus Mycena; species Mycena olivaceomarginata. Next base: position 103,875 of record JARKIC010000994.1, on the reverse strand, counting down.
TTTCGGCCCCACGGAGAGCCGTTGTGCGCTGCCGCCGGAACGCTCTTCTCCTCGCGTGAGTAGGTTCGATCTGCTTCACGGAGGCGTACGCTGCCAAGAGCTGCGGTAAGGACTCGCCTTTGACGCGATAGATTAAAGGCAGGCATAAACGTGTTGAAGAAGAATGCGAACCAATGAGCTCAAGCGGCCCAGTCATAAGATTCAAAGTAGACACGACCGTGAACATTTCGAGGGGTTGGTGGCGGGCTTATTTCATCCCCATTTGTACTGGTTTCGAAATTCGAATAGCCGTATTTTTGACAGTTATTACGTTGAACTCACTACTCTCTTGTCGGGCCGAAAAGCCGCGGGTTCACGGTATTGCCGACGGGTTGAACCCGCCGGCCGACCCTCGGGTCCAAAACCGGGCGTGGACCCGACACCCATGTTGAACCCTACATCTCCCATGGAGCATCGTTGGAAACGGGACAAACCCCCTGTCGCCTAATACCGGTTGTCGCGGCATTCGCTACGGCATTCGAGTCGCCCACTCTGTATGGACGTGTATACTGGGCAAATTCGGACAAGGTTGACGAGATTCAGATTGCAGAGAACATACTGACTATATGAGATGCCCGCAGCTGCTACAGGAGAAAGACCTCGCCGACGGCGTATGGCACTCCGCCGCTGTGATCGCAATGTAATTGGCGACTTGACTTCACATTGGGATGGCCCCGCAGACAGTTCGTTTTTGGACTTTTCTTCTTTTTACTTTTTGTATTTGTTGGGATGGGCTAAGTTGATGTCAGAATAAGTTGTCCGCTGGCAGTGTTAACGACTGCGGGCTGGAAGGGGATCAGTTTGAATCATGGTGGGACGAAAAACGAGAGCAAGGCCCGGCGGCCCGCGGTGCCCATTCCCAATGTCTATGCTGACTCGGGGCTTGGGAGTGGGTGCTTGATTCTTTTTGGGTATCATTTATGAATTTAGGAAACAAACATTGTACAATAGATGCGCACAAGTCTCTCCCGCGGAGAAAGTGTCAGCGTACACCAAACAAATGCGCGGCGCAACTTACCCGCTCCTACTCCTCGCACGCATACTCGCTACCGTCCCAAACGCTGCGCTGGGGGTACAGGCAATGCACGCGCGTCGTCCCATCCCGCGCGGTCCCCGTAATAGTTTCCGGCGCCACGCCGCCCTCGACCCAGTCCACAAGCGCCAGCAACACATTATGTGCGCTCGTGTTGACGGGCGTTCGTCCCCCCGTGCTGCCCAAAGCTCGCTGGCGCCCGGCCCGCCGGAGCAGTGCGCCATCCCCGCACCATGAACAAGCGGTAGAACGCGTCAAGCGGCGCCGGCGCGAGCGTGCGTGCGACGAGCTCGTACACGCGCTTCGAGTTGCCCGAGGCGATGAGCTGCGGGGGGGCAGTTAGCACGTGTGCGTTATTGAGTATTATAAGGGGAGAGGGACGTGCCGGGTCGACGCGGCCGTGGTAGGTGATGAACTTGCCGCCGCGGTCGCGGAAAGCGGAGAGGTCGCCGTCGAATGTCGAGATCCCGCCCGCGTCGACAGCGCGCATCAGGCGTCCGTGCTGCGGCCCGTACCCGCTAAAATCGAACTCGCTCGTGTTGAGCACGGCGTATCTGAGCCAGTCCTACGGGAGGAGTCAGGTACCCGTAATAGCGAGGCGGATTAGATACCTCACGCACGCTTGTAAATGCCGGGAACTTTCCGTTGAACAAATCTATGGCGATGGCCTCAGCCTCCGCACTGGGGTCAAACCGCGAGTAGATCAGCTCGTCATTGTCATAGAGTGGCGAATATATTTTCTGCAGCGCGACCACCTGCGGCTGGGTGAGACACCTGTCTGCCCCGTCACCGCTGCATAGGAGTGCGTCAGCCCGGAACTCGCATAAATCGGGGTCGGTGATGATCCCGTCGAGCACCCCGTCGATGCCGTCGCATTGGTCCAAAATCTCCTGTGCGACGACGTTCCACAGCTCAGGAGAGATGAACGCAGGTGATAAGGTTGGGTTGGGTGCGCCAATATAGCGCGCGAGCATGCCCGCCCAGTGCAATAGCCCATTAGAGTTCGTCGCGGGCGCACCGGCGACAATGCCGTCGAAGTCCTCCGGGTACTTCAACGCGGACATCGTCCCCTGGCGGCCGCCCGTCGAGCACCCAGAGTAGTACGCCTTGGCATGCGGTCGCCCGTAGTACGCGGCGACGATCTCCTTCCCGACAACCGCCGCGACGTGGATCGAGCGGAAGGTAAAATCGTTGAGCACCTCCGAATTCCCGAAGAACGGGCGCCCCGTATTGCCGTCATGCCCGTTGTTCGTGCCCACGGTCGCGAAGTGCAGAGCGGAGCCGTAGTCGAGCTCTCTATAATATATACCTGTCCCCGACACAATGAGCGAGATGATTGGACAAGCCCAAGAGGAACGCACACCCGTCGAGGCCTCCGTTCCCAAGGGCCAGAAAGCGGCCATACCACTCATCAGGGAGCCATGCCTCGCCACGGATGGCCGATGTCGCTGAGGTCGCGGTGGAGAACTGCACACGGCACAGTGACGCGCTCGCATACGCCTCCTGGAGGCACGTCTCGTGCGGTACCCCGGGTGGTTTCACCGTCGAGCCCGCTGAGACATAAGAGATATCCAGAATCGTTGTGTTTTCGAGGACAAGGCTGGTCTTCAGGGCGAGACATTTAGCGTGGCGCTCGCTGGGGTTCCAGCTTGCCAAAGAGGAGGCCGGCTCTCAGTAATTTTGAAAGGAAGTTGAAGGTGAAGCCGGGGAAGTCCATGAATAATAACGTTATGACTCAGAAGCAAACAGCGGGAGCGCGGACCGATGAAGCGTGATCCGAAAACGCCGTTTACGACACAGCTCCCCAAACAGGAGCAATTTCCCACCAGAACAACGCAGTGTCCGCAGTGCGGGCGTTGAATCTTTGATGCGCCGCAGTTCGGGTGCAGACGGAAGCCCAATCCGTTACACTGTGAAAGATGTGCCAAATTAGTGTTTTCTCAACAGCAGTGGAAAACACGAGACGAGCCTTCTTCGTCGGCTCCTCAATGCCAACTCAATGCAGATTGATTTCCGTGGCCCACAGTTCAGAAGTCTCGCGAATGAATCGCGGCACGCACTCGTCGCTTCACACCGGCGTGAAATTGACAGATCGGAGTTTATCGGGAAATGTTGACTGAATAGACACCACAGGAGCATGAACCTAATGGGAATTTTGTGGGAAAGATGGTGGACGAAAGCTGTCAAATCTTGAGCAGCGGAGGCTGCGGAGCAGTGGGAGCGAAATGCGGTAGCCAAAGCCGTACCCGGCACGGGTCGGGTACGAAACCCGTGCGGGTAAACCCGCGGTTCCTCAACCACCCGCGAGTCGTCCAACCGTCGGGTTTACCTGCTTATTACCTGCCAGAATGAATTAGGACTCAACTGTACTTTGTAATAGTAGGTTTGGCATGGCTGTTTCTCCACAATCTCCACCTCATTATCAGTGTTCACCTCAATTACCTCTGATGGCTTGTGCTTTAACTTGGCTGGCGTGCAGGCATACCGTCAGTATTATGCCCACGGGGGTAAGAGGTACACCGTAACGGTCAAGAAAATTGGTTGAGACAGGTCGGGTAATTTGGACCCGTATCCGTACTGTAACCCGTAGATTTCGAAACAATGCTGACATGAAATGGAGAAATCCACACCGAAAAAACCTCCCGTGAACTGGTTACTCAGAATACTTGACGCGCGAGGTCACAATCACGCATACTTGAATCACAGTGATTGGTCTGGAAATCGGCCCGCGTTTCGGGTTAAACATTCCCTCAACCCATACCCGCCCATACCCGGGTACAAACTCGCGGGTTAACCTGCAAACCCGTGACCCACCTTATTCCTGAGCGATGCTCACGTACACTCGGCATCAAAAATAACTCAACGTTAATCCTCGTGCTTTCTAACCACCGCAACCCCCAGAAATTGACGACGACGCCGCAGGCATGGCCTTATTTTCTCGTATACAGACGAGGCAGGGAAGATTAACAAACAGAATGTAGTTCTGATTTGTTCTCTGGGGTACCGAAAATGTCCGCTTTGGCTTATACTTTACGGTACTTAGGGCGCGCATCATTTTTATCAAAAAACAGTGATTTGGACTGTTGCCCCTCTATCTCGCTCAGATTTCAAAACCCCTCCAACCTTGACCAGCACTATACAATATCTTTCCACATTGCCTAGGCCGTGTGGAGCATTTATTTTGCTTGACAGACAAGCCAAATGGGGTAACAGATGGTGTTGGGCTATTGCCCCTTCATGGTGAGCATGACTGCTTGGTTTGCGCGAATTATGCCTTGGGAACACTCCAATGACTATACTACATTGCCTAGGATGGTAAAAAAGACATGGCAGTGCTTCACCATGGAACCTGGGTGGAATTCTAATATGGGTTGGATTTGAATAACATTTCACAACCTATATGTGTATAGATAGCTACCAAACGTATCCTAAGCGGTGTAATATCTCATAAAGAGGTTACAAACAATGTTGAGCCGACCTAGGTTTTTATTGCACAGATAGAGCAATAGGGGCGTCTGATGACACTTAGTTTAATGCTGAATTCCCATCACCCTCTTGCGCGCCGACCAGCTCACATTGAACCATTGTCTAGAGAAGTCCGAGCCAGTAATTTTTTTTTTTTTTCATATTTCGGTCTAACGCAAAAAGCTTGAAAAAGGAGTCTCGCACTCATCAGCTCGAAGTCTTATCAGTGATGATAAAAATCCAGCAAGGAAATGAGGGCCGTCCTTCAATAGAGCAGTCGTGCAACCGATGTAAATTGAATTTATGCTGAAAAACTAAGCGAGAGTTGATGCAAACGAAGGCAGAGAACAGTGCGAGTTTTGGAGCTTCACAATGCAAAATAATTTTTGACTTGATACAAAATATCCGTTTTGTACTGCTCTAATGTTCAAACGTCTTTCATTTTTGATTTTCTGTTTGTTTCCCGCCGCTTGCTGGCCACCCGCCAACATGTCGGAAGTGTAGGCCGGCGCACGTCATACCTATTACCCGCACTGCTCACTGATACTTGGTATTCGGCCTTCTTTACCCGCGCGTAGCATTTTTGTGTTAGCTGATCCCGTTTCGTGCCCTGATCTTGACCCCCTGACAGAAGAATCACTTTCTCGCGGCCGCTGTATCCTGTCTTTCGTGTGTCGAATATCAATAGCATTGGATGATGGAGATCCCCATCCCGCCGCTGCCACCTTGCTGATCCGTCATTGACGGCGATTCCCCAGACCCAATACAAACATCTCGCTTTGATGTTGATATCTCATTCCAGGACGATGCTTGTCGTAGCGTCTGTTTAAGAGACACGCACAGCTTAGGGTCTTTTTATTATGTTGTTTGTAAACATGTTTATAAACACCGGTTTATAACCGGTTTTTTATTGGATTGGGCAAAATGCCTGGTTTTTAATTATATTCAGGCCTGATCTGGACCGCCAATCACTGACTGCCGCTTAAATTTTCACTCAGCGACACCATTCTGAGGTACTATGTCAGGCGCTGAGGTACATACTACGACAAGGAACTCAAGTATTTGCATCACTTGTTCAAAGCCTTACCCAAGAGCATTCCGGTTGGAGACATCCACAACCTTCTCGTATACTTATGTGCCGACTGCCAAGTCGGGAGAAGGTGGTCGACATCGGCGTGTCGAGACTGTTGTGAATCATTGGTCGGACAGTGTCATAGTTGACTCCGGGGCAGTTGGAAAGTGTGATGTGGGTCTCGTAGGTTTCAGGTTGCTGAAGAGGAACTCACGAGTGCGCAGTCCGTACACGCAGCGCTCGCGAGGTTTGAGGCTGGGGGCCGCCGACTCAGGTGCCCACCACCGTTGTAACCCATTGACTAGGGGGTGTGTGACCCTCACCTGGGACCTCCTGCAGCACCAGTGTTGTGGAAGAGTTGTACACATGCTCAGGCAGGCAGGGCGGCTGGGGGGGTGGTCCCCGGTGGGTCCTTCAGTCTTCGCACATTGTAGTGTAAAGCCAGATAAAGATAAGATTACGTTAGTGATGCATACATAATTACACTACAAGTATATATGTACAAGTCCACATATTACTAGCGAGTACACTCGTTGTGTCCCTTTGGTGTACTACCCCATCACAGAAAGTGGGGAAGAAGAAAATTTATAAACAGCCTGTTTATAAACCAAAAATTAAAAACTGTTATAACCCCCTCAGGAATTATAAACAAGACCCTAGCACAGCTGCAGCATCATCCTCAAATTCTGGTTGCAAGCACAGCACGGGAACCAATGTTGAATTGAGGAACTGGATCCAAAAACAAATTGTTGTCGGGTTTTGTCGCCAAGAGGTAGGCGGCAATTCCCGATCGGACATAGACCTCGTTGACAAGGCCCCAAATTAATAGTGCTGATGAGCGACTCTTGACTAGGACATTGTAAACTTCTATTTACCCTAGATTTCTCAAAAAATTTGCCTACCCTCCCATTTTCTTATATTGAGCATCTAACTGTGTAATCAGAATAGTATTTTTCGGCCCATGAAAGAGTGCATTGCACGAATGATCTTTGGACGCGGAAGGATCGGAAGTTCCCATAAACTGCAAAGGAACAAAGCAGTGCACGGGCCGGTGATCCACACCTCCCACCTCCAGATCGGACCCTCCTCCACCTCGTATGCACAGCCTGTCAAGACTTTTGGAGGTTGGGAACTTGATTCCGGCTACTTCTTGTTTGTCGCGTGGCTTTTTGACGCCGACTATGCCTGAGTATCCCTTGCTAAATTTAAAGATGTGCGTTGCTCGAACATGATGGGCCCCCAAGTTATGCCGAACATAGTAACCAGCCTGTTGTTTCAAGAGAAGACGTTTTTATTGCGACCGGCGCCTAAGCACGGGGCCCTTAAAAGGACGGTGCCTTCTGCAGCTCCCCTCAGCTCTTGCTCCCACCTTTTCCTTCGCCACTCAAGACAGGTTCTTGTTGTTTAGTGCGTGCAACAAAGCTACTTGATCCCTTGCTAACTTTTCTTCCAGCTTGTCCCTTTATTGCACATTTTCTTTTAAACTTCGCTCTGTGCTGGACAAACACTTTGATAATGCTGTCCTACAAGACCGCTTTCCTTGCTCTTCTTTCTTCTTCTTCATTGGCTTTGCCCATTCGCCGCGAAGTGCCTCAGGGTAACTTTCGTCCTTCTTCGTATTCATTCATCCCAACCGTCTAATGCAATCGCTCACAGAGCATTCTCACCAAGCAATTTTGACAGCCGTACAAGCAAGTTTGGTCAAGAACACCCCAAATGGCATCTCTGACGCAGTTTTCGGTCTTCTTGGAAATGCTGCTGCTGCCGGAGGTCTTGGGAAACTCACCGATGCAAACTGCCTGCAGCAAGCCACTGCCGACCAGGCATTTACGAACGCCAAAACCGCCGGCGATGTTGACGGACAAGTCAGCGCCTTGATTTACCGCGCATTGGAGCGCAACTCTGGTACTGTCGTCGGCACGACCACCCCCTGCACGACCCTACAGGCCGTCAATCCTGAAATCGCTGCCATCCAGCAACACCAGGTGAGTGTATACTTGAAATTTTTGTTGTACGTGCACTTACATGGCGTTGTTCTCAGGACCCTGCTTCCACCAACGCCGCTGCAGTTAACAAGGCTATTGTCCTTGAGCTCGCCAAGCAGATCGCGTCTGTTGGTGGGAATCCCCAGGACGCCCTCAAGTCGGGTACATTCGCACCTGGCAACCCCAACGGTTTGTCGCTTCAATCAGGATAATTCGGTCTCATCGCACATCGGGTTCAGACTCTACGGGCAAGGGAAACACTTGCGATGATGCTAACGACGCTATTGGTTGCATTGTTTCCCAAAACCTCGTCCCAGGTTTGTCTCGATTGCCTATCATGGCGCGTAAATCCCTTACGCCCTATCAGATGCCACCGCTGACGAGATCAACTCTGCTGTCGCTGGTGTCTCCGCCGCCACCACTGCCCCGCCGCCCCTTCTAGCACTGAGTGTGTTTCATCCTTTCTTCATCTGCTGTGAACTAAAACCATCCAAGCACGAGTGCCTCTGACGCCTCTTCGCCTGAGGCCGCAACAGCTGACTCGGCAGTGGCTGCGACCGGCACCGCGACCTCGAGCTCCATTGGTAACTTCGGTATGTTGATTATATTCCTCTCTCGCCACCGCAACTCATATGGTCTACAGACAAATGCACCATCCCCCAGATCGAGTTTGGTGTTGGCTTCGACAACCGCAAGGAGACCAGCTTCCAGCCCGTTGACAAGACTTCTTTCAACCACGGTTCCTCCCAGGCCATTTCTATCATCACTCAGGCCATCTGCGATACCCTCGTCAACTCTTGTGGCGCTGATGCGACTGCGAAGGCCACGTGCGCTGCTGCCCAGACTGCTGCCAATGCCGCTCCCCCCAAGACTGGCATTGACGCTGATATCTTCAACGGCTTCTTCGGCATCGCAACCGTTCGTATTTTCTTCTTCTCTCCTCTCAATATTCATTTTCTCTTCAGAACTTCCGTAACATCGAGGCCGTCGATGATCAGGGAAACCCGATCGCCGGCACCACCGGAGGCTCTGTTTCCGTTGCTGCTGTCTCCAAGTAGGACTACCTTGTCAGCGATGCCGCACCCAGATTCAAATACGGTGGAAGTGGTGCGCAGAAGATGGGTAATTTGCATTATATGGTCTGGGAGTTGAAGCAGGAATTAGAAGTTCCCCATGAGCAATGAATATTCGGGAAGTACAGAAGCAGACCGTGACATTATTGTGCACATCCGCAATCAGAGGAGTCGCCATCCAGGAAAGTAAGACCATACACGAGAATCTGACATGAGGGCCATAGCTCGAGGACTCTGTAGTTCAGATTCGGTCAGAGACGCCTCTTCCTCAGAACGGTACCCATTCTTGAAGGACATAGAATTAGCCGGGGGTCGTGGGGAAGTGGCGCCATTCTTGAGTCTTGACGGGTATAAAAGTAGGCTGGGTGAAGAGGGGCGACATCAGAATCCAATTCTTCGCCACCCAGATCGGATTTGCCACCCAGAAGACGTTGACGAGATCGACGATAAATGAACTCGAAGCAGCGACCGGAACGAAAAATAATCGAGAGGGCCTAGGTCTGCTGTATCACCGAGCGTGTCCAAAGACCGGCAATTCCAACAAGTGCCGCTGACCTGAGTTGATGTATGTAACGCGTATGTGGAGGCAGCCGATTTTTAAATGAACGGTTTCCTTGAAATATATGGCACGAGTATTGGGGTGCATCGAAGACAAGTAGCGGCGTTGCGGGAGAGGGATGCAGAAAGGGAGTTTACGGCCAGCGGGAAGAGATTTGAAGCTGGCGAAGCGAAAGTTTATGAAGCCCGCTCGCGAGAGGTTTATTCGCGGCACTCGTTTCGGCTCCGGACACTCTTGCCGGCACCACAACGAGAATTACACAAACGATCATCAGGCGTCGTTTATTCCTCGTGACGGCTTATCTGGTGTTGCATCCCATGTGCCCATGGACTGGGGAGAGGGTGAGAGCGAGCGTTCTACGATTCATCATATCTTGTGCTGTCAAATATCCCAGTGGGCCGCAGGAGAACGACACATCTGGTGACCTGAACTGTATCGTAAGCTCCCTGGTGGCTCAGAGCCTTGTCTCTGATGTGGCGGTACCCGCTATGCAGGCGCGATTGGGGATGGAGGAATGTTTGTGAATTGGTGGATAGTCGCAACGTTTTGTGGAGGAGCGCGTGGAGTTGCTGGACTAGTGCGAGTCAATGAATTGTCCTTGGGCCGCGGTATGCGCATGAGAAGGTTCATATCTGGTCTGGAGTCTGTGAAGAATATGTCACTGTCCCTCGCGGCCTGGAGGCAGGGACTTGTGTTCCTCTCTCTTAAAAATGAAGGGGAGTTGCGCGCCTGGGCATCGCACGTTGGTGGCCTGCTCAACTGCATCGTGCAACGGGGATGTACTTCCCTCACCATCACCGATGGCAGCTCCAATCGAACCCGACCGGCCAAGCGTCTTGAATTGGATGGTTCGATGGCTCATTCCCAAGGGATCGAACGATATGCCGACTCCGCCGCCGCCCTTTCCTGCTGGTCCCTTGCACCTCACCACTCTCATCATTGACTCCGCCACTCTTATGGTGTCCCCTGGAACCTAGTGGGTTTTAGCCGCATTGCGCCAGGCGCCGATAACCACCCTGTGTCTCAGAGCGGCCCGGTGCGACGCATCCACCTGGGGCGCCGTCCTCCCGCGCATCGCCGCCGCCGCACCTGAGCTACCATGTCTCGTCCTCACCCAGATCGATGACGGTCATGCTTTCCTGCCTCCCGCACTTCGTGCTGCTCACGGACCTGCACATCTCCACCTGCACCCGCTCCGGCGTCCCCATGGCCACCTCAGCAACAGGGCGGTTCAAGTTCAAACCAAAAGGTTGCCAACCTTAGGTTCGGTTCAAACCATGGTTCAAACCTACCCATAGGTTCTGAGTAAAGAATGGTTCAAACCTGTGGTTTGAACCAGTTTGAACCATGGATTAGTAGAGGATCCAACCGATTCAAGCAGCAGTTTAAGCTGGTTGAACCTGATGGTTTAAACCGGTTTAATCCATCAGGCCCAAAGCAGCTGGTTCAAACCAGTTTAAAAACCATCAGGTTTTAATTGAACAGGTTTGAACCTGATGGTTCAAACCATCAGGTTTGAACCGGTTGGAACCATCAGGTTCAAACTGAAAAAGTACATTGACATCTCAAAGCAAAACAAAGGTGCCACAAAGGTGACTGGCACCTTGTGACATGAGGCGACTGCATGTTGACCACGTGCATTTGATGCATACATGGTCCACATGCAACTATGTTTGCCCCCCAGTGTTAGGGATCGGCACATACTGTATATGGTTACAGCTGTAAGGATTACGGGTTCTTACGGGTCCTAACCGGCTGTAACCGTAATGTAAGGATGCTACCAAGGCCTCTTACAGTTATTACGACCATATACGGCCATAAAGAAATGAAATAAACTTGAACAAGGGATACAGAACATGTATCTGCACCTCCTGCATGGCCTGGAGTGGGTCCCTCGAGGCCCTTGCGTTTCAAACGAAGCTGATTCCTCAGCAACATCAAAGCCCGGATAGTTCTGGCCTTAACCTGGAAGCGCCACAGAGATGTTATCTCTATTGCTAGAGAAAACAAGTTTCAAGCAGAGCATGTTTGGAATCCGTGACCTTCATTTGGAGCCTTCAAATCCTTGCCAATAGTCCTCTTTTCTTATCTTTTGGGTGCACTCTGGTGCCGAGGCAGCTGACTGAAAGCCCAGCCAATTGGTGCACCATATCTGCCACCATCCACTAGGTTTAGCCCCACAGAAATGGCCTAAAGTGTACTGGGCACTTCTTGATTTGAACAATCAGGTTCAAACCGTTTCAAAACCCGATGGTTTGAATGATCAGGTTCAAACCAGTTCAAACCTGATGGTTTGAACCTACTACAGTTCCAAACCTGCTTAAACCACTGCTTGAATTGGTTAGATCCTCTACTACCTGTAGTAAGGGGTCAAACCGGTTTAAACCTGATGGTTTGAACCATGGTTTTGAACCGAACCTAAGGTTGGCAACCTTGTGATTTGAACTGGAACCACCCCACGGTACGGCCACCTATCGCATAGACGTCTGGCACTGGCAGTGCCTGCGCTACGGTACCTCAAGAAGCTCCGCCTCAAGGAGCTTCACGCGCGTGCAGAACTGGCGGAGAACTTCCTTTCCTCTGAGGGTGCCCTCCCCGAGCTGTTCATGCTCTGTGCATTGTGGCTGGCGCCACCGGAACTGAACCTAGGACCCCCTACTCACTCTCCTCGTCCCCATCGCCGCAAACTTCGCGCATACCCCCCGCTTGCCGCGGCCGACGTTGTCCGTCGGTGCGCGCGCTGGGTTCGCCGCCGCAGATGTCGTTGCTCTAAATCTGTCAGCCAATCTCCCTGTTGATGACGGTGGGCAAATCGCAGAGGGCTGCGCACGTGTGGAGCGGATTGAGCTTGACTTGGACTTGGACGTAGATGATCATCGCGGAAAGGCGGCCGACGACGTCCTTAGGCATCGCGCGGCTGCTGGCGGTCTTCCCGAACGTGATGTCCCGTTTCTCACTGAGCACTCGTGGCACTATACCCGAGTCCTCTGTAACACGGCTCGTGCAAAACAATTCCGCCAACTGCGCGTTTGACGGAGATTCAGTTGAATGGGAAGATGTATTGATTGCATGCAAAGACACACCTTCGTTTTGGGCATTCCAAAAAAATGAAAGATAGTGGCACCTCCGAATATAAAGTATTGATATTGAATGAATTATTCTCGGCCGCTTCGGTTATGTTGTGACTTGCCAGGGATCCGAATCATCTCTTTTGCATGTATGGAATATTGCCCCACCAAAGATAGGAATTCAAACCCGTCGCGAGATTTTGGTACGACGGAGTACAGCCGTATGGCCTTCGTTTCGGGAATTTCTCTCAATGCATAACGTCAAGGGTGCTTGTTCAAGCTAGCGGCCGTTCATGTGGAAATAAGGACCGGAAGACTGAAGATTGGATGCGCATCCCTGAGCTCGAGAACATGCCGCGTCGTTGGTGTGCATGGAGGAGGAAGGCAAAGACGCAGCGTGGCTGTGTTGATCATTGATCCGAGCATTCTTGTATGTACTCGCTCTTCACTATCGATCGCGTGGATCCGGCACATGGGCTCTGCATGGGCGTTTTGTTCCCGTAAATTCGCCCTAGTACCTATCCAGCGGTTTCTCTCTGATATTTTCCACGCTGCGTTTTCGTGTCCGGTCGCGCCCGGTGGTGCCGGTGCGGGGTGACGTTCTGGAGTTGGACAGCCCTAGCGGGTTCGTGGAAACGGGCAAGGTCAAACCATCGTCTCTCTTGCATGTATGGTCCTCAATTGCCCCGCCGGAGTCGTGGGCGGTAAGTACCCAAAAGGTGCGCGACGTCGCCCCGCCAACACGCGCCAATGGAACGGCGGGGCAATGTCGCAAATCGCATGCGCCCGCATGACATGCCGAAAAAGGAAGGCTTCTAGGTGATGCATCGCGAATTCCTCTAGTTAAAACTCATGACGGATGGCCTTTCTTCTCTGTTTAGAACCTAGTGATGGATCGTTACACCAGATAGCCCTGTTTGCGTTGCATCATCTGGTGACTCCACGTACCAAAAAATACCCGCGGATAGTTGTCCAGAACAAACAAAACCGGTACTCCGCTTCGCACCCAAAAGGTTTTTCCGATTTCGTCCGAGGTTTTTGCGTCGAGCCTCTTTCCACACCTACTCTCCCGCTTCCTGAAGCTGGACCAAAGTCCCGTGGCGGTATCAAACGCGCCACACCTGATACTGAAGTACCGCCCCGACCGCTCCGTGCGGGCTGGTGCTTGTCAGCTTGCCACTACCCCAACGTAGAACCAGCGAGGTACGAGCTAGATTCGGTTATAGCCAGCGTCTCGCGGCCGTATCGACACGCCCCAACCTGATACTGAAGTACCGCCCCGACCGCTCCGTGGGGGCTGGTGCTTGTCAGCTTGTCCACTAACCCAAAGTAGAACCAGCGAGGTACGAGCTAGATTCGGTTATAGTGAGCGTCTGTTTGAGAGAGACTACATTGAGAGCGGACATTCGTCTCCATCCAAGGCGGCCGCTGTTCTTTGACCATGCTCTTGAACGAGATTCGTCAAACTCCACATATTGATATTGTTCGGGCGCCTATTCTTCCGGGCTTGCCAACTGACTAGCACACGCATTGACTATAAATACAAGGGGAGGTGAGGGGGATTCATCCTACAAACCATCCCTTGCGCACTCAAACGTCACATTTGGCTCCAACCATGAAGTATTTTGTTGTTTCCCGCACTCGCGATCGTGCGTCTTGTCGCCGCACAGTCGTCTATCGTCACCGGGGCAGCACCGGGCTTTGCGTCCGGCGTTACAGGCGGCGGCACCGCGCCCACCACTTTTATTGGCAACATCGCCGACTTGAAGGCTGCCCTCACCTCTAAAGGGCCGATGGTGAGGTCTAGCTTATTACCCCCGACCGTGCCATTAACGAACGAACGTAGAACATCGTGATCGGCGGGACGTTTGACTTCCGGGCTCTGAGGGCACGACCACATCCCAGACATGCTTCCCTTACACCGCATGCCTGCGGCCGGCGGCCAGGGTCTGCTCAACGGGCTGGGCGGCTGCAACAGCCTTCCGCCTCAGCAACGTCCAGATCGACACGGCTGGTATTGAGGGAATCAACGTGCAGTCTGACAAGACACTTGTTGGCCTCGGCACAACCACCAAACTCATCGGCAAGGGTCTGCGCTTCGTTGGCGTGTCCAATATCATCATCCAGAACATCGAGATCACGGACCTCAACCCCCGCGTATGTGTGGGGCGGAGACGCGCTCGTCTTTTCTGGCACAAGCAGGATTTGGATCGACCATGTTACGGTGTGCAAGCCACTTCTTTCAGAGAGCTTGGGATTAATTGTCCAGTTTTAAAGACTTCACTCACTGGTCGCCAGCACTACAGCTTTGGCTTCGATCCCAGTGACGCCATCACGATCTCCAACAGCTTCTCTCCCCGGAAAGACGCTTTTGTCACGTCGGATTGTTTCCGAGTGATGGGATGAATTGGGTCTCGGTTAGAATTGGGCCTCGGTCTTGGCTGTACTTATACCTCCGTCGGGCCACATTATTGACAGCTTTCAAACCAGATCGGCGCTCTCGTCAACCTCGTCAACGATCGGCGTTGCCGTGCTCGCCGCCGCCTCGGCGGTGAGTGCGGCAGCGCACTCGGTTAATTTCCAATTTTCTGTGCTCGTCGACAACCCGCCCTCGGCAGCATACACCCTTCTACTTATTGCCTGCCTCTTGCCCTTCGCCTTTGGTACTCGCTGGTGGGAGTGGGCCGGCCTCATTTCCTCCCCTATGGCAAATACTGTTCACATTAGTACCATCCCAATTAGCGGCAGCGGCAGACCAGGAGGTATTCATCTTCCCCACCAAGACCGGTGGTACCGAGGAACGTACCTTGTAAGCAATTTAATCTTGTGCGCCGTGTGATTGTACATAACATTTCGCTTGTAGCAATGGCAAATCACGGGAACTGCTGAAGGACATGTGCCGCGACTACGGGCTCGCTGTCAGCGGCAACAAAACCAAGCTCAAAGCTCGCCTTCAGGAATTCAGCAAGAAGTTTTGTAATGACCCGGCAAGCTGGTACGTTCTTGACACAAAACTTCCACAATCTGTTAATCTGACATATAAAATATGTATCAGTGACTTGAAGCCCGTGAAACGCCGTAACCACAAGGGACCTCGGGAGGGTCCCAAGAAAGCCCAGCCGAAGCAGTCAGCCACTCGAAGGACTGCGATAATTGATACCGAACGTGTCACGGAACGGTCCAAGGACAATCGGACCACAGATGAAATAAAGGACCTTTTACGTTGGGTACGTCTATCTCAAAGATTCAAATTCCGTGCAGTCCTCAGCTTATGCAACGATGTAGGCGGATCGTACCCTGGCGCGACTCCCTTACAAACCTCCGAAAGTCGACACTATGCCACAAATACTCCCGGTTCCCGGGTCTTCGCAGGTTAGTTGTTGTTACAGTCTTTTGACTGACACCTCACATCTCAATTTAGAGTAGCCCCGGCCTTGCTGATCGCAGCCTCCATGAGCGGTTGCACACAATCGAAAGTCAGCTTGCCGCAATCACTGCTACATCCGACATCCCAGGCGTATATCAGACTTTCGCTCAATCCTCCATGTTGGCACCATTCCCGTCTCATCCAGGGGACTATGTTGTGTACGACCATCCCACTGAATCAGTGCAGAGTTTTTACCACGAGATCGTAAGTAATAATTCCCATATTGACATTCCGAATTCTGACTAGTTCTCAGGAAAATATGGACTTCCCAAGCGACTCGACCTGGTCCGGAACTTCTAATCGTCAAAGTATACACATTGGCCACCCGTTCTACACCGTCCCGACTTCTCAGGTCCAAGCCGACATCCCTCCTAAGCCCAGCTCCCCCTTGGGTATTCCCGCTCCGAAAACCACTCCCAACAGCCCGACTCGTTCCGTCAAGCTGGGTGACGGCACTGCCATAACCATTACCGTAGATGAAGTTAAGCCAAGTTTGCATCCCCGCCACATCCTTCGCCGAAAACATCGAACGTCTCAATCAAATGTGGGATGACACATCTGCGCACTGGAAGGCTGACTCGGTGGTGAAGATCAATACCCTTTCCATTGCCTTGATCTACTGGCCCGAAATCTTCAAGAAAACCGGGCTATGGTCTGCGCACAAATCTAACTGGACTGAATGGAAGGTGAGTTCAGGTTCTTGATTCGCTTGCTGGGATTAACCAGCTCCCAGTTCCTCGTTGAGCGTTATCGGCAGGGAACTCCCGAGGAGTTTTGGACGACGTTCAGAACTCCAGACGGCGGCAAGATGTCTTATACCGCCATCTGTGCCAGGCTCCGGAATGAACGCAAAGATGCAGATGAGGAGCTTGTGAAACAGGCGAAGTTGGAGTACGGTGAAGATTTCGGGGTAACCTTTAGCTATCGCTGCAGCAAGACGAATGCTCAGGTCGTCATGAGCAAAGCCAGTGCTATTGCAAAAGAGTACAAGCGCCTTCGCGCACTTTAATTATATCCTCAATGTCGTCATGTTTCAAGGCGTCTTTCTAATTCTTACCAACTACCTCTTATATTTTGTTCAGAATACACCTTTCTTAAATGCGAATCAACAGTTTTCGAGAAAAATAGAAGGACATTGGTCTAAGTATGAGGAAGTAGCAAATTTAGCGACCGCATGCACAAGTTCTGCCGCACGCAGAACACCTCTCCGTGATTTTCTGGTTTGGGTTCAGAAAATTCTCCCGCAACTCTGTAGGATCGTCGTTCCATCCAATTAAATACTTGACAATTGTCAAGTTGGAGAACTCCGCACTCCATCCGCCCCACTCACAAATACGGCGCAAGCTCCATCGACGATGAGATGCGAAGTATTGGCAACCACCGCGGCGGAAAGAATGCGTGCCATACGGGTAAGGATCCAGTTTGATATCAAGGAGATTGTTACGAAACATCTCCAGAAACTTCTCCGACTTCTATACGTACCAATTAGTGAAGGAGCATGCCGCCTGAATGTCCCGTACATACCATGGGTCTGCTTGAATCACCAATCTGATCGCGAATGGTGATAGTGGGAAAAAGATAGCCCTTCTCGATCCTGGAGCAGGCCAGCCACGCCGTCAGAGCCCTCACGGGACACAGATGGGCTTGGTCCTCAGGAAGTTCATGCAGCACGAACGGTTTGATTTCTATATTGTTATGTCAGCTTGGACAATCATCAGGGAACCGAAAGAAATACCTCCGTATTGGCTGGTCTTTCGGAAGGGCAAGGTCAACTCAAATGATTTCTCACTGAGCCAACGGAGGTCTTGCATTTGGATCTTGAGGGCTTCGTCAAAGCGAAGTAAACATAGAAAGGAAATGATGTATACAGGGTGTAGCATGCGACGAATGCGTCCACCTCCCCACTCGTTGGGATCCACGGGGGTGTTGCGCGTACGGCGTACAATGGGTCTGATTTCTGCGACCTCCGGCTTGTTATTATAATGATAGAGGTGCCCAAGGATTTCCTACAACAGTTGCATGTCAGCTCCGATTTGAGACCCCGAAATAAAAAAGAAATGTACCGGAGTAATAGCGCGAGCACTGGTGGCCACCTCTCCTGCGCGGACCTGCGGGGCATGTGCAATTAGAACTACTGTCGCACCGCATGGACAACATACCTTTTTCTTCCGTAAACTAACCATGTAGCGCGAAACATCTTCGGAAATGGAAGGATTGCCGACCATTTTGCCGCTGAGTTCACTCTTCTGCCAGGGAAGAGATCCAAGCCCGTTGAGGCGCCCGAACCCGTAAGTAGCTGCGGCACGCATTTTCTGAGCATGGCTATATGAGTCGCGTGGAATACTGGAATTCTTAGTCTTTCCATCCAGCCCTATATCGTCGCAGCTCAAATAGAAATCAGTTGTACATCTGACACCTTGGAATTGAGGACATACCTATTCATGATCCACGCAACAATGAAAATAGCCGACTGGGGGTGTGGTGTATTGGTGAAGAAATGTTCGCCCTCTTTGATGAAGCCTTGCGTATGGGCAAACTTTTCACAGAGCTTGTGGAGCCTTGAAATCAGGGTGAGCAATTTAAATGGATTGAAAGACAATGATACCGTTTGTATTCAGCGTCGGTGCTGTCCACCACACCCTTGGACGCCTCCTTGATGATGGAACGCAAATCGGCCATCTTCGCGTCGCCGTCCGCGTCACCGTCCGCATCTTCTGGTGCCTCATCCTCATCCTCGTCTTCGCCATCCTCATCCTCCTCCCAACCTTCATCATCACTATCCCCGCGTGAGTCGTAGGCAATAGTTTCTTTCTCACCCTCAATATCATCGTCAACCTCGTCCTGAGCGGGAGCGTCATCACCACTCATGGGCTGACCACACATAGCGAGACGAAGGCCAGAGTATTCAGGAGCCTCCAGGATGAGGCGGGAACTCATGATGACGGGGGGGAGGAAAGAAAGGATACATCATTAGGAGAAATAGGAACAGTGTTATATACCATCGAGCATGTCTCACTCGGATTAAAATTCACCATCCGAGTCTGAGATCAGCTCCAGGACTTCTTTCCCCTCATAGGTAGTATTCATTATTGTATACCACGTTTCGTGCACGCGTCGCAAACCTGGAGATTCCGTTAATATATAGTATGGAGAGAAATATGTCTCACGCACCATTTTTAACCTCGGATGAAGTCGAGCTTTGTCGCCGATTAAGCGCGAGGCTCATTACATGACCTAGAATGGTTCGTGGGCAGCGGAACGATAAATAAAAAGGATACTGACCTTCTTGATTTGCAGGCGCCACCGAGCTGGATGAAGGAATGCTGGGGTGCGAGGCATTGATTGCCGGCTGCAAGAGCCTCTCTCTTTTCCGACCGGGCCTGTTAGCTGGAATTGCCTGGTTAGAAAGAAATTGATTAAGATGAATATAGGCATACACCGCACGCAGATATAATCAAGCACTATCGCCGGGGATACGTGCTCCAGCATCGCTTTCGGGACCCAGACCCGAACCTTTGGAAGAATTGAGGTGAGCCATGCAGCAACAGTCGTCTGAGAGCCCTCCCCAGGATCACGTCTGCCGGTAATGGCGTGTAGCGCCGAGGTGAGGATGTTCGGGTCGAGGTTCAGTGTGAGCCGTAATTCCGCAAGGTACCCAGTAGATTTGTGAGATCGATTGCCCACAATGCTTTTGATGAGGGATGCCGATTGGGGAGGTGGTGCACCCTCATCGATAGCCAAGGCTCTATGGGTGAGTTCCCGGATAACCAAGCCTGGAAAGAGGCGCTCGGCAAAGTGGGTGAGGATACCGACACCGTGGCCCCAGCCGAAGTGATCTTCGGCAAAGCGTGCAAGAATGTTGAGTCGTGGGGGGCGATACGTCAAGGTCTTCG
This sequence comes from Mycena olivaceomarginata, assembly GCA_029378375.1. Lineage (NCBI taxonomy): Eukaryota > Fungi > Basidiomycota > Agaricomycetes > Agaricales > Mycenaceae > Mycena > Mycena olivaceomarginata. The sequence continues at coordinate 84,261 of JARKIC010000994.1, read as the reverse complement.
TCGTAGGGCCTTCCACGACGATTGGATGCAGATAGAGATTGACTACATCGAGGTCGGGGAAATCAGCTGGAATATTGCTTGCCAGCTGGTTGTATCGATGCGAGAGATGGCCGGATGCATTCGTCCGAAGCTCTGAGCGCAAGGTCTCGCGCCAGGTCTCCAGAAACATCGTGGACTCTAGGCGAGATCGGCCAGAGAGACCCGAGACGAGCTGCCTGCCAAGGCCGGCGCGCGCAAGGCCTATTGCCGTAGTAACCCCACAGTTACGTAGTCCATCCTGCAATAGATGTGAGGTCTCGCTCAATTGACCTAGATGGACTTGAATAACTTACCGAATAGTCCCCGCCAGCAAGTAATGCAATTAGAACAAAATCGTCCCGGGTCAAACCCAGCATGGTGGAGATGTCGAAGGCCGAGTAGCGCGAGGCCTCGAAATTCTCATTATCCTCGGAACGACTGCAAGAATGTCGAGTTAGTAAAACATATCAATAGTGCCGTGCAGACGTACATGCGCAACACAACACTTGCTCCAAAAACAAACGAGTCCGAGTCATCCGTGAGAATGGCATCGACCCGGACAGGTACTCCGTTGGTGGTCATCATCGAAAGCGTGGCCTCCGCTTCACCAGGAGCCTGAAGGATCAATGTCAGTATGAACATTGGCGGGAAGACAGAAAACGTACCACAAGCCAGTCAAACCCCAAAACCATCCAACATCAGCTTGAAGGAGCTCGTTAACCAGTGGTCGTTTCCTTTGATGAGCTTGCCGCGCTTGACGTTGGGGCGCTGAGGGCCATCGAAAACAAAGCAGGGGAGGAATGGGCCCCTGAAAAGTCGGCTACACCGAGCAAAGAGCGCTACAAGCTCTGGGCTTTCCAAACTGCCATGGCGGTAGCATGCTCGATACATCCAGCCACTACAAACAAGTTAGAAGGGCATTCATTGAACCCGATTGACTTTACCTTGCATCGATGCCTACACGAAAGCCACGCCGCCCCGTGGCATTTGCAATAAAGCCCGTTCCCACTGCGAGATTGTCCAGAGAAACTTTCTGCTCCACGGGCTCTAATTCCTGCAACGACCATTGAGCTGGAGTAAATAGAAGAGACAATCAAATACCTTCCATAGACCGTCGATGCCCATCGAAGTTGAATACAGGAGTGTCTCGTAGTGATCGAAGGGCCCATCGTCCGAGAACCCTAAAGAGGTAATTAGCAAAGTGGGTGCGCTTGGGAACAAAAGAACTCATACCCGGAACTTGCACCTTGAGCTTTGCGGAGGTACCTGGGATGGAGCGTGCCTCGCACCCCACGACCATCTTGGTGCGCCAGTGATGCACCGTGATCACATCATGCTCGTACTTCCGGGCCCGCAGGAGCAGCAGTTCAGCCGTCCACGACGCGTACGATGTGGGGAACGACTCGTACGAGGACGCCACGGACGACAGCGGGCGCGGCACGATGGTGTACTCCGACTCGGACGAGCTCTTGCCCTGCGACGGTAGTGGCCCCAAAGACAATTCAGACTATGAAGAGGTGGAGGAATAGGAAGGTGTGGTCCCGCAGTACGAGCTGTGGGTGACCTCTGAGATGTCCGACGACGCACAGACATCGTACCCCGTCTGGTTCGTCGAGTACGTCACCGGCGTCGCCCCGCTTCCTGTCCCAGTCCCTGTTCCACTCCCACCAGCCCCATTCCCACCATCCGACGGCCCCGCGCTACTATTCTCCTTATCATCCCCTCCCGAGTCCGACGTCAAAACGGAGCGACTGTACCCCGAGCTCGTCAACCCCAGCCCAGGCGGCGGAGCACGTCCCTCGCGCGCGAGAACGTCGTCCCAGTCACGGTGCCCGTGCTGATGTTGGAGACATAGCTGTAGCTCGAATACGTCCCCTCCGACCCCGACCCCGACCCCGACCCCGACTGCGACTGCAACCCCGAATAATCACTGCGACTCGCCTAGCATACTCGTGCTCCCCAGCCCGCGGTACAAAAGCGAGCTCGGCGTGACGCTGAACGTCGCCATGGCGGTCGTTGTAATCGGTGAGCGCATCGGGCTGCCGCTGAAGCTGGTTGTGGTGAACGTCGGCGTCCCCAAGCGCGTGAACACGCTCGCAGACAAAGTCGTGCCTGTGCGCAGGCCCACGCTCGGCGAATAGGGTGTCCCCGTTCTGCACGAGAAGCAACTAGTCCCGGTCCCACTCCCACCGCTGCTGCTATGGCTGCTGCTCGATGCAAACTTGTGCCGGGAAGACTACGGCGGAGCACGTACGTTGTCGGGCAACGGGTGCGGGCGAACCGATATAAGCGCGGTGGATGACACCCAGGGCTCCATTGCGAACGGCGCCGGAACGACTTGGTTCTGCTGATAGAGAGATTAAAGACGGATCGATGATGAGACTTGAGGGAGCATGCCTACTTTTGTAGAGGCCCACATCGCGTTCGCCTCCCGTCCGGGGGGCGGTAAGTCGGATGCTTTGGATAGACGGGTGTTTGCGGGGGGACCCTCGATGGCAAGTAAGTCCTAGATGTATCGTGAGTGTAAGGAATAAATGGACTGAATGAAAATTACCTTGCACGGCTTGGGGAACACCGTCTCCAGTACGTCGGGAAGATGTTCTATGCAGCGTTCAAGGACCCGGCACCCGAAGGGATGAGACGCGAGGTCAAAAACGTGCCCGCTGAAAGCTGAGATGAACCGAGACGTGTTCTATTATTTTCTGTACCACCTTTTGTGAGAAAATAAATCAGCGGCAGGTGGAGCATGATAAGGGATGAAGTACATGGTTGCCGTTCGATTGGGCTGGCCGAAGGATGCGATGGAAGACAAATTGGACGCATACATGTTGAGCATTTGCGAGACATAGCCCAACCCTGCGTTGTACGGCTGAGGGGCTGCTGCTGGTACCCCGGCGGCGGCGCGCTGCCGTACCGGGGCGGGGGGTACGCCGGGACGTACGGGTACGAGTTCGCGCGCACCTGCTGCAACAGCGGGGCGGCAGCTGCACGCTGTAGCTGTGCGTGCACGTCGGCTGTGGCGCGGGCGCGGGCATCGGGCCGGGGCCGGACCAGGGTACGCCTGGGATGAGGAGCGAGCGGGAGCGCGTGTGGTGGTTTTGCGTAGGCCGTTGTTGGGGTGCGGGTAAGGGGGAGTGGCATGCCGTAGCCTGGGGCGTGTGGGTAGTACGGCATTTGCTGCTGTACGGGGATGGGGTAGAATGGCGTTGGCCCCAGGCCGGGCCGCTGGACCGTAGACATCGCCTCGGGGTGGGGCGGTGCTGCACGAACGATCCAGGGACGGCAGAGGCGGCGGCGGCAGCGCCATGGACAGGGCTCGATCGTGGCGCGTGGGCGACCAAGACTCTGAATGAGCTCTATGGGAACACGCTCGGGGGCTGATCAAGGGTGGGAGGATTCGGCTCTCATACAGCAAGAATCCGCTCGGGGTGCGCACACCCACGAGCGCGAGTGGGGGCAGGCCGATGTTTCAGCAGCAACAGCAGCAGGGGCAGGGACTGGGGAGCTTGGCCTTGGGAGCGGGGCAGCAGAGCATGGCCTCCGTAGAGGCGGCGTTCCACCAGCGGCTGTCACTGACTTCGCCCCCGCAGCCTGTGGGACAACGCGCCGGTCGCGGTAGCCGCGTATCCTGCGCCGCGGTTCATCAAAAGAACGTCCAGAAAATACCCCAGTACCCGCACCATACGGCAAGGATCTAGGGCGTGGCGTCCTCTGCTCTGTTGCCGGGGCCACTCGTCGACGCGGGGTCCAGGCGAATCGTCGGCACCGAGAGCACCACAGTTCCCCCAGGGTCTCGCGTCACGCTCTGCAAATCAGCGACGCAGAGAGCTGGGGTACGGGTAATCGGTGAATGTGTCGCGTGTCCGCCTGTGTGCTGGTGCCGGTTCGTCAACAGCCAACCCGCGGTTCTCCGGCGCGGAGCCGAAGGGCGCGGGTAGTTCCGGTCTGCGAGTAGGTGTCTGGTGAAGGTGTCGGTGCGGGCGTAGGCGTTGGTGTTGCTTGGGGTGGCGCTACGCATCGCTGGGTGTGACGCGCCGCGTGAACGTCTAGCTCCTCGTGAACGGGTGGAAACGACGGCCACATGGCGCCTAAGCGACCATGCCTAGAATCCGCATTGGGGAGATGCAGCACCAGCCGCACCTCGACCCAAGAAACTAGGTACTCGGTGAATGTGTCGCGTGTCCGCCTGTGTAGCGTGTGTGCGCGTTGAGTTTGTTGGCATATGTTTAACGGTGGCAGCTTGTGGCGCGAACACGTGCTTTGAGCGGCCTGGCGCGACACATTGTCACACAAGCTGTCTATTCAACACCGAAGCGTGCCGTCGTCGTCGACCCGAACCGCACCGTCTCTGCCGGCAAGGTGCGCGCTTGAACCAGATAGTCTTTCTCAAATGACTCACTCGACATCGGTGCCATCCGCACATATCCAGATAACTACATGCCTCCATCGTCATCAAGGACATTATCTTTTCGATGCGGCCTCGTGGGGCGGTTGGAGAGGTGGTGGATGCTGCGATGCCAGATGCGACGGCATAGAGGGAACGACTGAATACAATACGACTCACGCATATGTATTATTGCATGCTTTGTAGACTGAAATCTTGTTGTCAAGTTATCGCTTGCTGGTAAGAAGACATCGTGATTCATTGTATCCCACAATCGTATGCTGTCTAGTGTTCAACACCGCGCGGTAATTAAGCGTGCATGCATGCATATTGGATTGGGCATAGCAGGGTACATGACATGAGACAAGGAAGTGCGGCGAGGGTGGATGGATCACTCTGCGGTCTTCTTGACGCGCTTTACTGCGGTCTTCTTGACGCGCTTTACTGCGGTCTTCTTGATGCGCTTTACTGCGGTCGTGTTTTTCTCTGCGAGTCTGTTAGGATTGCTTGTGGGTAAAAGACTGGAACTCACCTGAGCCATTCTTGAACCGCCTGGAAACGTCCTTCAAGTAGCGCATCCTGCCAGTGCGGCGCGTGTCTGCCGGTGCGGCGCGTGTCCACCTGTGTGCAGAGGTGTAGAGCCGTGAGGCAGAACTAGGTGCCTCGTGAAATGTTTGTGCCATAAAGGGAACGTAAGTGGAACGTCTTTTTTGCTGGGGGTCTGAGTTTCGAGGATCATTTTAGCAGGGAAAAAATGTCTTTGGGTATCGAAAATGGGCATCAAGAGACAGTCCGAAGGGACGTAACAAGACAGTTCAGCGACCGCGTCATCCACGGAAAGATAAGCGATGAGTGATATTAATTACTTACGGCTGCCTTGAGGCTGAGATCTCATTTGATTTGATTCATTGCAAGCCGGAGACTTGAGCGCCCAGGTGCATAAGTATCTCGTGCACTCTCTGTGCACTCTCTGTCTGTCTCCCTCTCCCGTTCATTTTTCGCCCGCCCCCCACTCATTCAACATCTGACATCCTTCTGCTCAAAAAGTCATGCCGCCGCCTCCATTGTTTCCACCCTCCTCTTGGGAAGATTATGCCAATACCAGTGGCTTTTGCATTGCACGGTACGCATTTTCTTCATGTCCCCGTGCGCTTTTTTTCCCCCCCGATTCACTAGCACATTGCGTGCGCGTTCGAGCGAGCTACTTTCTTGATCTCTCTGCTTAATCCTTCTTCCTTCTTCACTTTTCTGCCTCTCCCTCCTCCCTCCCCTCCCTCCCGCCGCGCCGCGTCCCTCCCTCTTTCCCCTCTCCCTCCTTCGCTTTTTTCTTCCGCGTTTTGCTTCCGTTGGTCGATCGTTGGCCGATCGATGGCTCGGGCGAGTCGCCCGTTTGGGTTCGCCTGTGTTTCGGGCCATCGCTCCGTCGATCGCCGTCACATCACCGTAACATCAACTGAACTGTCTTGTTCGGGTGTCGAAGATTCACTTCCTCAACGGCGTGACGACTAACTCGGCCACTTGCAACGGGCACACGTACTGGGCCCTCGAGCTCGTCGGCACGGGCGACAGAATCACATTCTACAGTCAGTAATCTCTCCCCATTCATTACATAGCCGACCATATGCATTTTTTCGCAGAGAACTACGTTCTCAACACTTCGGGCCGCAGCCCCGCCCTGAGCGGCAACACGCTCTTCCACGCGGTCAACAACGTCTGGAAGGACAACACCGGTCACCTGCTCGAGGGCACGGCGGACGGGATGGGCGTGTACGAGGGCAACGCGTTCGTCAACATACCTGACATCGTCGACTCGGGATTTGTCGGGCAGCTGTACAGCGCCTCCGCCTCCAATCTGGCGCAGTGCGCGGCGGCCCTGCACCGTAACTGCGTGGCAAACTCCTTCTCCAACACGGGTCCTTTCACCAACGCCCAGACGGGTTTCTTCGGCGACTTCGGTGGGCTGACAATTGCACCGGCCGCCTCCGCGGCTTCGATCGTGAACACCGTGCCGGTGTCTGCTGGAAACACGCTGCCGACTTGACGGATGGGCTGGAGCGATCACCCATTGTGATTTACAGCCGGATTTCCTTAGGACATTCTAGAGTTGTCAAGTAGGAGAATTCTGATTGTCGAACCGGTTCTAAATTTTAAAGTGATCATCTGAGAGCGGGTAGCCGGATTTGTAAGTTTAGGCATCCTCGATAAGGCGTGCAAATCAAGAACACCATGGGAGCTACAACCACCATGTTCTCCTCCGGTATAGGATTATAACGATTGCAAAAAATAAAACTCATTCCATCTTTTGAACAAAATCTCCCGAATCATGATTGTTGAGAGGAGCTTCGTAGTGTAAAAATAGAGAGCAATTCGACAAGAATTGAAGCAGCCATTGTCAAATTTCACAAATGCCAAAATGACTCGCAGGGCGTCCTAGGCCAACGCGGCAGCGAGGAGGTCGGGGAAGATTGGCGTCCCGAAACCCGCTGATTCACTGTCAGATAAGGGATGCAAATGATGGACCCACTCACTGAGAGGATCCCAACCCACCGCTGCATCGAAAGCGACCTAAAGGAATGTAATCCCGCGAAACTCAGAGTGAGAACAATTAATGAACGAGACTCACAGAAGACGCGGGACACACAAAGCCCGAGTTGTGGCCGGTAGTTACCTCGGTGAACGCCGATGACGCTTTCGAATAGATGAAAGGATTAAGGAATTCCAGGACCGGCTTATTTTCTGCCAGGACGCGATCGTTAATCAGGGCAATGATTGACGCAAGAGTTGGCGACGATGCACTGGTTCCTCCTTCGAGGGTTACTTCGCCACCAACTACTATCTCAAAGTTCGAACCCTGAGTGGATACATCCGGGTAGCCGCGCCCGGTCTTGTTGAATATGCCTGCGATGTCTCCCGGAATTGTCTCCAAAAGCCAGAAACGGCTGCAGTCTGGTAATATGCTGTGGGGAAGAAATTGGAAAATCCACCCTCTGTGAAGTTGAAGGCTTTCTCCGGGGCGAAGCTTTAGGTAGAGCCTACAGAGATTACCCATGGACAAGAGACTGGGAAGACAGGCATAAACGTGTTGTTCGTGCACACGCCGGGAACATCGTGTCCTCCTCGCACGCCACCCTAAAAATCACTTCAGTGTTGCCCGAGCGTATCAATGTCGAGAAACCGACATCCCCGGACGTAAATATGACTGATATTCCGTGTGCCCCAAGGGCCATGTATCCGTTCGATTCCAGGCTGGGCCATATTGTGTTGCCACAGTTTTTTTGGGTTCCTATTCTGTTTGACAACGCTTTCACCTGGCTAGCTGCAGACAGTCCAGCATGGCCCGCATTTTTTAGCTTCAATTCAACCAATTGGGGCTTCGGGACAAAATGAACGCACGAACTTACTCGGGTTTACGATGGAACACACAAGGTCCAGTAGCGCTGGTACGTGTCCGCGACGTGTGATTTCCCTCCACCTCAGTCTAGCCAAATCCCCGTTCGATTCGGGGCTAAGCCATAGGATGTTGTTCCATGTTTTTTTTTAAAAAAAAATTCTGCTCGACAACACTTTTGTGCCAAACCTAGGCACTTTGCACGCAATTGCCCTCAACGTGCTGACATCCGTGCTACTGTGCATGAAGCTGACTACTTTGTGCCTAGTGATGAGGACCGTGGCCATATAGCGGAGCTTGGAGTCTACTTTGCTGCACTGGATGACATTAGTCAACTAGAAGAGAGGGCTGCTCAAGACCTTAGCTAAGCCCAGATAAGCTTCTGTATCAGCTTACTGACATCTTTCCCCTCCTTGTGTTTTTGTGTGTCAAAATGGAGTCCAGTGGAGAGATCTTATTCAGGGAACATACAACGGGTCAGGTGCGCCTCTCCGCCTCTTTTTCTTCTTCCCCCTGCTCTCCCCCTGCTCTCTCACCCTTCCTCTTTCTGGTCCCCTGCCTGCTGGCCCAATCTTCTGATCTTGAGGCCCTTGGGACGTTTCAAGCAAGCAAGATTGATCCTCAAGAGCACAAGGAGATGTATGCGGCTCGAGGTCGGCTACCGCGGCGGGGAGGATGAAGGAGAAGATGTGTTGGTGTTTTTCCCTCGTGAGTGGCCTTCCGTCTTGCATCTTTCCCATTGTCCTTTCCCCTTCACAATTCCCCCTCTCCGTCCTTTCCTTATGTAGAGAATTTACTAAGCGGCAGGGGACCCAGGTAGCAAGAACAACACAGCAAGAGAACATTTGGCCTGGTAAGTACACAGATGATGGTGGTACGAAGGCAAACAGATAAGGATCCGAAGACGCGCATACACTACGTAACATATGCACAGCCCTGTGGTTGATCCGTGAGCTTGCCAAGCTTGCTCATGTAATACCAATTCTCCACAAATTTGCCGAACCTCTTGCACCAAAAGTGATCTATAGCCTCACTGTGTAAGTCTTGGGATTCTAACACACACACACCAAAAAAAGCAAATTTTCAATACCCATGGAAACCCAAATAGATTTCCACCGAATCTATTTGCATATCAGTGCCACTGAGATCGTGAAACTAAGGCACATAGATTCTCAAAGAGAAATAGTAAGAATCTGCATGGGTATCGGCTGTATTGAAACAAAGGACTCCAGTGGGACTGAAATGGTCAAGAAATGATCTTTGAAATCATCAAATCAGCACGCATTTCAGCTGTGCTGAAATCCTGAGGGATTTTTGCCATTGGAGGAAGCTGGCCAATGGCAAAAATGGCTCATAATTTCAGCGCTGCTGAAAAGCGCACTGATTTTAGAAGATTCAAAGACCCTTTCAGTGCAATCAAAATGCTTTGTTTCTTTATAGCTGATTCTGGTGTTGAATTTCGCACTTTCTCTTTGAGTTTCCATGCAGCTTGGTTTCACAATCTCAGTAGCACTGATTTTCACATAGATTCTTAGGAAATCTATTCAAGTTTCCATGTGCATCGAAATTTTCCTTTATTTGGTGTGACAGAATACAGCAAGATCATAGGCATGTGGGAGCATCATTAAGTAATTTCGAACGATTTTGGGCCCTTTACTGAGAGGTCATTTTCATTTTTTTTCAGCCTGACCGCCGTACCTACCTACCTCCCTATCCCGGCTTCACCGGCCCGAAGCCCTTGGGTTTAAGGTACCGCGGGTAATGTGGCACCCGCGGGTGACCCGTACGGGTTTGAGGCCCGCGGGTTGGCCGGGTACAGTATTGACGGGTCCAGGTCCGGGTTGGCCTTTGGGTACCTGCGGGTGGACCCGTGTTAAACCCTAAAATTTATCGGGTCCAGAAGATTGTGGCATGGTTGAACTTGAACGGAAAGAAGACTGTTGAACTACTGCAATCACTCCCTCGGTAGTTTCAGGTGTTTCACCAGTTGTAGCACTCAAATTAACACGATTTGTGGAGTACTTGAAAGGCACCAGCTAAGTTGAACGAGTAGTATGTGGCTGTGCTGATCCCATCATTACGAGTACTTTACGTAGTAAAGTCTCGTTCTTTTGATCGATCGTTATACCGGATTTCTGGCGAGGTGAAAGAAAATCAGTGCGTCTATCCGTGGAACGAAATTAGTGGCTGTGCTCATTAGCTTTTTGAAGTCTTTTTAAAATTCGATCTAATGAATTTAGGGTAGGGTTAGGGTTATGACGCTGTTGCCGGTTCGCAGCGATTTTTCTAAGTTGGCAGCGACTTGGAGGCAGGGACAGTTCAGAGATTACTTTGGAAGATATCTGCCTGTTCCAATTTTTTTCACAGTGCATGCAGATGTTCAACGAAGCAAACTTTACATCAAGCGCTCGTCGGGAACGTTTCGGCAATTGTGACCCAGTGTGACGACGGTGCCTTTCTGTTCTTCCCACCACCTCATCGGCCTCTGGCCGTCTTCAAGATTTCTGGCCGTCTGTGTTGCCCCTCCTGCATTATCTCAACCCATCTCGGCATCCCCTTCTCGATTCTCGGATGTTCTCACTGGATATCTTGCTCGCTACGGATGTTTTCAGCTACCACCGCTGCTCTTGCTCCCCGTCTCCTGTACTTGATGAATCGACTTACAACTTGCTTCCCGGATTTTTTTCACGTTGAAAGAACTCTTGGCCATGGTAATTTGTTCTTCTGGGCACTTTCCACCTCGAAATACGGCCATTTGACCCAACAGGTGTCGAGACCAAGTGTCCTGGACATGCCTCGTCGCGAAAGGGAACAAAAACGACATCCGGAAGCCACACCAACAACCTCTCGAGCTCATTCATAGTAAGAATACATGAGCACCGACATGGTGGGAGGAAGTGAGTGACGAGTCATGACTGGGTTCAGCCAGATCCGTGGCCATGTGTTGGGTTTTCTGAATGACACATCAATGTGCTGGATATTCTCAGAATTGTGTCGCTGCTTCTGACAGCTTCTGACATCGGATTTGAAAGATGTGTCGCTGTGTCGGGACACGATCCGGGTGCATGCACATATTTTTCTGTGCACTGATGGGTGCGCTGGCACTAACTATCAGCATGATCTTCCTCAGTACTCGGTTGGAATCAAAAGCGCCCCCAACATCATCGAGCCCATTCGCAATTCACAAACAGTAATGCGAAACTGGCGGCTCGTCTTGTGCACCATCCACGTTTTACTTGCAAATTTTGGCGATGAAGATGGGGCCACGGCCTCGATTGGTTATCTCACTACTGTGCAATGATACACGCCTCAAGAGGTGGGGGTTTCTACTATCTGGCTATGAATGAAATCTGAAACTTGCTTTGTGGACAGCTACGTGCCAACGACACTGAACCTGGTTGGTGTGGCCATTTTGACAATTCTTATCCCGAACTCTGTCCGGTACTTGCGCCCCCACTATACATGCTGGTACTCTACACTCGCATCATCGGCTGACGAGTCGGACCTCTCCCGGGCGCGATTACGCGTTTTCCAAAGATGTAGACTAGAGATGTGAAAAATCAAACACTTGGATTCATTCATTCGTAAAATGTTCATGTGTGCCTGTTTGTTAGAGATGCTGTGGAGATGCCGGAGTATCATGGCAACAGTTTCAGTTGCGACAAACGGCTCCACGGTTTTCTGGAATTTTTTGAGAGTCTCTGCGACTCCCCACCTCTTTTCTAAAACAAATATTCGGTTGATCCACCAGTTGTGCAATGACGCCGCTCCATTGTATTTTTTTTAGATAGCAAAGGTGGATTACTTTCATTTTACTGCTTCGTTCTCAGGTCTCCCTACCATATCCCTCTCTGATGTCATTTCTCTCTTCAATTGTTCTTGAAAGTCCCGTAGATCTCGGAATGCTCAAATTTGGTAGTGGTTAGCAGCAGGCACCAGTGAATGTCATGAGGAAAAATAGGCCTAGTTAATCAGTACCATAAAAAAAAAGAAAGTACGAGTCCCGCCGTGCGAAGCATCGGCCTCACACCAAGTTACCTCGTGAGCCGTTGCAACCTTCGTGCGTTTTGCGAGTACTCAGACGCTGGATGGTGTGCTAAAGGCCTCAAATATTGATGACCAGTGACAGACAACAGCTATCAGAGCCGGATTTTTGGCAGGGACCCTAGTCTTATAAATACCCAAGATACCCCAAACGACATGTACCTGGGGTCCTTGCGTCCCAAAGGGTTGAATACATTCGCCAATCACGCCTCGCGCCGAGGCCCAAATCCGAAGTTGTTCAGTCCGTGTTGCCATAGCTCTGCGATACGCGGCGCAAGCTCATAGCCTTCGCCTATCAGCGGAGCGTTGGGTGAAATCTTACGCCAGCCTTTTGCGACCACCATGGCCCTAGGCCTACGACTCCGCACCAAGGCCACTCTGTGGTTACTGGTCCTGGTGGCCTTTCTCTGCATCTCGTTAGCATGGAACGGTTTCCAATTCCTCCACCTTACAATCACCGCACCGTTTGCGCAGTGGCAGTCAGTGTCACCGCCGGCCGTCCCCCCACTCACAAACAACAACATGACCTATCCTCGGCAGGCCCCCAGCACTCTTTCGGCGGCAAAGGCGCGAGAATATATCGATCGACTCCACGCGATTCGGGATATCGCGTTTTCTCCGCATTACCCGTTTATGCGGGTGCATAATCTGCAGAATGTTGATCGCTTGGTGCGGTACCTTGCTCAGGTCGAGGCCGGCGAGCGGTTGCCGACCCCTCGTGTGATCTTGTCGTCGTGGCACTTTCACCCCACGTGTTACGAGGAGGACAGCTCGAACGGCGAGGTCCAGTGGATGCGGCCTATCGTAACTACCCACCGCTTCCTACGTCTGATTTTTTCCCTAATTAGTGGTGACAGTTGGAGCTCATGCAAGAGGAAGAAATCTTCATCATCTACGCTTCCTTCCCGGACAAGACTTTCCACAAGGATTTCAAGCTTGTGGGGAACGACCTCGTCACGCATACGTGGATCGACGACGAGCACTTGATCTGGTGCTTCCAAGATCTTAAGGACTGCGTCCAAAGTCCGCAGAATCCCGAGGGTGTGTGCGTGCCAATTTCCTCGAATTGTGCTTCGTATTTTGCTGGAGCTCAATTGACTTAGTCCGCTCTGGAAAATGTTCGCGTTCACATTCTGGGGCAGCCTGCCCAGGTCGGGTAAATGGCTCCCTCCCCCGACGGGCGACGTGTCATGGTCATTCAATCCATTAGGCCGGGAGTGGAATCTCGTTCCATACCAGGTACGCTTTGTGTCAGTCTATGATGCGATGCGACAACGCCGTTGAATGCATGAACCGCAGATGCCGGAGGGTCACTTTTTCATGTGCGCCTCCTTGCTTCGTCGAGATACTTATTCCCTTCTCTAACGAAAAGAACGACAGCGGTTATCATTATCAACGCTGCCAAGCCTTCGAATACATTCCCTTCGCGGAACGCTCCGATCAAATCGTCATCCTCGCGAAGAGTGCGGTTCTTCCCTTCTTTCTTTCGAATTTTTATCGCTATCCCTATTTCCATTGCTACCTGCGCCCCCGCTCACCCGTTCGTGCCCTTGACCCGTTCGCTCATAATCATAATTCATTCTCAGAATCCGGATACTTCCACAACCCACAGCTCTTCGTCGACCCCGCGAGCTTCTACACTCGCTTAAAAAACGTTACGGGCGACAAAATCATCACGAACGCGATACTGAAGGAAGGCTACCCCCATCCCCGAGGGCCTGTCCAGTGTCGGGCTCCTGCCCTCGGCGGAATACGATAAACAGCTTGTTCGTCCTCTCATTCCCCACCGCTAAACGAAAATCACCCCCCGCGCATAGGCAAACTCTAAAGCCCTGCTCGGCATCGGCCGTCCGCAGATCTCGCCCACGCCATACGCCTCCCTCTGCCGGGGAGTGCCCGTCATACTCCCATACCGCTCCGACACAGGGTGCCCCGCGCGCCCGGGGCCGAGCGACTATTGCGGTTTCTACGAAGATATACATCAGCACGGGCCCGCGGCAGCCATTGGCGAGCCGTACATATATACCGTCGACGTCGGTGCGCCAGTAGAGGAGATTGTGAAGACTGTGAAGAGAGCGGCCAATACTCCGATACTGCCATTGTGCGTACCCGGCTTTAACGTTCATTCTTATTGCTCGAATGACTGACCGCGATTCCGGCCACTCTAATTTAGTGAACCCGAGGAGATGAAGATAGCCGCGCTGCGCCGGAGGTTGCTAGATTATTTCGAGATAGACTGGGAGGAGTACGGTAGGGTGAAAGGCTTTCGCGAGGAGGGGTATGGCCTGGCACTTCCACCCTGGCTGGTGGAGTGGAGTAGAAGGAATCCGGATCCGACTTTGAACTCGTAAAATTCATATTGTCGTCCCGGAAAATACATACCCATAGATAGGCATGGATAGACACCTAACCTTCATACCCTAATAGATATAGATCTAATGCAGGGAAGGCCAAAACAGGCTTGTTGACAGTTCAAACCTTGTCGGTTTTACAAGATACACTCGTCATTCATCTTTCTTCCCCCGTTTACTTGTATTTTTTTTCCTTCATCTCCGTGCAGTTCCCAATATGAACTCTTCCATTATAGCGCATCCCACCCAGCGGCGGCGGGTATCGCGTGCAGGGGCAAGGCGCGCGCCGCTGTTGCTGGTGCGGTATCGCACTCAGCTGCGGTGAAACCGGTACGTCGTAACTATAAGTGGATAGTATATCTCCCATACTACCATATTAAGACTTTTGCTATGCACCACGCGTCCGGGATTCAGATCGCTCAGAAGGTGGATCATTGACTTTGTTTCCAGGCCGACATCCGAGTTGAATTCATTTTTGGTTGTAGACCGCGCACAGGACCAACGCGTATACAGCTTCCTCCCTGCCTATTCCACCGGCCCAGCCCTACCCTTTTCTCTCGGGGATTGCACAAACCAATGGCAAGACTAAAACGAAGTCGAAGTTGAAGTACACCGCCGCTGGGTTTGCAGGTGGTGCCTAGTGATGTTCTTGGTTTGGTTTGAAACCAGCAAACCAGCAAATCAAAACCATGGTTTGTTGAAACCAAACTAAACCAGGGTCATGGTTTTGGTTTGAAGCATGCGAAACCAAAACCAATGGTTTGAACCATGCTTTCCAGCTTTTAAAATTGCCATGTGTTGTTCGGACTAAACCAGGTATTCAGTTCATTCTTCTCCCTCAACGGATACATTCACCTGCCCAACTGTCATATGCCGAAGCATTATCGCAGTTTGCTCTAGCTGAGCCGTAGAATTGATTGATGTGGCTGATGTCCGCCGATCGGCTCGCGGCTCCGAAACTCGGCCAACCATGAACACGAGTTACAAATGGGAAACAACCAGGTTGTAGAGTTGCAAGATGAATATTCTAGCAACATCCCGTCAAAAATCTTCTACAATGTGGGTCCAGACCTCTTGATGGCAGAAGGTGGGCAAACCATGGTTTAAACCAAAACCAAACCAAACCAAACCCTGCTCCATGGTTCTGGTTTTGGTTTGAGAATTCTGGAACCAAGGTCCAAAACCAGTTGAAACCAAACCAAAACCACGGTTTAGAAACCAAACCAAACCAGAACAGTGGCGCCCGAGCCGGCGAGATATGTGGGGACCCGGAGGGAGGAGCTCCCTCTGCGCTCACGGAAGCGTCACAAGTATCCTCCCCCCCACCCCAGGAGTGCAAAAGAAAAGCCAAAATTTCCGTAAGATTGTCGAAATTTTGGAGGGTGTCACGCAGAAATTCGGCCGCTGTCAAAATGTCGAATAGGTAAATCCGGTCACGCGTCACCCCCTGTCGATTTGAATGAAATAGTTCAGTACCAGTAGTAGCGAAATAAGCGAAGTAATGATGTGACAAAGATGGCCACTACCCGACCCGGAGGGAGGAGCTCCCTCTCGCTCGCGGAAGTTGAGTTCTGTGGTGCGGATGGGTGTGATTTGAATTTGCAGTTTGCGAGTCGTGGGGGTATTGGGACCCGTATTGGTGTTCCGTTGATTTAAAGCAGGCGAGATAATCTTGTTTGGTGCGTTCTTCAGAGCGCTGTATGCAATGTATGTTCTCTGGCCTTAGCGAACCGACTTTTCTCTTTAAAGGACAACAAATAGCATCTCACGAATGTACACCAGCTTCATCGTAATCCTCAATGGGCTTAAACCATGGCACCCGTCTTTTGAGGACTGGCTTTACTGAACCGAGCCATAAAAATTACATCCGATGGAAAGGCTGAAAATACGAGGCGAGGCAGTTGAGGTATCTCCAGCAGTTGATGGACTACTAGGATTTCCGAGCAGTTACTCTCTTCTTTGCGTTGGTTTTCAACTATTACTGGTACTCCGAACCACTGCGGGGACCAATTAATTTTTCCCATGGAAAAAGAGCCTTTTAAAACGAGAGATTTTACCGATTCTTGGTTTTCCATGGAGGAAAACGGAGTAACAAAGGAAGCTCCTTTGTTCGTGGGTTTTCCAATTGAGAAAAAGTCTCCTTGTAAAAATCTCCCGTTTTAAAAGGGCCTATTTCAATGAGAAAAATTTATCTATCCCCGCAGTGAACTCTGGTTGACGTTTTTGACGGCGTGAGAAACCTCGTGCTGTCATCGTCGGCGCTTGTTACGCCAACGTCTTGATCTTGTACCATGATGAGCCATAAGACAAGGAGGACACAGCATCCCACAGGTAGATCCTCCTCATCAAGTGCCACCAACTCTAATACTACATTAGTTGCCAGCGATGAAGCCGCAGCCTCCAAGCTCTGGGCCATCTACATATCCGAAGCCGAAAAGTACGACAAGTCTCTTGTCGAGAGCTGGAAGAGCGACATGGAGGGGATGTTGATATTTGTGAGTTATAATGTATCATCTCTGCGATGCTCATGAGTCGCAGGCTGGGCTGTTCTCTGCTAGCTTGACCGCTTTCCTCATCGAGAGCTACAAAACTCTTTCCCCCGATTCGGGCGAGCAGACTGTACAACTTCTGGCCCAAATCTCGCAGCAGCTGTCGTCTTCAAACGGAACCTTGTTTCCCACTACCCAACCCACTTCCTTCTCCCCATCCATGACTTCGCTGGTCTGCAATGCCCTTTGGTTCGGCAGTCTGGGGCTCAGTCTCAGTTGTGCCCTGATCGCAACGCTCTTGGAGCAGTGGGCAAGAGAATTTCTCCACAGGGCCGACATGCGATCCTCCCCCTTAATACGTGCAAGAATTTACTCGTATCTCTATTATGGCATGAAGCGGTTTAATATGCATGTGGTCGTCGACATTATCCCGCTCCTCCTGCATACATCCCTTCTCTTGTTTTTTGCCGGCCTCATCGCATTCCTCATCCCCGTGAATAAAGTCATGACTGTAATCTGCGCGGCTATGCTGCTACTCGTGACCGCAGCATACATCGTGCTCACCTGCCTACCCCTACGATACACGGACTGCCCGTACCGCACACCACTTTCTCGAGGGTTCTGGTGGTTGTCCCAATGGCTTCCGCGGCATTTAAACACAATCTGGAACCCTACGAATCATCCGGATTCGTCGAAGAACGAAACCGTGGCCGAAGTCATGGCTCGCGTGGCGAGAGAAGACTCTGTTGAACAGACCTCGCGAGATCAGCGCGCTCTTGTCTGGACTGTCAAGTCCCTAACGGAAAATACCGAGCTCGAAGCGTTCGCGGACGCTGTTGGCGACGCTTTGCGGGTTTACCCGGAACAGAACCAGACATATCGGGACCATATACGCTGTCTTGTCAATCACCCAGATCTCAACTTATGTGCTCGGATTAAAAACCTGTACGACAGTTGCTTTGATGGAATACTGTCCACCCAGGCCCGCAGTCGTCGCCAAAGAGCATGTTTGAAGGCCTTTTGGGCCATATCAAGTTTATCAAGCCCAGACATTGATCCTCACTTTGCTGTCGACTTTCATGATTCTCGTGCATATCACGAGTGGCGTTTTGCGGAGCAAGACCTCGAAGTGACTTCCTACGCCTTGTCTGCGGGGGCAATGATGAAATGGAGCACGTTTTGCGTGGTCCATAGGCGCCTTGGAGAACAGGCCCACTATTTGGCAGCCTGCCGTGACCGCCCATTGGAGTACCCAAACCCAGATTTCATACCTATCGTGGCTTTATTTCGTCATTTGGTCATTGCTTGCTCATTCTACATCAACGGAAACGTCTACCAAATCCGTCATGGCGAGCTGATTCGGTCCGACATACCCAAAATCCTCCAAATGATCCATCATTTTCAGACTTCTGCACCACACGCCATACTCTTCGATTACTTGCGTAAATCGGCCGATCTGAATTCACAGCCTTATCAGTGGGAGGCAACAACGAACGCTATTTCGATTGATCGCTCCCTTCCTTTCATTGCCTTCCGAAACCCACTCGAATGGAACCTGGCGGTCTTTCTGCGTCATCATCAGGCTCGATGGATGACTCCCATGGTCTCTGGTTTCCACTGGAGTGACGAAGCCATTGCCAGATTGTGTTACTTCTGGCGCCCGGACGAGCCACTTGCTATACCGTCAACCATAATCCACTACCTGAATAACCGGAATTCTGACCCGGCATTGTCACGCTTCATGCAGCAGAGTCGCATTGCTTCACCACTGTGGCACTGCTTCGCAAAAACACTTTGGGAAGGATCATTATCTTTCGATGAGAAATGCTCGTCAGAGCAATTGCTCACCGCCCTATGGACCTTGGCTTTCCTGGATAATCGCCTTCACACTGCCTCTCATCATATGTTGAACATCCTCGACGCAATATCGACAATCGAACCCTCGCATATCTCCGTGGCTGTTGTCGCCTTGGTCAAACATCAGATCATGCGAGGAATCCAGGGATTATATTTGGAAGTCAACAATTCAGAGACTGAAACAGCAGCCACGGAGCTGACAAAGTCCGTGAGGGCCATCTTACTTCCAGACTCCGCTATCAGTTCGACGGAGGGCATCGATCTGCGTTCTCTGATGAAGAATCGGATTGGGGACGCAAGGATTCGCATCCTATCAGAGGTTCTAGAGCACTCCACCTCATTTCCTTTGCCGCACAGGGTGATTGATACCGTTCGAATCATTGCCGAGGACGTCCCCAAAGATCCGGTTCAGGATACCTACCAGATCCGACTTGTCACCGCGATTGACGCCATTTTCGCGTCTAGCAGTGCTCCAGAACTGATGCACACAATCATTCTGTCCAACCTCTGGGATTCGTATTCGTATGCTGAGATGCATTCGGGCGGACTCTGGTGGCTGGATAATCCTCTTGCACGGCAAACGTTAAAGGACACCTTTTTGAAATATGACAAAACTATAACATCACCTCAGCCAGAATCATCGACCGTACACCGTCGGCTGTGTGCAGTCATTCGAGGCTTGGATATATGGCACCATGACGTACAGCACAGGAGCGAAAATGCTGCGAATGAACAGGGGTCATCGGTTCAACCTGCAAGTTTGCGAACACACACTGGCATAGCGCATCCATCAACGAGCCAGGTAAGTTGACAGAAGTGGGAAGCATTGTCAGCATCGCGCGCTTCTGCCGAGCTCCCAGACGAAATGTAGATCGAGACTGATTCAAACTTCAACATGGATGGGGGTAAATATTCCAGTAGTCAGGATATTGCAGTAATTTTTGCCTGGTCTACTGGAGAAGGGGTTAGAGCATCAGAGTGCAGGCTAGTTCCACCTTGCCTTCAAATTACACGTTCGCGTTTCAATGAGTTCGACTCAAAGTTGTCAACTTCTTCAGGCCCCGATATAAACAAAGATATTCATGAAACAATGTTTGAACTCACCTGGTGACTCAACTAGACTTCTCAACCACACACTGGTTGGCAGATTCAAATTTTCCAGCACAATTTACAATGAAAAATGTCATTTGTTTTTCACACATTTTTCACTGAAAAAAATGGTGAAATTTTCAAAGCTTTTTTACTATTGCCTACCGGGAAGCCGGCCAGACGAGGCAACCGGCCACTTGGCTCCTAGAGCAGGATTGCGATGATTTTTACCTTCAAGTCGGTCTGTACGTTAGAGGATATGTCGTTGCGCCCCTCATGTCGTGAAATTTCAAGCGAGTTGATGAAGTTGACGTGATGCTGTGCGCGATTTGCCGATCGGGGGGGATGCCGAACACGGGTTTTCTTATTTTGGGCATGCCATCGCTTGGCAGCAATCCTGTGTATCTTTACAACCACTTCGTCACTCAACGACATCTGGGGCTCATTCTGTTCTGTGAATGTCTGGCTTCGTCCCGAAGGTCCACTAGCCGTCTAGTTCCACCTCCCTATGTCGCAATTCGGACAACAATCCTCGCTTGAGCCTGGAAGTTACTATCAAAGGCTGTGTCCTCGCTGCCAGTGGATCGGCCCTCATCATGGCGCCATGACTGCCAAAATTTGTACAGGTGAGAAACACAGTTGAAACATTCCCTGGATCACATTGATATGATTTTAGCGATTTTATTCTCCTGTCACTGCAGGTCGCCATAAAGAACAGCCATTTTACCCCCGCCGACATATTCAGCTTTTTTAGGGAAGTGGAGAGCCTCAGCGGTGGAATTGGTGGTCATTGTGCGTTATTATTACCTCCTCAATGCTGATTCCAACTCATCTGGGATCCGCACTTCATTTTGTCGGGGTCCACATGTCTGTCATCTCAGGCAATTAGGCGATTTTGGCGATATCGCAAACGGTCATCCTTATCATTTCAGCTATTACGAGTAGTTTGAGGTATCCTAGAGGCCCAGCGTATCCCCAGAATCAGTCTATACACTTGCAGTGCGTGACGAAAGCAGAGCAAACGGAAAATGGCGAATGCATGGTAAGTTCCCACGCCCGGCCGGCTGCCTAGTTTTGGCCGCTTTTGGACTTGCCGTCGCAAAATATTCGCCAAGCCATCATCACTTCATCAAATCCAGAACCCCAGGCCTCATTTCACTCATAAGATGCTAGCCTACATTCTAGAGCCCCTCAACATCGGAGGGCTCCGTCTATTCATGATTTATGTGCACAAAACCCTTAAGGTGGCCGGTTAGCCGGTGGGATATAGTACCCCTTTTCAACTTTCTTTTGAGTTTTTCACCTCAAACTGGAAAAGTGGTGAAAATGTTTTGGGTTTTCCACCTAGTTTCCAGCTGAAATATTGATGGAAAACAAACAACATTTTTCACTGAGGATTCAGCAGAAAATTTTGAATTTTCCAACCAGTGACATGACAATGATCTCTAAACATGAGACCGGATTTGGCCGCTTTTTTTCACAAAACTAGGGTCTTATACTCCAAGAGACCGTAAACAAGTATCACAGTGTTCCATTTTGATGCTCAATGGCCATTGGTTGGCTTCTGTTGAACCTGAGCATTAAGCAGAATTGGACAAGTTGATAAATAGAGAGTTTGAGGCGAGCCACCAGAAGTCACTGGGAGCCACCCAGTGGCTCTGACAGCATGCGGTGTGGAGTGGCTACCACGTTTGGTGGCTCCACTGGTGGTTGAACATATGACATTGAAATGGCGACTATGGGGCTAGCGGTGAAATAAGCACAAACCAAACCTTGTAAATGAATATGTGGTTCGATAATGCAACTATACCAACTCAAACACTAGAATCCTCGTGCAAGTTCGGGGTTCCAATCCGGTTCTGTGTTGTTGGTCCTAGACCTCCACATATAAAACAAGGGTGTTCTCTTTGAGACCCAGCTGCAGTTTGCACCAGTGACTTTGCCTTCACCCCAACAAGACAGAAGCTCTGCTGTAGTGCATTGGATTGCTTGCTAGGTGGATTGTGCATTGGCTTGAGCCCACTAAGAAGAAGATGGACTAGGTGCCCCCACCTCTAGTTTGGCTATAACTTGTCAGTTACTTCGCCCTCACCCCGATATAGATGGAAGCTCTGTCATACTATGTTGGGTCACTAGCTGGATGCTTGTAGTGAGCTAGTGCTGATAAAAGCGGAAAGGTTCCTGTTCTTGGTTAAGGAATAGGTCGGCGGTCAAGGAGAGTCTTGCCATTTGAGACTTGAAGTCATTTGGAGTTAGCCTCAGTAGTCCTTAGGTTGCTTAAGGTGAGGATTTTCACAAACCTACAAACCTCTGCCCTGGTGTTCGCAACCTAGCAGTCCAGCTATCTTGTATCCACTCCATATAAACACACCCCTGGACCATCCCTAGGATCCTAACAGTGTTGTTGTTGGCGGTTGCATATTGCTAGTATGTCATAGAGTGTGTTGTTAGAAGCCTATAAATCAAACTTGTGTTTGTTCAAACCTGCTGGTTGCATACTATGGCCTGGACCCGAACTCACAAAGAGAAGCACTTAGATCTTTGGAGGTAGATTGGTTGTGGTTGGTTGTTTTGGGTGTTTGTTCACAATACCTATCAATTAGCTATTCCTAGTCATATAAGAAGTGCACCGTTTCAGCGGGAAGTCCAGGCAGTCGCAGGTGTAAGTGTCAATATCGACCTCGTAGAATTTTGATGGGCTGGAGTGTGATGACACCAGATACTTGGTGTCCTCAACCTGTTCAATATCGTCCTTGACATAGACTTGACTCTGGCTCTTGATGTCTTGGCACTTCTTTACCTCTACGTCGGGTCCCTTGAAGCCAAGATCTTGATGACGCTGTTTGAGCGAATAGTATGGGAGGACCCGCTCGAAGAGGATATGAAGGAGATGGTCAATCCACCGATTCCACTTTCCTTGCAAGAACTTGCCTTTCAAAACATGATGCCACCTGGAGAGGACGTGTCAGTATCGGGGCAGATTGTAGCTGTAGATCACATACGCTTCAACGAGCATGTTTGTGTCACACATCTCGAAAATTATGTGTCCCTTACGCGATGAAGCAGACCACATCCAGACGACAGTATCAGGCATCCAGTATCCTTGAGATACATCACAAATTTCGGTGGAGCCACATGCTGTATCTGGATCCATGTGCATTTGAAATCCATCTCATCATTCATCCGAACCCATTTCTTGAGAAGGTCCCAGAGTTCGGGGTATTCTGTAATCTTGAAGTGCTGCTGCCAGGCGTGGGGGATGTGCCACCAGCAAAGCAGTATAAAAGAACTGTAGTTGGCACGGCAAGCATTGATTTGGGCATTGTCAAAGTCAGTCATGATGTATCGTGGGATAATCAGAGGATATTGAGCGTGAGCCAGCTTTAGGAAATATTGGATAGTTTGTTGGCATCCTTTGGAGGCGAGCATCCAAGCGATGGGAATACCGTGGGTCCAGTGGTCTCGTACAACAAGCGTCGTGAGCTATAGATTTTCGCACATGGTGACATTGTGTGTTGCGTCAATGCAGAGAATTGTGTTGCCCTATCTCCGGAACATCTTCCGCTGCCATCCAGTTCGGACCATAAGTGTAAAGACATTGGGAGCCAGATAAGAGTTTGGAGGAGGCGGATCTGTCTTTGATTTGAACCCTAGCAGGTGGCCGTTGGCACACAGGCACTTAACCCAGAGCAGAGTAGATCGTCCGTCATCAGAGTTGAGCTGGATGTCCTCAGCCTCAATGTCTTTCTTGATTCGTCAGATGTCGCATAGTTGGATGAACTCGGTGCATAATGGGTTACTGGTGTCTTCAAGGTCGTTGTCCTCCGATTGGGTGTTGCTGCAGTAAGACCCACGGTGGACTAGTTCCAACTGGAACTTGGTTTTAGTAGGTTAGATATCGGTAGAGAATAGATAACAGACAATATGATCTGGCGCGACCTTCAGTGGCACCAGTCCGGTGATGTACTCCCGGGTCTCTTTAGGAATATGCGTGAATGGTA
Source organism: Mycena olivaceomarginata (assembly GCA_029378375.1). Taxonomy (NCBI): domain Eukaryota; kingdom Fungi; phylum Basidiomycota; class Agaricomycetes; order Agaricales; family Mycenaceae; genus Mycena; species Mycena olivaceomarginata. Next base: position 60,640 of record JARKIC010000994.1, on the reverse strand, counting down.
AGTTCACCTTGTGGATTAGATGATTATGTGTGTCGTGGTAGCTCCCCAGCATTGTTGTCCTTCCCAGATATTGCTTGACTGTGACAGTGCATTCACGTCCAGTATTTTTGTTGCCCAGCTTCTGTGACCTTTCTGGATGCTTCTTGACATAGACCTTCTTCCTGCCAGTGCCTTGTCTTGAGCATACATACCATGGCTTGACTTCAAAGGCAGGCAGCCCAAGTTTCCTGTTCCCCAGACAAAGTTCGATACAGTTCTTGAGTTCTTTGTTGGCTCACCAGCAGTGAAACTCTTCCAGACTCTCCCATCGATGCGTAAATTTGTTGCTCGCCATGTCGTCTTCGAAAGTACCAGGTCCTGGAGTGGAGTGGAAGACAGAATATGAAGAACTTGTTGCCAGAGCATCTGTGGCAGCCGTAGAGAAAGAAACTGGACTGGAGACGGTAGTATCGAGTTTGAATGAGCCCAGGAAGTGTTCCATCACGTGCAGGGAACACAGTGTGGGTAGGTGTGGATGTGGAAATCAAGAGAGGTTTGTGGCACATGAGTGCAGCGACCAATTAATTGCAGCACAACAACAACTGGACTTTGCTTAACACAAGGAGAGGAAGAGAATCAAATACAATTTAATCCAGGGTACAAATCTGTTATATAGTAAATCTAAGTATAGAGGAGTAGCTGTATATATAATGTAATGTAGCTATTTCTTGCATGGCATCAGCACCGCAGGGAAGGGGGACGACAATCCTGGGGAGGGGAGTGAAAGGAAGCTAGTACTCGTATCTAAGGAGCAGGAAAGTGACGGAGGGGTAGATGTAGTTATGCAACACTTGTAGGCGCAACACGGTGGTGTCCTCGGCTCCTGCTTGATGCACGTCATGACAACATGAATCTTGTCATCTGAATCGCTGGTCAGGTCAATAACCGATTGACATTGTTTGCGGTGAAACGGCATAACATAAATGCACGGCATCTAGGGCTAATTTTGCGATTTCCTATGACCAGTATTTATACAACGGGAAGCAACTAGCACTTCTGTTGTTACTAGCATATCAGCTAGTACGCAGACCACTTGTTAGGTGATATAAAGGAGAGTCAGAGCGAGCCCTAACTGCTGACTGTAGCGCGAGGCTGCGCTAGTGTGACGCGCTAGCTGCTAGCTGAGTGTACAAACAACCAGGGATTAAACCACTGCCTATACATTCATGAGACATGACCTAGGAGACTCTAGTAGTCTAGAGATGACTTGGGACGTAGCTAGCGAAGGTCTAGCAGACGGATATCTACGATGGGAGTACAGCTAGGGAGCTACGCCTTAAGCTAGGAAGCCCGGCGCGGTAACCGGTGGTACTATCTAATCTCTAGATAAGCGACTAGACGGCGCTAGGCGGAATAACTCTACTAGCGACCGGCTAGGGCTTTGACAAAGACATACCACGACATATGAGATGAGGCAGCACGCGACTAGCGCCCGATCTGGGTAGCTAGGGCGAAGGGGAATAGCAAGCAGGCTATTGGAACGGAGCTAGGGACGATTGTACAGCCGGTACCGATGTTCGGAGGGTGGATCAACGTTCTGACCAACGAGCTATGACCATTTGATGGCGGTCGCAACACTGCATCGCCTAGATGTAATAGATCGACGCTCTGACAGAGAAGAGATGACCTAGATCACCGGCTACATCGCCGGTTGATCCAGAAGGGGTACTCGGCATAGACGGAGGGCTGAGGATCCATTGATATACCCACGGTTGAACACTAGCCGGTCAGCGAGGCTGACCTGGCATATACCAAACCAGTCCCAAAACCAAACGGCAGTCGTCTCATTGGCTGACTGTATTTCTTATCATCTAATATTGCTTATTGTATTATTCAGCTCACTTTCACATGTAACTCACACCTAGTAGTATAAAAGGGAGCGCAGGACAGACTAGGGTCTAAGAACATTACGCCCCAGACTTTGGACAAAGCTGGTGCTAGTGGACTCAGGCTGCTAGTGGAGGTTGATACCGAACTTCACTTGTAGTAGTCTTTATATTGGAATCAGTAAACTGTGGACTCTGGAAACATCGAGTGACTAAGTTGAGGATTTCGTGTTGTTGGTCCTAGACCTCCACATATAAAACAAGGGTGTTCTCTTCGAGACCCAACTGCAGTTTGCGCTAGTGACTTTGCCTTCACCCCGACAAGATGGAAGCTCTGTCGTAGTGTGTTGGATCGCTTGCTAGGTGGATTGTGTGTTGACTTGAGCCCACTAAGAAGAAGACAGACTAGGTGCCCCCACCTCTAGTTTGGCTATAACTTGTCAGTTACTTCGCCTTCACCCCGATATAGACGGAAGCTCTGTCGTAGTGTGTTGGGTCGCTAGCTGGACGCTTGTAGTGAGCTAGTGCCGATAAAGCGGAAAGGTTCCTATTCTTGGTTAAGGAATAGGTCGGTGGTCAAGGAGGGTCTTGCCGTTTGAGGATTGAAGTCCATTTGTTGTTAGCCTCAGTAGTCTTTGGGGCTGCCCTTAGCGAGGATTTTCACAAACCTACATACTCTGCCCTGGTGTTCTCGACCTAGCGGTCCAGCCATCTTGTATCCACCCCATATAAACACACCCCCGGACCATCCCTAGGTTCCTAGCAGTGTTGTTGTTGGCGGTTGCATATTGCTAGTACGTTGTAGAGTGTGTTGTTGGAAGCCTATAAATCAAACTTGTGTTTGTTCAAACCTGCTGGTCGCATACTACGGCCCAGACCCGAACTCACAAAGAGAAGCACTTAGATCTTTGGAGGTAGATTGGTTGTGGTTGGTTGTTTTGGGTGTTTGTTCGCAATACCTATCAATTAGCTATTCCTAGTCATATAAGAAGTGCACCGTTTCAGCGGGTGGTGGGGGGAGGAGCGGTTGACACGCGAAGGGGCAGAGGCAATGAAGGGCGAGATGAGGAAGCCGTAGACAGCAATGATAGATGAGAGGATGGGCGAGAAGGGGAGGCAAGATGAAAACTTCCAGCCAGGAACTTGCGGAGGTGACAAATATGTTCATCTTCGCCGCTCCCAGCTACGCTGATCCTGCATATCAGCAAGGGCTGGTTCGTCGTGACTGTGTGGGCATATACAGTGGGCTTATATACTACAGAATATGTATCTAGAAGGTTCTCTGTGTATCTACTGAATATTACTAATTCTACATATGGAAAGTACTAGAAAGATCCGGCATAGCCGAGTTGCTTATACATAAAATTCCAACAGTGAGATGACATTGTAATGTAGTGAAGTACATTATAGTATGTTGCAACTCAAGCAGATTTGAATAAATGCCTGGGTGCCCCAATACCAGGTCTGTCCCCGGTACCCAGTACACCCTCTGGGTCCTACTCTGCCATCATGCCATGTGGCAGATGCCGATCAATCTATCCATTGTTTACCAAAGCCACCATCTCTGTATGACCGTTGGCTCTGTACTGCTCAAGCCACCTGCATTTGTATGTGTCAGCTGCACCATGAGAGGAATATTTATTATGGATACATAACATTTTCATTCCTGGTACTCTTATCCGTTCGAGTTCTTCTGTAAATTATTGAGGGAATAGATAACAGACTTGTATTCATGGCTTGCGGCTCTTAATTCGTCGCAAAACAGCCGGAAAATGGGTACAACTGGTGGCGGGTCACTGGCTGGTGGGTCACACATTGATATGGACAGGATTATGAGCTCTCCTGGTAAACTATAAATATAATATCAAGTGAGTATAGCAGAGAGTCCTGATGATGTAATACAACTGTTTACAATCTACTTCAAATGCACCCTTGGCATTCATTGTTCGGTGGACCGGGTCTGTGTGTGTAGATGCATGGATGTTGTTGTCTTTTGATGACATAGCCTGTCAAGCACTTGGTGGACTTGTGCATTACTGGCAATCAGTACTGTACTATTTCGACCAAGTGTTCATCAATTTTGGATTTTTCAATGTCCGAAAAGACCGAAAATTTCCTTTCAAATTATAGTGATTTTTGCACACATCAAAAAAAGTTGAGTGTTATGCATTACTGAACACTTGGTCGAAATAGTACAGTAGCTCCATCCAAATGCAGTTTGTGCAAAGTTGATATTGGACGCGGTAAACGTGTAGGGCTTAGTTGTAGGCGGCGTTAATACAGGGGTAACAAAAACATAGAGGGAATGTAAGAAAAAGGGGGGGAAAAAGGGAGTAAAGCATGAGTCCCGCCGTGCGAAGCATCGGCCTCACATTAAGTCTTCTTGTACACACGGCTTGCCATGACTTCCTGTTTTGTCGAGGTTCAGGCCCACTGTCTAAAAGCTCGTTGCAGCATTCTCCGAAGTCGATGTGGTATAGTTGGAGGGCCCGCATGTGGAAATCGGGTTTTATCAAGGTTTTATTCATATTCTTACTTTACCCCTATTGTACATTACAGCATCTGTTTGTAACGTAAACAGTGCCACATCGTACAATTCCACGCTCGCACCACCATCTTCACGACCAGCTGCATTGAAGCACCTTGCCCCTTCCTCTCTGGAAAGCCGTCAGTGGGCTTTTAGCCACCAATAACCCCATTTCATCTCGCACTCGTTTAACGCCACATTTCCATCGTGTCGACAAGCTCTTTTTCACCTGTTTTCGCACTCTACACCTCGGCGTAAGATTAACCATCCACATTATCGATTTTACTTCACACTCCTCGGATGACCGACCCCGACCCATTCAACGAACCCACGACTCGGGCAACCTCCCCTTCCACATCGACTTTCGCATTATTCGGCATGTTTCGTAGGCCTTCTCGTGGTGTCGCGGCTTTCCAACGATATTCAGCGAATTGCTTTCCCTGGCTTTGGGTTGAATGCAGCGCCAAATACCCGTTTCCATGTACCGCAGCGAGTCAGAGGTGGACAAATAGTCAATACATCCTCGCATTGAACCGACTGCGACGCTGACTTCTGAGCAGGTATCAAGTGAAGAACTCACCGCTCTTGAACATTCGCTAGGACGCGATCGACCGCTGGCCATATGCCCCTGATGCGTACTATGCCATGAAATGGGACTCTACCTTCGCGCCTGACGGGACAAAGATCGGGAAGTCGCTCGACAATGCGTGGATGGTCGGGAAGCTCAAGTGAGTGTCGCTTATCTACGTGCATTCTTCGCTCCAGTGATATACTATCCCCCCCCCTAGATCTCGGACACTTAAGGAAAATCGCAATACAGCATTTTATCCAAAGATTGTTGTGCCAGGCTGAGTACGTAGATCGACGGGAATCTGTCTTTTACCCCAGGTTCAAATTTTACTTCATGAGAAATAACCGAAAATTACCCAAACGGCGTTGTTTTTTCCAAGGCTGTCATGTGTCCGAGTACTAGGTAATGCATCAAATTTGGATTGACCGCTTCATATCTGACGCTCTTGCTGTCGAAGTGCCTCAAAATCTTGTAGAGTGGAGCTCCTCAATAAGGACTATGATTTCCATTAAGCAGAGGATAAGGAATCCTCAGGATGGTGAACAGGGAGCATGAGGTTTCTTCCCATCATTGTTGGCAGTTAAGAAATCAACTTGACGGGCATGCTTTAATCCTTCGGTCCATTGTGGTAGCGGCAAGACGGCTATGCCTCTGAAATTTTATATGGGCACTCTTGCGATGTAAAGGCATATATTGGATGCATTTAGAGGATAATAAGAACCTAGGAAGAGGACCCTAGGCCTTAAAATAGGCTAAATCAGCGAAAATGGCCGAAGTTGACAACTTTCCGTGGTAATATATATATGAAAGATGCGGGATTGTATAGGTTTTTGACCTTATATCTACAGAGCACCTCCTACCGCTTATGTTATGCCAAAAATCTCGGAAAACGATTGAGTTTTGAACGAGAAATGTTTGTTTGTCCGAGTACTAGGTTTGTCCGGGACGGCGGGGGGGGATAGTATGAGTCTTCCTCCCAGATATTACCACAGCTTGGATGTGAATCGCTAGGGGCTGGGGGTGAATTCTTCTGTGCGCCTGCGGAGAACCCCTGCGCGGAGGTTGTATTGATTGGTTTCTTGCGAAATAAAGTATTTGTGGCTTTATCGTTCGATTCAAAAGTAACTTTGCCTTCCAGGTGAACGTTGATTTCTTGACCCTGCACTGATGCGAAGCTGTTGTTGCCGTATTTTGTGACGCGGCACTTCAAGTTCTTGTGACCAATTATACCGGTGAGCCATGTCATCCGTGTTGCTTCTTACTATATTGATGAGCATTTATTATTTAAGGAGCCAACATCGATGGACCAGACATCAAAACTGCACTAGATATCCGCCCTGTTGCCTCTCGTCGTAGAAGCCCATGATGTATAGTACCAAACTCATAAATCTATACGTCCAATGCATCCCTCAAGTTCCACAAGTTGATATTCCCTGGGAATTCTTGAACTGCGCGCGCTATTCTCAATGTCTGTGTATACCAGTCTTCAGGTCCAACCCTCGATAGACGCCCAATTGCGGCTCTTATGCCCAATTCAGCCGTACATTGCTCTTCGACCAATGCGTACAATTTCCTTCTTTCCTTCAACTTTATGAAGCCGGAACTCGGTTTCCCGCGTTTGTTTTGCTGCTGAGCCACGTAATCCATGTTTCTCAGGCCAATTGACGGTGGTTCGCGGTGTGAAATTGCGACGAAACCAGATCCGACAGAGTGCGGGCAATTCTGTCGGGGTTGTCGGCGGTCTCGGCGTTGCCCTTGACGCCTCTGCCGACTGTCAAGTTTGGAAGACACGAAGCGATAAAGGAATGCTTCCCGTGTCCCGAAACGGAGTGCGTTCCCGAGTACAATATATTTCCGTGAATCACATCTCGGGTGCCTCTCCGTCCTGCAGTTCCAATTCGTTGAACTTGGCCGGTATTTAGTTGGCGGCACGCCACTATTGCAATACACAAATAGACCAATGCAACCGGCGATAAAAACCCAGGCCCCGGCGTGGGGAAATTTGTGCACACTGAACATATAATTCAACAGCAGCCACATGCACCATCCTGATTTGACCCTGTCCCGATCTTTCTCAGGTAAAGCACTCATTGCAAATAGTTTTGTATTAAGATCATGTCAATTGATTGCCCAGAATACTTATCCGAGAATTGAATGAATAGGCGGAAAGCTGGCTTGCAGCGGTCTGGCCTCTCAGAGTCAGTGCGAAGTCAAGTGAAGCACAACAAAATGCTCACAGGGAACCACAAGATGACAGACCACAAGACTAAAAAATACACGCTGGTTTATATAAAGTGTCTGTCTACGAGATCCCGACACAAAGCAGGCATCCAGTGTGGATGGCTGCGTTGCTAAGGAGCCAATGTATAATGTGATCATCAATCTGGTGAGATACATTCCTCCGCAGATTAGTCTTCCATTCTCAACTGGTTCCGAACATCAGACCTAAATCAAAAATCAGGGAGAACCATTTTTGTCAGGGAATACCCGAAAGTTGGACTTGCTTTTTCACACAGGGCTTGACCGTGACTGAGGTTGGACTACAGCAAGTACACATTCTGGTTCGAGGATTAAGATATAATGAATTGGTATGTAGCTAGAGTGCTATTTTAATTGGGGTGAGATATGTTTGTTGTCTGGGTGATCTTCTTCAGCACTCAATTGGTTCCGGAATCACCATGGGACATCAAAATTCTCTTCTGCTATTTTCAGTTGGATCCGGCTCCATGATAATAGGACCCGATGAACTTCCTTTGGTTTTTTTAAGAGCATGATGTAAACTTCGGGCAAGCCATCTGTCACAGCTATTTGATATCTACATATAACTGCCAATGAAGGTAGGCACTCCCAGGATCACAACATAAATTAACCCGGTCTATCGGGAACAGCCTGCACCCAAAATGCCCCCTCAACCTCTCCCCGACTCCGGCAATCTCGCAGCTTGCTTCACTATGACTCTGAAAACCTTGGACATCCTGGCACACAGCCTAAATACCCCCTTCTTGGGGGTCATTTGTGCTACAGCCCAGTCTGTCTTGGAAAATATGGAGGTGAATATTCTGGGTAAAGCTAACATCACCGTGAATCTTAGTTGGGTCATCATTGCAGAGTGTTAAACAAAACAAAAAAGACTGCATCCTTTTATTGGAGCAGACTCATGACTTGCTGGATGCGATTGTTGTTGTGCACATTAAGTCAGACGCAGATGGCGAGTTGCCAACAAGTGTCTTGCACCATATTGGAAAGTTTGCAGAGTACGTCTCGTTCTCATAGGACTTCTGAAGTGTAGTCACAACCTGAATTCAGGACCCTCCAAAAGATCCATACATTTGTGGAAGCCCAGCAGGTCAACAGCAAAATCAGGAGTTTTTTCCGTCACAGTGAAATGAGCACTCTGCTCAAGGATTGCAAGCTTGGAGTGCAACAAGGGCTTGATTTCTTTCAGGTGAGCAACTGAATTCCGATCACAGCACCTCATCCATGTTTTATAGATCAGGAGTATCAGCTTCATGAAGGACATTACAGAGCTGCACAAAGAGACGCAGAAGAGACATCAGGAAGTACTGGATATGATCAAAGCTCTCTCTGATGTAAGCTCAGATAGAGAATCCTCTGTATGAGTCTTGCACTATTCAGGAACATCTTTTCTCACATTCTCAATTTGTTCTACAGATCAATGGAGTATATTCTCACTCATTCAATAGGTCAGTGTTCCAATTCAATTTCCAGTAGTGAGCTCACATACCATGGTTTATTACAAAGCTCCAACTCAATCTCGATGCTACCACCAGAGCCCAAGATATTTCATGGGCGAGAGTCAGAACTCTCTGATATTCTCAAGCTTTTCCATCAATCAGCTCCCCGTATCATAATTCTAGGGACTGCAGGAATGGGAAAGACCAGTCTAGCTCAAGCTGTTGTCCATCACCCAGAAATTGCTGCAAAATATGGCCGGCTTCGTTTTTTTGTTGCTTGTGATTCAGCAACAACTAAAGTCGAACTTGCAACTCTCATTGGTGCTCATCTGGGACTAAAGCCAGACAGGGATCTCACTCAAGCCATTATGACACATTTCCACAGCACTCCCTCCACCCTCCTAATTTTGGACAATCTTGAAACTCTGTGGGAGCCGGCAGAATCGCGAGGAGATGTTGAAGAGTTTTTGTCCTTGCTCACTGGCATTGACCATCTTGCACTCCTGGTTAGTACAGATGGTTTACCCAGTCCTCTACTCACATTACAGCAGATCACAATGCGAGGAGCTGAACAGCCAGCTAAAGTCTCTTGGAGTCGGCCTTTTTTGGGCCCTTTACAGCCTTTGGATCATGAAGCTGCTCTGCAAATCTTTCTTGAAATCACTGATGATACTGTCAACAGAGAGGAAGTTGACAAAGTCCTCCTCCTGACAGACAACTTGCCGCTTGCTATCAGTCTTCTTGCCCATCTTGTTGACTCAGAAGGCTGTTCTAACATTTTATCTCGCTGGGAACAAGAGAACACAGCTCTAATATCAGACGGCTATGATAGACGGTCCAACCTTGATTTGTCCATTTCACTCTCTCTGTCAAGCCCCCGACTCAAGACCGTCTCTGGTGCACAGGAGCTCTTGAGCCTCCTGTCCATACTTCCTGATGGACTTTCGGATGCAGAGCTTATCCAGACTGGAATTCCAATTACTCAGATTCTTGGTTGTAAAGCAGCACTAGTCCGCACTGCTCTTGCTTACAACAATAAACAGCAGCGTATCAGGGCATTGGTGCCAATCCGAGAATATATCCGCAGAATTCACCCACCTGGAGATCAGCTTGTTCGGCCACTTCTTCAGCACTTCCAGGAACTCCTTGAGATTTACACCAAATTCAACAACGGTGCCACATCAAATTCATGGATAATTGCTCGAGTGTCAACAAATTATGCAAATATACAGAATGTCCTATCACATGGGCTACAACCAGGGCATCCGGATCTCATAAATAGCATTTATTGCAGCTGCCATCTCACCAACTTCAGTGCAGCTACTGGTCGGGGGAGAATATCTGTTTTTACACAAATTCCTGAACTCCTTCTGCAGTCTCATAATGCTCAACTGCGAACTTACTTTATTCTTGGGCTATTTGGATCATGGGCTCAATATCCCATTCACAATCCCCAGACGCTTATTGCTCAGGCATTGAAAGACTTTGATGATTTTGATGATGGGGATCTCAAATGTGAGCACAATCAATGATGGATTGTTTAATGAGGTTTCAACCTGAGTTCTAGGCAGATTCCACATTGCAGTGGCACACTATTATTCAGCGGCTAAACTAAATCTTCCCATGGCTCTGAGCCATTGTCAGAGTGCCCTTGCATTAGCAATTTCTACTGGAAATGCCAGACGGCATTCTCATGCCTTACAGAAACTTGCACAGATCAATCTGAGACTTGGCAATTACCCTGAAGCTCGACTGCATGGATATGAATCCCAGAGGATGGCCAAAGTTTCTGCAGATTTTCTCAGACAAATTGAATCACTACATGTTACAGCAGTCTGCTGCATGAACCTTGGCGAATTTGAGACAAGCCTCTCTCTCTTGAGTCAGGCAAGAACACTCCTACAGCTCTGTGGCCTGTCCCAAAGTCCATCAGATCATGCTATGCTGATGATCCAAGCAGATGTTCATATAGCAAAATCTGAATACATTGAGGCTCACAAGATCAGTGCCCAAGTTCTCCAAGAGACTACTCTGGAAAATGATGCATACACCTATGGCTTCGCTTCGTTGAGCATGGCTGAAGCCAACAATTATATTGGTGCTTCCAAGGAGACCATACAAAGAAATCTTGAAACTGCTGCATCAACATTTACCACCATTGGGGTCAGTGTAGGGGCATCACTGTGTGATATCATTGTGGCAGATACTCTGCTGCAGGAAGGGAACGAACGGGAAGCAAAAGATATTTTTGAAAAATGCCTCAAGACAAACCTTGGGTCCTTCACTCCTATTGTGAACCTTTGTCTTGAGCTACTCAGTGATGTGTGTCGCTGGAAGGTAACTCTAGAATGGATGTCTAGTTGGCCAATAGTGTTCCTTGCACATTCCCTCAAGTCTAAACAGAAACCATATATCTACAAGTCCATACAGTTCATTGGAGATGTGTTCCTTGCTCGGGATGATGAGGATACAGCTATTGCATTATTCACAGTTGCCTTGGCAGGATTTACGGATATGGATGTCCACCGCAGTCGAGCAGAATGTATGCACCGACTGGGAGATATTTCCAAGAACCACGGTAATCTCTCCAAGTCAAAAGAGTATTGGGAGACAGCAAGACCACTGTTTGAACGTTCATCACAAACAAAACAAGTTGAAAATCTTGACAAAAAGCTGGCTTCTATCAACAATGATGTGCTGGAACAACCTATAAGCAATATAGCACCTCTTGCAACACCGATTGTACCCTCACAGACTACAGATGCCCAATCTGTTAGAAAGTTGCAAGCAGTGCATGGTCACTGAGCAAAAGCAGGCGCCTAAATGAGGTGTGGAAGACTGGAAGAAAAGTGAGAGAAGATATTGGAGGGTGGAAACCAGGATGGAGAAGGAAGTGACTCTTGTAGTATGCCAGGTGGACTTTGGGATCCTTATATTTAAGGCCTTGGGATGTACATGAATACATAAAATTATTATGTTGATTTCCATGGGACTCACACTTGACTGAATTTGCTGAGCTTCATAGATCTTACTCTGTATAAATTATCTTTGTCCAAAACTTTTTGAAAACATTTCAAATGTGCTTCCAGATTCAAATTGTAAAAGTTGAGCCTTCAAAAGTGTGCCAAAGCTAGATATTCACGCACACAAGGGTAAGCGGAAGTCTAATGTATTCACCTATACAATCAATAGCTATGTAGCAAGTCAGAAAGGAAGTAAATAATTACGAGAGTTGCTCACCTCAGTCTTCACGTACACAAGGGTAAGCAGAAGTCTGAGGTGAGGTGACTTGAGTACAGTGAATATATCATATTCTACGAGTGCCCAAATATAACTAAATGGATAATAGGGAGTTTGTGCAAAAGCCGCATGGGCCGCATGCGGCTTTTGTGCATTGTGCAAAGCCGCATGCGGCACCACGCGGCTTTTGTTTTCCTATCAATGATGTATTTGATCCTTGCGTAGATGCCGTAGAGAGCTGTCAGTTATTGATCCGGCATCAGGCGGGTGGAGCAAGTGTGGGAAATGCCCTTTTTTTTTTGGCAGCATCACGGCCATAGCCGCACAGCGGCTGTGGAGAAGTCAAATAATGACGTCAAAATGATGCACATCATGGTCGGTAAGCGGTTCAATATACAGTATAGCACCTAATTCAGTAGTATTTCATCAAAATAAATATGGATACACTCATAAAACCCTCAATTTATCATGTGGCTTTGCACAATGCACAAAAGCCGCATGCGGCCCATGCGGCTTTTGCACAAACTCCCTAATACGAGTACCTTAGTATGACCAAAAGGAAAATAAATTGCATCTACAAGTTCACTGCTCCATCCTCTCGGCAGGGAGCAGTGCAACCATGTTTGACTTGAGGCAATGCAAAGGTTGCTGTCTGTCCACTAACACAAATGCCATCAGATTGTTGACACCGGGGGCAATCACTAACTCCTTTGATAGGCAAAGACCTTAAGCTCCTTTGCACAGCCTTTGTGGGGCCTTTACGAAGGCCTTTGCCTTCGTGGTGTAATCAATATCATGTCATCGGGCTGGGGAGAAATGGGAGTGTTCAATAGAGTTTGTGCAACAGCCATATGAACCATCAGATGGCTTTTGTGCAGTGCGCACCGTATGGCTAATGGCTTATATGGCTGGGGATATACTACCCTGATTCTCCTCAGAAATGTTCGTCATTTTTACAAGTGTCAAGTTCTCTCTTAAAAACAAATTTCCGAACCATCACACTCATCTACTACAGTGAATATCATCAGGATATTGAAATTTCCAACGAGAATTGGGGCTCTCCAACCACAAATGTTGCAACGACAGTGTTATGCACCGTATACGGCCAGAATACATGCAAAGTAAGCTCAATGAGTGAACTGATTCAAAAGTCATGCCATCTGAAAGCCATATGGTGCGCACAGCAAAAAAGCCATCAGATGGCTCATCTGGCTGTTGCGCAAACAGGCTAATGATTATTTTCACTCAATCTAGAGACAATTCAGTACTGTGGATGATTTCAAAAGTATGGAAACATCATTGAATGATCCATGTAAATTTTCTGGATCATGGAAATTTGTTGCGGCTCTGTAGGCCATCCGAAATTTGGGCAGGACACCCTCCCAAAAAAACAAAGGCATTGCAGAGCTCAAAAGGACTTGGTGAGATGAAGCTCAAGCACCGAAAAGATTTGCATTTTGTGTAGTCAGAACATGCTTTACAACACGGTGTTGTCAACACCACTGCATCCAGTTTGCTTTGGGATAGTCAATTTGGCACATTCACAAGCCCCTATTCCACTGGGCCGACGTCCCATGATATTTTATGTCACAAAGAGAAGCCATCAGCAAAGGCCTTGGCAAAGGTGTTTAAGGTGTTTGCCCTTCAAAGGGGCCGGTAGTTGCCCCCGGCGTGAGCCACATGCATATGCAACATGGCAAAAAATCAACAAAGTAAATGTTTTCTCCACAATCAGCCTTGAATCAAACACGGTTTTCGCCCGCTAATCGCTTGAGATACATATCACAGATGTAAGCTGAAGAAGGGGAGTTTGCCTGACTGGTAGGTTCTTCAAGAGGGTCAGTGATCCGGTAATGGTAGAGTAGATTTGAGAATGTTAAAGGGGAATATGATGCCGAGTCGTAGAGTGCGAAATGGGTGGATGTGAGAGTGTCGATACAGTGAGAAAGTGATATGAAATGAGAGCGAGGGAGAAAGGAGATGAAATGCGGTTGTTGGTGGCTAGAAGCCCACTGACAGCGTTCCAAAGAGGAAGAGGCGAGGAGTGTTGATACTACCTCTTGGCGCTTGCCCTGCACTAGCCGCAAAGATCTTGGTGCGAGCGTGGAATTGTACGACATGTCCCTGTTTACTGGGGTTTTTCATTCAAATCGACAGGGGGGGTGACGCGTGGCCCTTTTTCAAGCTCGATATTTCGACACTGGCTTAGGTTTGGAGCAACCCTCTCTCTGCACCGGCGAGCCGGTGATTCTCGAAGAAATCAACGAAGATGACGACCCCCGTGACGCCCCTCCCCTACTATTTTCCGACCACATATTGCAGGACTTCGATGAACTGGACTTACCTGCTACCTTTCACTGTGCGGATCTGATAAGCCTCAATCACCCCTCGTCTGCGCCCGCTGCGGCGGGTCCGTTCCACCCTCTCCTCCCAGTTGGTGCAGATCCCTTATCCCCACATGCGTACTGACCCTGTCGCAGAACTTTGCATTGCCTCCCGCCTCGCAAGCGAAGCCGCCTACAAATACTGCTAATCAGATGGCCGACCTTTTTCAGCCTCCTGCCGAACCACCCGCTGGTATTGTGCATGACGCTCGGGGTGAGGATCACGGCGCGTTCCCTTCGGTTGTTGCCCCCGAACATGTTTTCTCAGGGGCTGCCATCTCAGACGGTCAGTTGGATCTGGGCAACGGTGCAGGCAAGGCTCCCTCGCGCTTTTCAGTGGCACGCGTTGCTGATGTCTGCAAACCGCCAGCTCCATCTGCTACTGCCCTCGGCAAAAGGCGCCAACGGGAGTACATCTGCAAATCGGTTTTTCTTTGATAGAACACGGTCCACGTGTTAGAGTGGCGGTGTCTCGCTAGAACCTCCGAGATCTCGCTTCTCTCTCAAGAGCGTCCTAGAGCTTCGCATCCACCTAGACGTCCCGCTCTATACAGATACCTCTCCTCTAGCGCACTCTATCTGGAATCAATGTCGGCAACTGCTCCCCTTCAAGCTCGCTTACTACTGGTGATCAACGTCTCTCTGCCTTTACCGCCTCCGCGATACTCTCGACAGTAACTTGCAATGGACTTTGACTTCGTCCCATCTTCTCAGCCACTCCAAGATGGCGAAGACCTATGGTTTTCAAGCCCGATTGAGTTGAGTGGTATCTCTTTCAGTCCGCAGCCATGGGCGGATGGCGAGCCTGAGGATAAGGCTGGTGTCAAGGTGCGTCCCTTTCTTCTTTCATTTGTTTTACAGTGTCTCAATGACACCCGCCTTCCCCAGAAAATGCAAACTCCACCTGCAACCCCGCGCTCAACGCGCATGTCTCTCAGATCACCATTGTCTGATCCTCGTCCTCAACGTGCTCGCTTGGTTAGACGCGCTTCCCCGGTGGTGCGTGCCTCGGGACAATTTTTTCGACTCCATTACTGACGACATTGTTTGCAGAAAGCCCGGACCATTCCTACCCCTACCCCTTCGCGCTGCCGCAATCTTGTTCGCCGAGTCCCAAAGGTGCGCACATATGACAGTGGCCTTCTTGGATGCTGAGTCAGGCCACAGAATATCGAAATGCAGCGAAAGCGGCAACGCGCGCGTACAGCCGCACACCGCATCCTTGTCAAAATGCGCCGTCTCGCAGCGGCTACCTTGCGGTTACAACGCGAGTACCGTAAACTCACTAGGTTCGCGCCGCTCACTCGGAGTCCGGCTTCGGTGGGAAGCGAAGATGCGTTTTTGGTTAAAATAATAGTCTTCTTGAATAACAAAACATTTTTCACACCGTAGCATCTCTAAGTGAATACTGGTCTTTTCAGGGATCGATACAATGATCAATACATGTACTACACGGGAAGACAGTCTTTGTAATTTAATTTAAACATGCAGAATGAATGTCCGTCAATGTGAGAATTGACGCGGTACTTTTTATCTTGGTCCCATCGGTGAGGTATAAGCATTGCGTTGCGCACAATCCGGTCAACGGTTATGACTTCCGCATATGGTCCCTCCTGGTTAGAAATTTTGCGAGTGGAACGACTAACGTGGTGATAGCCGTCCAACGTGGTCGGAGCCCGCAATGGAGTAAACCACTCAATGTAGGCCAGCGGCTGCCGGGACTTCACGGGGTAGTGGGCGGGGAGCTGAAAAATAACACGAACTTGTGCGATGCGAAGACCTGCGAAGATTCAGTGAATATTTGGAAATCATTATGAATATTAGATCCCACAAACCGTGGAGAGCCGTGCCGTCGGTGAATACATTCGTTTCGGCAGTTTTGACAAGAGCAAAATCATGGTAAGCGGGTTCAATGGCTCGATAGCGAGCATCCCCCGGTGGAACCACGGGTGCCGTTGCTCTAACAAGATTAATTGCGTGGCGCCGGCCGACCTCGGGTATATTAGGGAGGGTGAATTTGAGTCGTTTCCAGGTGGGGAAAACGTCGTAGGAATAAGGAGTATATGTCGAGTTGAAGGCGGATCGAAGAAATTGAGAAAGAGCGGGGAGAAATCGAATGGCGTTATGGCCATTCTCTGCAATGATATGGTCTGCAACAACACATCGTGTGGCGGCCGGCGGCTGTTTGGAGATCGAGTAAGTGCGGTGGGTGAGAGTGTCGGCGTCATCGGATTTCGAAGCCAAGGGCACCGAGGGAATTACGGCCGGATGCTGGGTGGGAGCGGCTGATGAGTGTGGAGTCGACATCCACTCCTTGAAGGCGCTGAATCGAGCGACAGACTCTTGTCGTTGGAGCCACAGAGTCATCTGTACAATGTAGTCCTTACGGTTGCTCGCCCGGTAGGCATTCTTGGCGTAGTCGATGTGGAGACGCTCGGGAGATTCGGTATTGAATCCGTCAGCGCTCCCGAAAAGGCGAATTGAGGGCTCGTAGTGGTCCAGCGAGTGTATCTTTGGAATATTGAAGTGTTCCTTGCGTCCACCGAGCTCATAAAAATATTTTTGTGGGCGTGAAAGTCGTCCAGAGCGGCACGAAGCGCGAGCAGAGTTGTCGTAGTATGGGACTGTAGTGAAGCCAAGGACGCGAAGTCCATCAAAGCGCGCACTGCGTGAACCAACTCGGGGTGGGCGCCGGCAACGACGAGTCCAAGGAACACCTTCTCCATCTCCTTATGCTCTGTCCCGGTCCATTGAGAGACTGAGGAGATGCCGTTTTTGAAGTGACGCAGCCCGGGATGATCGGGCATTTGTCGAAAACGTTGATCAACCACAAGCTGGCCGATAATTTCCGTGCACCACTTCACGAGATGGTCCTTGAAGACGCCCTTGTGGAGCTGGTGCAGCAGGTCTGGAGTAAAGGACTGGAAAATGTCGGAGTGCGGCAAGTCCCTCCAAAAAGGAGGATACACGGCACGTATACCCTCCGCTTCAAATGCGCTATCCTTCTCTCCATGCTGCTGTCGTCCCATGAGATACAGGGTTTCCAACTCGTCGCGTTTCTCGCAGGGCATGTGGTCTCCGCGCTTGGTATGCTCGACTTTGCACTCCGGGCATCGGTTCTCCTTGCAGCACGCCACCAGGCACTGCTCCGGATAGTCGGCCACATATGCAGCAAGGATCGGCCATACATTTCGTACAAAGTTGTCGGCACAGACCATCTGGACACCGGTCTTCCCGGCCTCGACTACCGAAGCCAAGATGACCGACATGCACTGATGGAAGAGACGGTATTTTGCCAGAGAGCGGGTGTTTTTATTGAAGCATGCGAATTTTGGGATAGGGAGATATCCAATGAGGACAGTCGCGTGCGCCGAAACTTGGCGTCGAGTTTCTTTGTCAATATTTCCGATGGTGAGATAAACAGGCCAGGCGGAGTTTGTCGCCGCGGAAATTCGACAGCATAGTCTTGTCGGACGAGAGTATCAGAGGAGCGAGTGTTGCTCCTGGAGGTAAACGTTTCTAATTAAGTCGTGAGTCGTTTGCCTTTTTGAGCGCTGCTTCTTTCTCACCTGAATCTCTTTCCACCAATCGCCCGTCCACATCTCTTCGAACACCTGTATCTCGCCCTTCTCATCCATGTACAACTCTTCGGGCGCAAAACGCATGGCGTTACGGAACATTGGATTCCCAATCAACTCGCGAACACATTCGATAGGATCCCTCCACCATAACTCGAGTGTCTCTTCCTGCATCGTTGCCCCCGTAGGATCCTTTTCAAGGTCGGGCAGATCGCCCTTCACTGTGATTTCCTGACACTCCCATGCGACACCCCCCGGCAGGGCATCGACTTTCTCAAAAAACTCTTTCTTCCCCTTGTATGACGGCTGCGCTCGGTCTCTGATCTGTGAAAGGTAAGTTTGGGTCGAAACGGAATTGTCATTCAAATACGTACTATTGATAGCTTCAGAAATTCGTCGGCGGCGGTATGGCCAACGTGTTTATGAGCCACTTGGCCAGCTCCCACTCCGCCTCGTCCTTAAATGGTCCCAAAACCTCGGCACCAGTCAAGATCTCGTCGTCCCGAATAACTTCGAATACTGTCTTCCCTCGTCCGTATGTTGCTCCACCATGGCCGGGACAGGTGCGTTTCCAATATTTCCGTCCAGTATTTGGGGAAGCGGCGGGTGGAGGCGCCGGTCCCGGGGGAATTGCATCAGACTCGCTGCCATCATTTTCTTGTGGCGTGAAAGAGTCTCCGTCATGCTCGAAGGTGTGGTCCGCATCCTCCAACTCCGGAGGCGGGTCTACTGGTGCTGAGGTCTCTCGGTGTCCACTGCGGCGCAATTTTTTGGCAGCATCGCGTTCGCGCCGTTCCTGGCGAAGTCGTGCCGCCACATGTTCCACTGTCTGATTCTCTTGCTTCCGGCACTCTTGTGCATTTCTTTTATGGCGAGAAACATCATCCCAGCTCCTGAAAGATTTACTGCAGAAATTACAGGTGGGCATTGTGGAGGTCGAGATGACAAGATATCACTGGTGCCTGTCTCGTCGCAATCGGTGATCATGCGCACTCTGCATGTGCCATCAAGAAAATTTCCATGCTAGCAACGCACTTTTCTTCCCCCACGCTCATGGCGATTCCTGACTACAGTGAAGCCCAGTTCAATGCAAATCTCCCTCCCCTGCCTTTAGGTCGAGGACTACGAGAGCCACAGTTGACCCCTGGGCGGCAGCTGCACGGTATGAATTTTTGCGATTTTTTGACTCCGCCTGACGTCGCTTTCAGACCAGCAACTGGAAAAATCCGCTGAGGCTGCCCGGAAGCGTTCTGCTACCATCGCATACAACAAAAGCAATGGCACTACTGGTTCTCGGGCAGCACCGGGCTCGCAAAACCAGCGCGCAGTGCGTGGTCCTCCGGTGGTGCAGCATGCTTTTCCGACACTGCAACCTCTTCCGAGGGCCTCGAACCTGAATTCTGGGGTTTCTCAGACGCCGCACAGACCCCTACCACTTCTTCAGCCACTGCGGGAGCCCCTACAGCCTATGGAGGCTAATTCAAGCCCTAATTATATGGACTTTTCCCGCCAAGAAAGCTCGCGCGCCATTCCATCAAGACCTGCATTCGTGCGCGGCCCGCCTCTCCCCGGTATCGAGTGGTTCACAGGATTATCTGAGAGCGACAAGGCCGCTCTATTGAATTCTCGTAAGTCATCTCTTTCCCTCCGTTTCGTAATTTGATACTTTGCTCAGTGTCCGCCGGCTCGACTCCCTCTGGAGGTAAGTTCTATCCATTGTCTGGGCTCCTTTACTTATGCTCGATTGCCAGCGGATCAGTGGGGCTCGATGCAAAATTTGTCGCGCTTCGAAAATGGTGACCAAGGTATTCATACCTTCCAATCCGCATTCAGATACTTACTTGCTCAAGGGCATCGAGATTTCCACGATGATTCTATCGGTACGGTGTCCTTCTAGATCCGTGTGTATGATATTAACGAGCTTTTCAGGTCTCGAAATGGATGGAAGCGGCAATCCTGGTATGTCTTTGGTTTCGTCTTCAGCGTTGCGGGTGATAACGCATTCGTGTTTATAGGCCCCCATGAAATCCCTGGAATGGAGGAAGGCAATGACGAGCCCTGGACCCAATCGCCTGACGATGGACCCGCTGACATTGACGAGCCCCCCACCCGTCAGCTCCCTTCAGGTATGTTGTCGTCATTAACTTGATTAAGACTGAGGTTTGTTTCATTAAAATCAGTTTACCATGCGCACCGTGCAGCCGGACTATCAGAAGAAACGAAAGCAGCACGCCGATACCATAGATCTCGATGATACTTCCGATGATGAGGTTTTTGCCCATTGTCCTCTTTTGCTCTCTGCCGAATCTGACATTGTATCCACAGGAATCTGCCGGGCCCAAAAAACGGAAGCAGAAGTCGCGTAGCATCGCCAGTATTGCTGCCGACCATGCTGAAATCTGCGAGCTAGCCTTCGACCACCTCAGAAAAGAACTTACTCACCACACTCCCTTTCCAGTCGCCGCTGGACGCCGCCGTGCTACTGTTCCGCGGGTAGCTCCAGCCGTTCCAGTCCCCAACCCGGCCGTTTCAGGTGCCGCTGGAAAGCACCGTACCGCGGTAGCGCAGACAGACGAGTTCACCGAGCTCGTTCTCAGCGCATTCACCGAGGCTGCCTTTGATTTGGAGATGGGAAATACCCGTCCCACTGCCGAAGATATGAGGCTGGTATGTGGCTGCACAGATTTATTCATTTGTGCTTACTCTGCTTCAGATACGGTCCCGAGTCCCCACGTTCCGTGGCGGGCTCAAGGTCGTGGCGCGTAAGTTGGTCCCTGATGCGTACGGCTTTATAGCCATCGAGACTCTCGAGAACCCGACGCCGGCACTCATCAGCGCCACGCTCGAGAAGAACAGAGCACGCGTGGAGAAAATTACCAAAACATACATCTATACAGTGAGTTCTCGACATGTTCCTCATCGCCGCTGACAAACTATCCAGGATCCCGACAATATCACCCCCGAGACCATGTTCCTTCACGGAATCTTCCAACGCGTGTACACCGGCTACTGGTTCGGCGCTAACGAGAACGATCGAGCCGTTTACTTCAAGGACAAGACCCGGATTGAACTGGTCACGCTCGCATTTATAATTGTGGCGGTAAGTATTTTTAGTTCGGCGCAGTTTTCTACACTAATTATCGTTCGCAAAGGTCCTATGCGCCATCCAGGAGTGGTCCACCGGGCGCTGGAAAAACCGCAAGTTTTCTCATTCAGCCTACTTCACGACATATAAAGCCACACTCAATGGTCTCAAGCGGTGGTGAAGCACTCGGAAGATCAGGTCGAGGATAATCGTGCAGCCAGCAACGCAACAATTGATCTTCAAGAACGGATGCTGCGCATCGCAAGGTCGGTTTCTGCACCACCACCCGAAACACGTCTAATTTGTCTTTCAGGGCTGCGTCATTCAATCCAGAGGAGGATCTGCCGCAGGAGGATGATGGGGACCTATTCTCATTGAATGCTATGTTCAGTGTGGCCTCTGGCGATGCGTAGACGAATAAAATGAGTAGTTTTCTGCGACGCAAGTATTGCCCGATTAGGGAATCCAATATTACGATGCTTGATTACGATGTTTGATTATCAGCGCTCAGATACCATCAAAGATGGACCGGTTGGTTAGATGAAGCCCGACTCTAGGGAATCTAGGGAGCACTCGAGCGCTATGAGTCTAGGAATCTAGTGTTTCTAGGTAGAGAAGAGATTCTAGGCAGCTTTTCCTAGAAAGGGGGGGTGGCTAGGGGTCTAGAAGCCTAGGTAACTCTCTCCCGACCTTGGTAGGTACTGGGTGGTTTCCAGATGTGGCACATGCTCTTGCCAGTCCACAAACATCGTCACAGGCGTGCACGATACTCGCTTCTTGTTATGAGGCTTGCTGATTTTAATCTTGCTGTAGAACCTGTATGGAAGAGTGGCTGTTTACTATTACTGCCGGCCGAATTAAATATGTTGGACTGGGTACATTTCAAAGTACAGTTAAAGCAACTGGTCAATTGATTATCTCCTGTTCAATTGAACGTGCATCTGGAAACCACCCAGTACCTACCGAGGTCGGGAGAGAGTTACCTAGGCTTCTAGACCCCTAGCAACCCCCCCCTTTCTAGGAAAGGCTGCCTAGAAACTCTTCGCTACCTAGAAACGCTAGATTCCGAGACTTATAGAGCTCGAGTGCTCCCTAGATTCCCTAGAGTCGGGCTTCATGTAACCAACCGGTCCATCTTTGATGGTATCTGAGCTGATAATCAAACATCGTAATCAAGCATCGTAATATTGGATTCCCTAATCGGGCAATACTTGCGTCGCAGAAAAACTACTCATTTTATTCGTCTACGCATCGCCAGAGGCCATACTGAACATAGCATTCAACGAGAATAGGTCCCCATCATCCTCCTCCGGCAGCTCCTCCTCTGGATTGAATGACGCAGCCTAAAAGACAAATTAGACATGTTTCGGGTGGTGGTGCAGAAACTGACCTTGCGACGCACAGCATCCGTTCTTGAAGATCGATTGTTGCGTTGCTGGCTGCACGATTATCCTGGACCTGATCTTCCGAGTGCTTCAACCACCGCTTGAGACCATTGAGTGTGGCTTTATATGTCATGAAATATGCTGAATGCGAAAACTTGCGGTTTTTCCAGCGCCCGGTGGACCACTCCTGGATGGCGCATAGGACCTTTGCGAACAATAATTATTGCAAACAACTGCGCCGAACTGAATATACTTACCGCCACAATTATGAATGCGAGTGTGACCAGTCCAATCCGGGTCTTGTCCTTGAAGTAAACGGCGCGATCATTCTCGTTAGTACCGAACCAGTAGCCAGTATACACGCGTTGGAAGATTCCGTGAAGGAACATGGACTCGGGGGGTTATATTGTCGGGATCCTGGACGGTGTCAGCGGCGATGCGGAACATGATCGAGAACTTACTGTATAGATGTATGTTTTTGTGATCTTCTCCACGCGTGCTCTGTTCTTCTCGAGCGTCGCGCTGATGAGTGCCGGCGTCGGGTTCTCGAGGGTCTCGATGGCTATAAAGCCATACGCATCAGGGACCAGCCTACGCGCCACGACCTTCAGCCCGCCACGGAACGTGGGGACTCGGGACCGTATCTGAAGCAAGCCACAAAACCGATTTGCAGATGTGTCTTGTTTCCATTTTGGTCTTTCGACCTTAACCTACTCGACCTTAACCTACTTGTTGAACAACAGTCAACCTGTTGTTCGACGACCTACTCTGACCTACTGATTGCTGGACCTTTAGGTTCGGCTACTTACGGGAAAGGGCACTTGGGTTTCGTGCCATTTTTTGCTACATGTACAAATAGATTTAGTCAGGCAACATTGGTCATCGCGAAAATAAATCGAAAGAAAGAGGGGTAAGACATAGAAATAAATCAAAATGCCAGGATATGTTTTCCAACTTCTTCACCCACCTGAATCCCCTGGTGCAAGCCCATT
This sequence comes from Mycena olivaceomarginata, assembly GCA_029378375.1. Taxonomy (NCBI): domain Eukaryota; kingdom Fungi; phylum Basidiomycota; class Agaricomycetes; order Agaricales; family Mycenaceae; genus Mycena; species Mycena olivaceomarginata. The sequence goes on along the minus strand of JARKIC010000994.1, from coordinate 37,318 downwards.
TCATTCCCTGGAACCAAAGGGATTCTCCAAGTTCGATTTTCTGTCATTAGTCATTTCTGCTTTATGTTCGGAACAGTATCCGTCGCTTAGTCAATCAAGCTTACCGATCGATCATCTTCGAAGTTCGAGCCCGAGTAGATACTTCAAGCCCACACTCCTTGCTTTTGTCTCTGCTTCTAGTCCGACAGAGGCAGCAACATACCTGTGCATTGTACTGTACCAGTTCAACCACCAGTTCAGTCACAGGTCACACCACTGGAAGATTTGTGATGCGCACCATAAATCGAAATAATATTCCTCGGCCTTCTCGGGTAAAATTGAACTTCAACTTGTGGTTGAACAATACCTCACATGCTGTATTGCTCCCTCCTCCATGTCCTCTGGCTACTGTGATGTGCTGTATCCACTGGGTTCAACAGCCATGCCACACAACTCGAACCCACCATGTTTCTCTGGAATGGGTGATTGATTCTGAGCTCCATACACAACCCTAAGCCTCTGGGCTCCTGATGCTTTATGTGATGTTGGCAACATGTGTCTATGTTCTTGAACAATTTTTCTGTGACCACTTCTCTGGTTTCTGACCTGGTGTCTGCCTTGGACTGGTAACTGGGTTACTGGTTCAACTTTGTGACCTGAAAATGTAGAGGTTCTGACAGTGGGTTAAAACAAAAATTCAATTTGGGTCTCCGGGTTGCACAGGTCAACAGCATTTTTCAAGTCTCTCCCCCAATTTTTTTTGGCAAAACAGGACCATTAGTATCTATTGGTTTACCTGCTTAGAACTCCGTTCCCTCAGTGGTTACTATTATTTGAATCGATCTTTGTGTTGTCATGCTTATGCCTAGAAGGGGGACAGGACAACTTGACAAGACTTTTTGCATAATTCTCACTCAGACGGACAGCTTTTGCCTTATCAATTCGGATACAATGGCTGCTTGCAAAAGAAAATGCCCCATTTGTTTGCGACTTTCACTAGTCCAGGCCAATGGCTTGACCTCTAGAAAACAGGTCGGTGCAACAGATTAAACGGTTGTAAAGCAGGGATCATGCCCCAGTGCGGAAGCCCCCATATTTTGTGGATCTGAAGTTCCATTGGCAATTCTGCCAATTTTCGGGCACTGAACCCGCATACTTCTCAATTGCTTATCCACTTGTACAGATAACATGTTCATTGCATTAGAGAATGGTAGTATTTCCAATGTAATGGTCTCAAGTTCTTCAAATCAAGAAATAATTTGTTGAGCCTCAGGCTAAAAAACTGGTATAGTGTGTATTTTGTGAGAATGTTGACTTAGGGTTTACCCCCTACCTAAAGGTCCAGCACCCGCCTCGAAGAGGCCCAATCCCAAGTCATGAGTCCCTGTTGGAATGTATCACAAACAATAACCCAAGCGACCTAGAATGATAAACTCGGTAACGGAACGCCACCGGCTGGCGCTCACCAAAGCTTTAATCCACCGCGAGTCCCGTTTCAGGTAGGTACGGAAATACAGCCATGCTTGAAGACAGCCAGCTGGGAATGGTGATATTGCCTGAGCTCCGGTTGTGCTTAATTGCTGGACCTTTAGGTTCGGCTACTTACGGGAAAGGGCACCTGGGTTTCGTGCCATTTTTTGCTACATGTACAAACAGATTTAGTCAGGTAACATTGGTCATCGCGAAAATAAATCGAAAGAAAGTGGGGTAAGACGTAGAAATAAATCAAAATGCCAGGATAGGTTTTTCAGCTTCTTTACCCACCTGAATCCCCTGGTGTAAGCCCATGTCATCCCCTGGAATCAAAGAGATTCTCCAAGTTCGATTTTCTGTGATTAGTCATTTCTGCTTTATGTTCGGAACAGTATCCGTCGATTAGTCAATCAAGCTTACCTATCGATCATCTTCGAGCCCGAGTACTTACTTAGATACTTCGAGCCCACACTCCTTGCTTTCGTCTCTGCTTCTAGTCTGACAGAGGCAGCAATATACCTGTGGATTGTACTGTACCAGTTCAACCACCAGTTCAGTCACAGGTCACACCACGCCTCTGGGCTCCTGATGCTTCGTGTGATGTTGGCGACATGTGTCTAAGTTCTTGAACAATTTTTCTGTGACCGCTTCTCTGGCTTCTGACCTGGTATCTGTCGTGGACCAGTAACTGGGTTACTGGTTCAACTTTTTGACCTGAACTTGTAGATGTTCTGACAGTGGGTTAAACAAAAATTCAATTCGGGTCTCCCGGTTGCACAGGCACAGGTCAATGGCATTTTTCAAGTCTCTCCCCCAAATTTTCTCGATCTTTGTGTCGTCATGCGTATGCCTAGAAGGAGGACGGGACAACTTGACTTTTTGCATAATTCTCACTCAGACGGACAGCTTTTGCCTTATCAATTCGGATACAACGGCTGCTTGCAAAAGAAAATGCCTCATTTGTTTGCGACTTTCACTAGTCCAATGGCTTGACCTCTAGAAAATAGGTCGGTGCAACAGATTAAACGGTTGTAAAGCAGGGATCATGCCCCAGTGTGGAAGCCCCCATCTTTTGTGGATCTGAAGTTCCATTGGCAATTCTGCCAATTTTCAGGCACTGAACCCGCATACTTCTCAATTATTATCCACTTGTACAGATAACATGTTCATTGCATTAGAGAATGGTAGTATTTCCACGTTGTGCTTTATCCAATGTAATGGTTTCAAGTTCTTCAAATCAAGAAATAATTTGTTGAACCTCAGGATAAAAAGCTGTTCATAGTGTGTATTTTGTGAGAATGTTTACTTAGTGTTTACCCCCTACCTAAAGGTTCAGCACCCGCCTCGAAGAGGCCCAATCCCAAGTCATTTCACTAACCTCCATAAAGCCTGCAGCACAGTTAGTCCATGAAAATATGGTTAACGAGCCCCTTACGCCGCCGATACTATCACAGCACTAAATAACATGCCCAGTGTGAGTCCAATGACTGAGTGTGTCTTCGTGATGCGAGCAAACGACTGACGTGTTAACAAGACTTGCCATGGGATGGACTGTGGACGGAGACAATAACCAAAAATGGGTACATACAGTATATATAGTGGTCGAATCTGCTGGAAAGATCTTCCTTCTCACCTTCTCGGCATCTTCTTCGCGATCACCGCCGACGTATATCATATGACCGGGGATTTGGGAATAGAAGCCGACAGACCCTGGGTCGGCACCGGCGGCTTCGGGCAGAACCACTTTCGGCTCCCAATTTGGCTCCACATCGATTGGCTACCAGGTTCCCGGCTATGGTCTATGATAGGCGCAGTATTATAAAGGGAAGGGAGAATTCAAGTACTTACTGTACACAGATATAGTCCTCATGTCTTCCGTGACTTGGATGGATTTGGCTCTTGGCGGTGTTGGCTTATTGCTCGTTATCAAGCTTATGAAACGGCGCTCGACGCCTCCTCGTCCTCCAGGGCCCAGAGGACTCCCTTTCCTTGAGAACCTCCTCGACATGCCGACTGAAAGGTGCGCTACTTAGCACATATGCTCCGCATCCGCCCATGTACAATGATTATTCCCTCCTCAGAGAATGGATTAAATTCGCCGAATTGGAAAGCTTTACGGTACAGTGGCAGTTTACGCCCTCACACTCACTCAACTCACGCCGTCCAACCTAAGGCAACATTTCATCGGTTTCCGTATTCGGCCAGCAATTGACCATTATAAACGGGGTCCAAGTTGCCATGGATATCCTGGACAAAAAAAGTGTTCTTTGCTCCGATCGACCCGTCGTGGTAATATAACTAAGATCGTATTTCACCTTATTTGCCTAACCATATCTAGACAATGGGTGGGGAGTTGATAGGCTGGAAGAATACCCTGGTCTTTGTACCCTACGGACCGCGGTTTCGCAATTATCGCAAACTTTCATTCGCTGTTCGGAAGCACGAGAACTATGGCCAGTTTTTTGAAGCGGCTGCTGTCAAAACCCGAAGAGCTGCAAGACCAGATCAGGAAGTGTGTTTTGCCTTCTCGTCAAGGGGGTTTCCAATAACCACTTTACCTAGGACTGCAGGCGCAGTAATTCTGGGAATTTCCCATGGATATGCGGTCAAGCAAGGGGTCGATCCCTTTGTGGCATTGGCTGATAAGGCGACGGAGCAGTTTTCCCTTGCCAGCTCACCCGGCAGGTTCCTCGTCACCTTGATCCCTGACAACAATCTCGCGCCAAATCACGTCCCTGTCTTGATCGTATGAATCAGCCAGAGTTCAAAGCCAGTCTTCATCGTCATCAGCAACAAGGACGGTCTGCCAGTTGGACATGAAGTTGAGCCTCGATTTCTTGTAATTAAATTTGAGCATTTGCAGAGACTCCATCAGAAGGGCACTTGTGCGGTTTCGGCATTTGGTATCTGTCTCGGCCAAGGACGAGAATACCGTTTCCGAAGGCACTGGGGTCGCCTGGATGGGTGCGTAATCGGCAAAGAGACGAAATACCCAGCTTGAAACTTACAGCTATTTTTGCTGTAAGGAATTTCCCTGGCTTCCTTACCCTTTAGTCTAGTCACCTACTTTATTTTTGGGTAGTTCAGGTCGCCAGTGGCTGAAAAGCACTGGCTTTACGATTGTGTTTGTTGATGTTTGCCTCATGACCAAAACGGTTGATACCCAGCTTGAAACTGACAGCTATTTCCGCTGTAAGTAATTTCCCTGGCTTTCTTACCCTGTAGTCTAGTCACCTACTTTATTTTTGGGTAGTTCAGGTGGCCAGTTGCCGAAAAGCACTGGCTTCACGATTGTGTTTGTTGATGTTTGCCTCATGACCAAAACGGTTGATACCCAGCTCGAAACCGACAGCTATTTTTGCTGCAAGTAATTTCCATGGCTTCCTTACCCTGTAGGCTAGTTGCCTGCTTAGCTTTTGGGTACTTCAGGTCGCCGGTGGCTGAAAAGCACTGGCTTTACAATTGTGTTTATTTAGGTTTGGCTCATGACCAAAATGGCCGATACCCAGCTTGAAACTGCCATGATATGCAATGGTTCCTGTTCTTCCCATCCTTGAGGTTTGAGCCTCTGTGATCTCCGAGGAGACGCATTTTCGAACTTCTCCCGTTCGTTAGCTAGGGGCTGAATGGAAGACTCCGCCTTCAGCCGCCGAGTTGTACTTTCGCCGACTTTCGACTTTTGCACCCGCCTTGTACGAATTGGGATGTTACGAAAACATACATAGGCCGCGTTGATGTGATCATCCTCTTCAGTCTATGGGCGAGTGGTGATAGTGCAGTTGTTAGTAGTTTCCCCAGAGGAAACGGAATTATTGAGCGAAGGACATCATACATTGAGCGAGGGACATATTTTACGTCCGCCTCGGAGCGAGCGCCGTTGATGCCAATGTGGGTGGATGGTGAGAGCAATTGATGATAGAATAGAGGCTGGTCCAATCCAAGATGGCACAACGTGAGACGTGAATGTATCGGGATGTAATGGGGCTAAAAAGAATGGCTTGAAAATTGAGAAATCTGGGAGCTCCTGGTGGAGCTAACACAATAGTTAGTGGCAATATATATGTCATATCCAATGATGATTCTGACCTGCGGGCCGGTCAGAGTCTCGAATAACCCCATCACAAGCTCAAACTCGTCCTCGCTGATAAATAACCGGCCGCATATTTCTTGTGTGTCTGCCGACCGCGGCTCTTGAGCAATTCGCTCTTCAACGCGACACTGGTAGTTTGTATTATCGAGCCACATCTTGTCGGACTCATCAATGTAATATGTATAGTCGTGGTTGAGCAGGGCTGCAGAACATGATTCGGAGATGGTTTTGTGTCGAGTGAAGGTATGTTGCGGTGTCCATCCATCTATTGTTGGGATACAGCTCCGCGTAATTCTCGACGAGCCGAACTGAGCCAGGTATCGGGATCTGTACTGTATGGGTGGCCAATGCCGCCTGCAGGGGATGCTCCTCAATGCCCTTCGAGTTAGCTGGGTCAGAATATGTATCCAGCCGTTACTCACAGATCTCTCATTGCTATCGATGTTTCCAACAACCGAAACTTGAAGCAAGGCTTGCCCATTGGCATCTCTTCGGTTTTCCAAAAGACACTTGTGTATTTTCAGGGAAGTGTTTCGTCCTGGGGGACGAGGCTGTCTGTTTCGTGGCGAAATTGGGGTTGCCATGAAAGTGGGAGGAAAACTGCTACTTAGTGACCGCATCTGCTCTCAAGATAATCCGATCAAAATTGACTCCGTGGAACGTGTTCTAGTCAAAACTGTTGAAAACAGAAAAAAAGCATCCGCGCCTTGTGTTCCGCAAAGTGCTGTAACAGAGGATTACCATTTACAGCAGTGTTGTCCCCACGTTAATCACCGTCGAAATCGGAATGATCACATCTGCGGCAATTTGGTGATAACAAGTGGTCGACTCCGCGGGCCGTCTCCCCCTTGGCTGAACGTACACATTTAACATTGAATTAATGAGATGTGGTTACAAAAGAAGTTCTTCCCAAACAATATTGGTGGTCTGTGTGGAGGTATCATCTTCGTACTTCAGAATTAAAACATTGACGGCATCGGGAACGCGAGTCATTGCGGAGTACAACTGGCCATGAGAGAAGACTTCTCTCCGCAAATCTATACCTAATTTTTCAACGGTCAGGCCTTGACAGCCGTTAAATGTTGTTGCGTATGAAAGAGCCAGGGGTATCTGTTTGCGGTGCACGGTGAAGTCAAATCCACGAGGTTGAAAATGACAGTTGATGGGAATTCAAACTCACACCTGGAACTTTGGTGGTTGTGCCATGCGCACGCCTTCCTCACCCCTAGAGCTAATTAATGAGACTCATTGTGGATGGTCTCTTGCACTCTTTCGGTTACAACTGCCTCCCAGTTGATGCGAGGAATGTGAAGTCGTATCTAATATTTGCTCCAGGTCAGCTTTCAAAGATCAATCAAAAATGGACGCACAGGTTCAACGACCTTGCCGGCCACAATTGAAGAAATTGTTTCAACTTCAACTGAGTGTCGTAGCAGGTTCTTAACAATAACTCTGGTGTTCTTTGTCAATCCTCGGGAAGCATCAAAATTCCGAGTTATCCTGAAAATAGACCCTGTCTTGAGGACCAATTCGTGGGGAGGAATTCCAGGCTCCTGCAGAGAGTTCAAAAATTCGGGATCTGAGAAGACTCCTTCGTCAAGACTTTCCCTTTCCACTGAATCGCTAATTGTGTAGCAGTGGGTGTCACCGGGGACTGTATGAAGAATTGCGGTGTTGAACTCATCTACAAATGCGTTGAAAGGACTCAGAATTGCTCGTCTGATGCAGAGGGAAGGATCAGCAACAATGGCTGGAGGAAATACGAAGTTGATAAGTTCGAGGACGGAGTGGGTGTGGCGGAGGCAGGAAATATCCACCGAATCGTTCAGATGATTATCCCCGATGGAATCCAGAAAAGACGAAAAGGCTGGATCCCCTCGCTGTCGAACTGATGTTTGCAGTTCCAGAATTTCGAAGTGATTGAAAACCGGTTGAGTGCGAAGGGATGCTTTGCAAATAGCAGTACGGCCACCAAAGCGCACGACAGGTGCAACCTGGAAATATTTATAATGTGCTACTACGATGTTTTTGGAACTTACCTGACGAAAGTCTCCCACGGTTATCAACATACGACCTCCTCAAACGCACGCTGATCCCGTCAAAGAGCGCATCAGTCGATCCGCACAATCAAAGGTCTTCAAGTGAAGGCCACCAATTTCATCGATGACATGACATTTGGCGGCCTGGCGAAGTCGCACGCGATCACTTCTAGGGCCAACGGTCGATTCGAGGTGAGGGTTGTATTCATAGACCGGGATGCCGTATAAATAGTGGGTAGTCCGGCCGCCATGGTAGTTTTTGGCAGCAAACGCGGAGGATGCAGATACCAGAACAATCTCATCCAAGTTTCGTAAAGCACCAATAACCGGATAAAGAACATATGTCTTCCCTCGTCCGGCTCGGCCGTCGACATGAATACGCGGTGGGTTCTCCAAGGTTGCAATGTGCATAATCCGATCGTAGACGGCGCGCTGCAAGGATTTTTGTTGAGCCCTGTGATCAAAGACATTGGTTTCTTACCTGCTCAGATGTCAGCCCATCTCGGAATGCACAAAGATTATTGGGTTCACCTCCCCAACGAAGTCGCTCAGTGTCCATCTCGTGCTGTCGTTCTGTGGGTTCCGGAAGTCCAATCTCTGCCAAAGATTTTCCCAGACCCTGCAGGAGACTTTGAAGTGAAAGTAAAACTTCGTTGCGAATCATTTCAGCGGGTGGGGATGCAGTGACCCGTAACATGCGGTCTCTTATATCAGCAGAAAGAGAGGCTTCGTGCGTTTCCCAAATTATCAATGCTGGATTTCCTTCAACTGCGAGCACAGCGAATACCCAGCGGAGCTGAGCCAGTGGTGCACCAAAGTCCAACAATTCTTCAAATGCCATAATAGAGAGGTTGTGCACAAGCCGCACGCGGCTTTTGGGCATTGTGCAAAGCCGCAGGGTTTTTCCGAGTTCATCTAGGAAGAGTGGAGCTTTCAATGAACCCGCTGATTGGCGGGAGCATTTTAGACCATGGGATGGTTGTCCCATTTGTCATTCAATTTGTAGGCACTGTGGAATCAATGCGGAAACTCACAAGGACAAATCATCGTATTCGCCGGATCTGATTCGATAGCCGCATGGATGGAACATTCAAAAAGGTATTCATGTGAGTCATTTACAGCGGATTTATGAGTTCGGGATATTGAAATCCTCCCCGCAGCTTTGCACAATGCCAAAAAGCCGCGTGAAGCTGCATGCGGCTTGAGCGGCTTTTGCACAACCTGTCTAATACCTTCGTCACGGTTGTCAAATAGCCCGAGTGCGCGCGCCGCTTCCTGGTAAGTTCCATATACAACGCCATCGATGGTTCGCATGTCAACCCAATCACGGGCACTTCGGTGAAGGAGCAGAGCGCGCAGGTAGAACATGTCCCCATGGCGTGGATATACCATTTGGATGCGGCTCACCCCTACATGCCCTGGTTGATAAAAGCGAATTCGCATTCGTGGATGGCCTGGGTATTCGTTTTCTAAATTCTGAAGAGGATGAATTTCCTGCTCGGGGTCATGTTTTTCGAGTCGGCATTTGGATCCGAACTCAACGTAAGTCGTGTTGTCAAGTTCTGGATGACGCGGCCTTGCCATGTATCTGACCAGGAGAGTACGTTCTGATTCAGAACCATCTTTGCGTGACATTTGGGCATGTTGTCACCCAGGCAGGTGGATGGGAAGACGCTTTATTCTAGGATGCTTTTCGGAAATGTGAAATGAAGCCAGTCAGGTTGCAGCTTCAATGCTAGAGAGATATCGTCCTCTCGTAGTCTCGAATTTCGTCCACGGGCTTTCGACCTGTAGAACACGATGGAGTACTATCTGCCGTTGCAGCGGGTTGTTTGTAAATGGTTCAATTGGCGTGATCTGGAGGTTTGAAAAAGTACTTGAATAGATATTGGAAAAGCGCTACGCCTGTGGAAAATTCCACGTTGATATGGCAGTCATATTTTAGGATGAGCCACGCGATATGGGAAACAATGAATTGGTCTTGAGTGTGTCGGCGACAATGCTCGAAATACCCTGGTCAGCGAACCCGCACAATTTGGACATCGCAGGGTGGTCTGCGATGATTGCCACCAACGCAACTCGTACTCGTTTCCCTGAGAATACAATCAGGAAACCAATCTAAGTTTGAATCAGACAGAATACCGTCAGGATACTCCGGAGTCTTTATCACAATACCGTCTTCATATAACATAATTAGGTCATCGACGATCATTTTGAGGTGAGGTTGCAGCTGTTGGGCAGTCGGCTCCTTCTGTCCGGTCATACCGTTGAGAATAAGGTTCTCGGTACGATATCTGTGACGATGAGTGATGTCTTTAAACTGGACAATTTTCGGGCTTACCGTAGTGAGGTTGTGAGATTTTGAACGCAAAAAGACATCGCACCCGAGGACGTGCTTGGTGCAAAACTGCTTTTGCTTCGATTAAACCTGGTGAAATGTCTGTAACTTTACGATTCGATAACTAAGTAGCCCCACAGGCTCGACGCCGAAAAAATCCTGGCGGGGCAGACGGCGCTCCAGGCGTCCATGGGGCCTAGGCCTTTTCCGTCTTCTAGCGCTAAGAGGACAGCGCGAGAAGCCTTTCCCGAGTCTGATATTCATATGCCCAAATTTCGTCGTGAGCCAGATCAACAGTAGCTTTGACCAGGCTTTGAAGCGTGGTAAATGGAAGCCAGAAATATTTCAGACAGAAGTATGTACTCAGATTTGTTTCTCTCTAGGTAGCACTGCGGGTCCCGAAGCGTCCATGTGTACGGAATATTCATTCAAGGAAACTCCCCGGGCAGAGTTGAGATATTTTGTAGCTTGTCGGCCCGTCTCGCATTGCGGAAGACTCTGGTGGGTCCCTCGGTGTGATGCTTTGTGGCGACCCAAATGTGACTAATCCGCAATGTGGGCACTAGAAACACTCACTCATCCTCAGCTCTCTGAGCTCGGGGCACGACCTCAGGCATGCTTTGGGTATTCCAAGCCCTTTGATTTTCTCCTTGGCGGGTTTCACTCCTGAGATGAGAACTTTCAACTGGGGAAATGAGCAGAGTTTGGCGTAGACAGCGGCATTCATCTAAACGAGGGAACATGAGCACAATGCAGTGTAAATGACTTGGAACATTACCTGCCGGGCCTCCAGCACACATGTGGATGTGATTGAAAGACTGCGGAGGTCGGCGAAGTTGTTCTGGGCTATCAGTTCCAGCAGGATAAGAGGTCGCCGGCTCAGTGAAAATACATCCAAAGCCCGAAGGTCTGGAGCATTATCAGCCAAGCGGTTGAGACAATTTGCAAGCGCGGGGCTCTGGTCCTCAAAAAGTCCGTCAAGATCAAGGAGACGGGCATCAACGAGGTGGACAATACAGTGTGGATCAAGCATGTGAAAGATGGTAATTGGGGTTTCAATTCTAGTGAGGCGCGTGTATGTGAGAAGGGGGGGTCTCTGGAACATCGTGTAACAGGGTAATTAGGGAACAGCAGGGAAGCGGATCTGGAGCTGGAGAACACTGGGATGGCGGCCGAGGAACTTAATGAGGGAAGACTGCCACACGGCCCTCGTGTTGCCCGTAAAGACGAAAGCTTTGAGCTTGGGGAACGTGCATAGAAAGATGGGGTCGAAATGGGAGAATCGAAGGTCAGAAGTGGGATTTAGGGTGACCAAAATGCGGGTCGTATGGCCGACGTGTGGAAATCGAGCCACACGTTGGTTTCGACTTTACAGTACCATGCCCCTATTTTACATTACCACATTTGTTTGTAACGTAAATAGTGCCACATCATCACCTTTCTGCTGCAAACCACCACATTCGTGACCAGTTAGGGCTCCACGCCCAGGAGAGATTCGGTGTCCCTCCGTCCTCAGTCTTCTGAAGTCACCAGTGGGCATCCTAGCCACCCAAACCCCACGAATTGCACCCTACGACGCCGCCGTCTTCACAAGGCATTTTTCCCAAAATCATACTCTGTTTTATCACCGTTTTCGCACCCTAAGGCTCGAGACCAGTTCCTTATTTTTATCAACTCCCATAATCCATAATCTGTGAAACCCCATAAATTTTGGGCTCCACCGAGTTCATTTCCTGCCAAGCTGAGTGGTTAGGTACATGCATATTGATCTTACTGACACCCTGAAGGCTTCATTTAGACCCCGGTGGCCTCTTGCTCCTAGGCGGCCCTCATTTAAGTGGCCATACGGATTCTATTGATCTGCTCCGTACTTGAGGCACCCGGTTCAACCAGTATTACGAGGCTCGTGCCCATGTACTGGAACTGTTTTGTTAGCTCGGTCACGAACTCCCGGATTTCTCGTTTTTCCAACCATTTTTTCGAGCCCCATTGCATCCGGATACATTCGCGTCTCACGTTATGCCGGCCTGGATACCGCCCACATCAGTCCTGACATCGATTGCTCTCATAATCCACCCACACTGGCTTCAAGCCAGGTATTACTGCTGACTCAGAAGAAGCCGGTTGAAGCGCAAGAATAAAAATTACTTCTGGACCACAAGATACGCACTCTCGAGGAGGAGCTTGCAAAATTGAGGTTCAAATCAAAATCCACATTGGGCGAGACGGAAACAAGGGGTCACACAAAGAACACAAGCCGTACACTTGTCTTTTGTCTCTTCTTCATTCCAGGCTAATAGAGAAGTTGTGGTAGCCACCAGATGAAACTGGTGGCTTTCACCACGGACGGGCGCGGCATAAGCGCATTCCCTTTTCCAGAAGCTTTCCGCCAAAGACGCCACCGCCGCTCAAATACGCGATAAATCAACATCATATTTAGTTTTCAACTCACCAAGCCGTTGGACGCAGTCAAGACTTTGCGGCTCACACAAGGTCTCGGACTAACGGTCTGAGGGGGAGTGTTAGGGCTAATTTGCGATAGATCCTGCCGGCTATCTATTTCGGAAATTCTTCTCCTTTTTGCTTTGCTCGACTGCAATGCCGCCGGGCACCCCTACCCGTGTAGCCTCTGCATAGCACGAAAGCCGAAAGCCCTCACTCTCTTAACTTCCCCCGCTTCCGCCTGGCGTCGTTCTTCCTCCCTTCGTGCCTCCAGCTCTCAATTCCGCTGCTCCCATTGCGAAAAAAAAACAAACTATCGAAAAAAGAGCGCGATGAAGTTAAGTCGGCTTTGAACGCCTTCGGGGCCGAGCTCTACTCCTCCGAGTGCACGCGCATGCGCAACAGCAATCACCCTCGGTCTTCGTACTTCCCCACTTCCATTGTCGACTCCATCGTCACATGGCTCCTTCTCGTGGATTCTATGGACTCCCTTGCCACTCTCATCGCGCCTTGAGCTTTTTCGGGAGCGTACCTCGTGTCCTTGTACCGGATCGTCGCTGACCTCGCCGAAACTATCTTGAACCGACGCAAGGAGGCGAAACCAGGGAAGAAGAGCACAAAGAAGGGAACAGGTGAGAAGCGAAGATCCAAGAAGAGAGCCCATCAAAGCTCTGAAAGCGAAGACAACTACTCCGCCGAGGAGGAGCCCGAAGAAACTCCTGTAGATGACGATGAAGAATTGCCGCCGCCGCCGTCCTCGCCCCATCTTCGCCCCACCAAAAGGCGCCGTCCACTTGACACAGTCATGAATACAGAACTTCCTTCGGCTGCAACAAAAGCACCCAGAGAAAAATTACAGACCGCAGTGGTGGTTGCAGCAGGCTATCAGCCACAATACAGTACACCGCCGCTCGGTTCAAACATTTCAAAAATGTCCACCGCTCAATGTTTTTCAAACAAAAAATCGTCAATTCCTGAAGCATTTTTTGACTCTCGATGTTTGGACAATGTTGAACTAACATTGTTAGGACCTTTTCAGCGAGATATTTTCTGTAAATGTTGTGAGATATTGCTGTGACCATTCTCAAATGTTTCTTGACTGTTACAAAAATGTTTTGCACTCAAGGTTTGTGTAACAAATGCTTGAAATGCGGGTGTACTAGGCGACGTGGAGAGCGGTAAAATATGTTTATTTTTATCAACAGACTGTATAGCTATTATTCGTCTTCGTCGCTATTTTCACTCGCAGAACTGTTTTCAATGTTATTCTCCTCGCTTTCCTCCCTTTCAACATCAGACTGGACTGAGTCATCGCTCTCCGCGTCCCACGCATCTCCTTCCCCTTTGACATCCAAAATCTTCTCAAACTCTTCAACATCGTACCAATCCGTGTTCATCTTGCCGTCCGCATCGATATACGGCGCCAAATCCGATCCACTTTCGAGTTAGTCTTCGCTGTGGTCGGTACTGTCCCATTCCTCAACGCAATCTGCAAGCAAACGATATGTGTTGACCTGTTTGCTGGGTGATGCTGAAGATAGAGTGGGACTGGACGGTTCAGGAGCTTCGGATGGAGGGGGAGTGGATGGTTCAGAGGCACTGGAAGATTCAGAGCTGTCCGAGTCTGAGTCCTCAGAGCTTGAAGGTGAGTCGACACGAATTGTGCATTATTGCTGAATACATTTGAACAGACTATTGGATCATTTTTCCCCTTTCAATGAAATAAATTGGATCTGAAGTGCATACGAGAGGTGTTATTTATGTATGTGACTTGAAATGGCAATAGTACACCAAGAAGGACCTCAAAATCATCGGAGAACTTTCAGTACCTACTGATAGCTTTCAATAAAAGTGTCATGTAGTCAGAATGGCTTCTAGACTGCTGCAAGTGGCCAAATCCCGAGTATGGTCCGGATTTGGACGTGGGAACTGGTCAGGTTTCCATCAAAAACCCAGGTCCTTGATCGCACCCGCCAACAGATTCAGACTAGATTGGAGGAGGTGTATCCGATGAAACTTGACGTTAGACGCCACTTTGGGCAGAATGGCTCACATATTTTCACTCCCAAAACATAAGTATAATCCACGTGTAAACCCAAAAGACCGCATGTCGTATCCGAGGAAGGGTCTACCGAAGAAGTCGATGGTACGGGTACGGGATGGCAGAATTGCCGTCGTCCCGTCAGAGTCCTCCCCGGGCCGTTGACAGCCGTCGACGTATTTCGTGTTCTCTCGTGTGGAATTTGAGTCAAAAATGAATGAAAATCCAACAAACTTGACTCCCTGGGGCTAAAAGATCCCTTAGACTGGCCGTGGTCTCATGCAGTTTCCCCAGGACGATCCACTGAATTTGTTGAACGGGGTAGAACGATGTAACGGGTACGCCTTTACCGTATTTCTTTTTCAACCACATCTCCCCAATATGGCAATTCCCATCATCCACTCGTCCCTCCCTATCCTCGTCTTTACTTTATTCCATCTATTCTATTACCTTAGTCTGTTGTTAACGGGGCACGATTGATTGGAGGTCGACCTTATTATATAATCGACGGAGTTTGAATTCGTTCCCACGCCCCTTTCACGCGCGCGCGGTCACTTGCCCGCGGCTTCTTCGCGCTTCCTTTTGCTCCGGCACCTCACCATGGCGCATTATCGTTGGCAAGATCCTCCGGGACGCAAAACCATCGAAACCATCGTGAAACAACAAATCCCGCAATGGAAAGAAGGACTTCGCGCGCATCAGCTGGAGACAATCATGCTCGTGCTGGATGGGGAGGATGTTCTCTGCTGCTGCGCTACCGGTGGCGGAAAGTCCGCCATGTTCTCGGTTCCCATCATTGTCCTTCGAGAAGTAGCTCGTAATCGGCACCTTTATCCTGACTTGCCCTTCCGCGCTCATCCTCTAGGGATTGTTGTTATGCCGACGAAGGGCCTTGCATCCAACATTGTACGATTCTTCTCATCTTATGGATACTTCTCAGACCAATTTCAGGTCCTTGAGCTCTCTAAACTCGACGTCCCGGCATTTGCGTGGTGTCATGAAACAGTAACCGAGGCGCGCAAAACTGGTCGTAAGCTCGTTGCAGAAATCACAGAGTGCAAGACTTTCAACATCATTTGCGTCGACCCCGAGCATCTGCGCGAGAGAGCGTGGCGCGAAATCACGGACTCGGACACTTTCCGTGCGAATATAGTCTTTGGATGTACCGATGAGGCTCATCTCATAAACGACTGGGTCCGCTTCCGCCCTCATTTCAAGAACATCGGCACCTTGTTTCGCGGCTGGTTTCCTCCTGGTACATCCGTCATTGCCCTCTCCGCTACCTTGCAGCCTGGCCCCGCCACCCGTTCCGTGTGCGAAACCCTCGGCTTTTCTGGCGATAAATTCCATATCCTCCGACTCTCTAATGAACGACCTAACATTCAGTTTATCATGAAGCCGCTCGAGCACGGTCTGGGCAGTACTGAATTTCCACAACTCCTTGAATATCTGAATTCTGGTCGCAAAGGCGTCGTTCATTGTCGCACGATTGACACCGTCTTCCGTGTCTCTGTGTACTTGTGGAATGCCCTTCCCCCAGGCCCAGCCCGTCTTCGACGGGTAAAGACTTACCATTCTCTGCGGACTGCCGAAGATAACGAGGAAATCTTACGCTTGTTGGATGAAGATCCGATGTGTCAAGTCGTTGTCTCGACGGTCGCCTTCGCCAACGGACTCAATGCCAAATCCCTTCTCGACAGCCTCTCCCTTGGTTTTCCCGACACTGTGGATCAGATGTGGCAGGAAAAGGGTCGCGTGGGAAGGGACCCTGACAGCAGCGCGCGCGGCGTCGTCTTCTATCAGCCTAGTGACCTTCTCAATGCCCAAAGACAACTCTCAGGTGGGTTTCTGCTTCTCCATTCGGTCGTCGACTATAATCTAATCGCAACAAGACGTGCCAAATGCTCCGAGGGTCACATCCAAGTCCGGACGTCTGAAGAAGCCACCACCACCGATGGAAGTCGCTAAAGCACTTATCCTCACCGAAACGAAATGCTATAATGCAGCCATGAATCGAATTTACCAAAACCCACCCCGCGAAATCACCTTGCTCGATTGTCTCACAGCCAAGCGATCACATCCTTGCTCTCTCTGTGCTACTCGCGGAGAAATCTCGCTGGACTTTCCCACCCCGCTGCTTCCCTCTGGGATCACCCTCCCTTCGTTTACTCCCGTCGTCGCACAGGCGGATTCTGACTCCCTGCCGAAAAAGTTGGAGCTGAAAAAGAAGGAACGCAAAGCGGCCGAACCGCGCCTTGTTGCATTCGGCGAGATGGTACGACTTGCCCAGTACAGACTAGTGGCAAACCAAAGCCGCCCGAAATCATCTTATTTTCCCTCCCGCATTCTCACAACACTCCTCGACAAACTCCTCTTGTTTGACAAGATTGAGACGCTCGATACCGCCGCACATTCCTGGCCTTTTTACCCCGAATATAAGCACCACCTCTTCGGACTTGTACGGGAACTTCGATCCGGATTTTTGGCGCAGCACGAGACAGCACGACTGGCGATGAATGCGAAGGCGAGGGCGACGCGTAGGGCTAAGAAAGGCCTACCTGACTCGGAGCCGGAGGACGAAGAAACTATGGATAGCAGCGACGACTCAGGTGTTGAGGAGGATCTTATTCACCATCCCCCATCTTCGCCAATCCCACCTCCCGCGAAGCGAAAGAAATCCGCGCTTGTGGAGACTACAAACCAGCCGCGTTCCTCAGTTAGCAAGACGGCGCCGTCGAAGCCTCGCACAGCTCGGAAACCATTAGAAAAACTGGCGGAGGTGGCCGCCTCGTTTCGCCCTGCATACAACACCTCTAGACGAACTCGGAAGTAAATTATTTGTGTAATTTATCGAACTTATTCTACAGTTAAAGCAATGCTACTACTCGTTGTCAGATTCATCCTCTGTGTCCAATTCGTTTACAACGGGCTCCTCTTCATCCTCTTTGGATTCCACTTCCTCCGAATCAGCCAATGCCTCAACGGCTGCCGCAAACTCCTCCTCATCGTACCATTCACAACTCATCTGCCCTGTCTCCTGATCCACAGTGACCACCAAATCCGATCCGCTGGTAAGCCGTTCATCACTGTGATCCACATTGTCCCATTCTTCTACTGCATCGGCTGCGGCACGAGAAGCATCCGAGAGATTACTTTGGACCGAATTTCGTGATTGGGAACGACTCGGTGGGCCGGATTTTTGAATGATTGAACAACTGCTTGCAGAACTAGAGCTAGAGTCCGAATTGTTAGACGATGGAGATGTGGGTCGAGCCTCCAGGTCCATCGATGAACGACTGTTGCGACCATCGTGTGATGACCCGGAGTCTGAGTCGGAGTCGGGGACAGTGGGGGAAGGAGAATTTGTGCCTCGACGCACTCTCTCCATGTCAGCAAGGAGATTCGCGTACTCGGCACTCTGCGCAAGGTATTCGTCCAATTTTCCACCCTCAAGCCTTCGGCAGCCTCGGTCAAACCGGTTGACGGCCGCGTGCCCCATGCTGCGTGTAGAGCGGGAGAGATGAAGTTCTTCTTCCTTATACAAACGGAGTAGCACTTTGGTTTCGTTGCGCAGATGTGGGGAAGTATGGGCTTTGCCGCGACGTTTCAGTTCAAAGGCGGACTCGATGTCCTCCTTGAGCCTGATAAAATTACGCACATTTGGAGAGAGGGTCTGTCGGTAGAACTTATCGTCAAAGTTACCACCACGGCGGCGTATCATGTCCTCGAGCCAGCGGTTGTTATGCTCTTGCATCAAGTCGCCCTCCAGCCAAGTTCGAAGGAGTCTCATGAGCCAATTATTCAGGAGTGCCTCCTTGAGATCAGGAGAGCACTCGAACTCCAGGAGCGCATACAGGTCGAGCATATATCGCATGTAGTTTTGGTTCGCTGTGCCCCCGAATGTGAAAATGAATATCTGTCATGAAATAAATAATCATTATAGGAAGGTGCGCAGTTCACCGACCTTGAATATCTCGATGATTCGGCCAACATCGCCCCCTGGAATCGCGTAATTCAACTCGATCCACCACCCAAATTCCATCAAAAAAAGAATGGCGTTGCTGAGAACACGGTCACCGTCAAATTCGGGTGCTTCACGATGAATTTTGGGTCCTTCTTTGCTCTCGGTGGTTTTAGCGTTGTCAGTTGGCGGAACGGCGCTCTCCGGAGGAACATCAACCGCAGGCTCCGAGTCCTCCGGTATATCCACTAGCCCAGGCATATCGTCGGTGGCACTCTCAGGCGTAGCGTCTGCGGTGCTCCTTGAGTTCCAAGGAGTACCGCTCGGAACTTGGCTCCCAGGACCTGCTTTGTCGTATTCCGACTTCGAGAGGGACTGATCGTATGCAGTTTGCGACGCATAGCGCTGTCGTATGGTGTCGGCCTTTGCTACAAGATCTTCCAATGTCGGCAATTTTTCAGCTGTGGCTAGAGCGGAGAAGTGGGCAAGTATATCGGTTTCAATGTTGAGAATGAGCCTGAACTTTCCTCGTCAAACAAATTATTGTTGAACATCAAGACGACACGTACCTCCAACAATCTAAAACTCGAGCCTCCCATATCAAAGTCATGCTGCGGCTGGTGGGGTAGAAGTCGCACTTTTTCAAATCGGTTGGCCGTTTCATATTAGCAGCGGTTGAGCTACGGGATAGGGAGGATGGATCTTTCGATGCTGCGGGACCAAAATGGTTCGAGGCGCAGGAATTGAGGTCAGTGGCCTTCGTGTGCCAGGTTTCGGGGGTGCTGATTACGTTGCGGAAAGAATGGTAGATGTTCTCAGAGGTGACAAGGTATTTCTTGAGGCGCATAATGGTAGCATGGGATGCGCCATTACCCCGAACCCAGGAAAGGATATTGTCGGATTTTTCTGGCTCAACTCCGAGCTGCTGGTCGAAATCGGACAATGCGGCACGCATACCCTTCAGTTCAAGTTCATGTTCGGCATTGGTTCCAATGGGCTGGTTAATAGTTTTGCGGTCCTCGGGAAGGAGATGCTTCGCAATTGGCGCGGTGCGAAAGCGAGTAGTGATTTGGGCACGTAAAGGAGCCAATTCAGGGACAAACTCCGCGAGAACTCGAACGAAGTGCAGGCAGGCAACGGCCTGATTATGAGTCCAGTCGATAGAGCTGAAAATGCTCTCCGCAGTCATAGTCTGCCGCTCCTGTGCAATGACGCGTGCTACATGATCGTCGGCGTTGAACGCACCCGGTTTGCAATCCTCGTAACGGACCGCCATACAGGCTGTTCCAACTTTGAGTTGGTTATCGCGCCCCAACCCGTGCTCGTAAACGGGCGAATACTCTTGAACATTATCGATAATCTTGAACCAACGCGATTCGTCTTCCTCGGTAGCCTTGCGGACGTCAGTTTGGAGCACCTCAATAGATGTTTCGGTCATCGTATTGAGGCTGGTGCGGACGGTGGTGTCGCTGATGATCGAACCAAAGCGGCAGTATACACGCTTGACATCGATGTGGGATTTGCACGCAAAGTGCCAGATACCGAGAGGGAGCGCCAAATCACCACTGGCGTACTGATTGCGGCTGAGGATGAACGAGCTTATGGCGGCGACTTGGATCTTGGAAATGTGAGCTAAGGAATGACGAAAAAAAAAAACCGTAGCAGCTCAAAACTCACCGCGGGGTGGGGACGATGCTTGCGAATGACTACGACACCTTTCTTCCGAGGTGCAGCCATGCATTCGGTCAGATACCAAACGAGCTCCGCATTCGTCGCGTATTTTTGAGCAAGGCCTTCAATGGTGAAATGTGTATCTTCCCAAGAAACAACCCGAGCATTAGGATCTTTGCCATTTGTGCTGGCGCGAATATGGGTACGGCTCTCGGAATCATCGCGATTTTTGCGCGCAAGTGTTCCGACTGAATCGTGAATGCGGTTTCCAACAAGACGCGTGGCCCAGGCAGAAAGGGAAGGCTGAGCGAAGTGGATATCCTCAAGCGGAATATGGGGAGAGAAGGCAGCGGCGCGCTCTGCGGTGTGTCTCCGCTTCGGCCTACTTTCGCGATGCTGATAGAGGCGCTCAATGAGATGACTCATTCGGAAGGTGTTAGCACCACTGAGGAACTTATTGACGGCGGCTATGTGTCGCGGCGTCCGAGGATCTGGCTCATCTCGGGCATGGTTATGGAAAAGCACATCAAGAAAGTCTCCGAGACTCAAGAAGCCGTAGGAAGAGAGGAGGTCGTCCATCTTCTCCCACTTGGATCGTTTCGCAGCGCGCAGGCTGTGTGCGGAGATAGAGGACGAGGAAGAAGGAGTAATAGGTGAATTTGACCAAGTAATAGTGGGACCTGCAATGGATGCAGCTGCTGGAGAGTCCGCAGAGGACGAGAAAAAATCCTCCGAGAGCGGAGGGAGCGAAGAGGATGACGTGGAAGGCGTCATGGGCGTGTAGGAGGACACATTCGCAGGCGGTTTCGGAAGGGTCGGCACTATGAGCTTCTTCAGCTTCTCATACTTGCGCACAAGGCGGACCGGTGCTGGAGTTTCTTCCATTCGATATGCACAGCGATATAACGCGTGAAACGGGTCGAATTTTACCGCGAGCGAGCCAGAGACGCGAAGAATAAGAGCCGAAGAAGGTGGTGCTTGATGTGCCAAATTTTGAAACTCCGCCGATTATGTCATAAGGTCGACCTCCAACTACGCGATCGAGGTTATCAACAGACTACAACATGCGAGGTACGAGTATTTTTCAGTTGTAGCGTCTGTCTACGAGAGACTACTATTACCTATTCATTCCTGACGTCATTACTCACCCCATTCATTTACTTACTCATCCGATCCATCTCCATTTTCCTCCTATCCCGTAGTTACTAGCATGTACGTCGAATACTTCAGTCAATCGACTACTTACACCAGTTACTTTCGTCCGAACTTGAATCTCTCGTGTGCCGGGATCTAGCGGACTGCTCCCCGTCACATATTTTTAACTCTTGATACCTATGCGACAGCATGACAAGGCCGTAACTCTCCAAGAAAAAAATTGTTATACCGTAGATACCGAGTAAATACAGCATCCAAAAACAACATTCGGTTAGATTTAACATCCCAGATCTCCCAAAGTAGTCTGCCTTGCATAGGGCGCCTCGCACTTGAGATGGCTGCGGAAAGCCCGGAATGCTTGCGAAAGCTCCATACTTTGTCGGATCCCCTTTGGTCAAACAGATCTTCTCCAAAGTTGCACACAGCTTCAGCATATCTGCCGATCCCATCTTCGGGCTGGATTCTTCCCACCATCCGGATCCTCAACCTCGATTATTTCTCCCCCGCGCAACTGCTTCTTCGTGCCGAACATAGGCCACAATGTCATCGTCTCCAGTGAATTGATGACCCTCATCGACACTTCAACCTAAAAGGTGTAATTGTGTTTTACTGTGAGTTTATATTCATTTGAGTTGAAAGAAAGCATTTCAGCCACTCTAAAAGGTATCCACAAGCTGGTCCTGACTTGCAAAATGCATAACAGATCCCAAAAATCTTATGCGATATGCATTATGACAAAAATGCATAAAATCCCTGTCTACCAAGTCGGTGGACAGCCGAATCCAATGCAAAATGCATTATGCATTGTGACCTAATGCATTTTGAGAAATCGTACTGTAGTGAGATCTCACATAAGATTCCCCGAGCTTCTGGATGCCCTGTAAGCAGTTCTGAATATTTATGAGCCCAGAATACCATTCTAACGGAAGAAAAAATTGGAAACTCCTATAGTTGGTAGGGGGTTATTTAACAGGAACGGTAAAAGCACAGTTCCTCCCCCAGAAAAGAGCTCCCCCGTGTAGGGTGCTTGGACGCAAACCTTCCCGTACAGGGTGCAAAAAACTCGGTTCGGGAAGTCGAACGGAGCCGGAAGCAACCACAGCCCGCCGTCTCACATCGTGTTGACGCCGTCGCACTCCGCGCACCCGGATGGTAGGAAGCAAGGAAAGAACTCCTGTTTAAATCAACACACAAATGACTAAATACTCGGCGGATCCCGCAGCCCCCTATTTCTCAACACATCGGGAGTACGGAAGCCCCCCAGAAAAGAGTGTATAAAATGGCCTAGACAGTAACCCCTTAGCTTCCCTGTAATGGACCCCTCAACCCATTGGGTGGCGACAATGAACAGCGATGCCTCATCACCGGTCAAGGTAAAAACCTCGAAGCGTAGGGCAAAGGACTTCATACTGGGACCTAAATCCAAGGAAGATGCGAAACTGGCAAAGGCCCGAGTTCGTCGATTTACTCGGGGTTGGAATCCCACTAATAACCTATTGAACCACAGCTTAGGGCAGCAAAGGTTCCAAAACCTCAATTGAGCCCCTTGACTTCACTGCCCGACAAAGAAGCTTTCTTGGAATATTGCCGGGCCAAGGCACACACTTGGGTCACAAATGCAGACACATTTCTTCTTTCCGTCGATATAAACGACTTGAAAGCCAGACCAAAAAATACAGAAGATCTCAAATCATCTGCCGCCCATAGTATCAGAAGCATGGAAACTCAGCCCGAGGATGCACGGTCTGCAATATACAAGGACAAAAATGGTCTAACCCATACGAGCGGGATCGTCCGCATGACAAGGAGAGGACCAAAGATAAAGGGCGGCAGCGTACTTCAAAAACACCAGAGCATATAGATACGAGTTGTAATCCCCCACCGCCTGGCAGAAGAATTTGATCTCGAATTTCTTCGAGAGACCTGCGGAATCCTTCGCGAGGAGGTCGACCAGATATGGGCGCTCGGCAGAAGTCAGGTATTTGGCCTTTTCCGGATACTGTGGGTGAATATTCATCAGCATCGCAGTCGCAGTGGCAGTCGCAGTGGCATAGAGAGGTATGTTTGAGCACACGCACATCGGGCAGGAACCGGAAACCAAAGACAGCGATGACTACCGTAACTGGATATGGTTGAGTTGAGGTTGAATCGCGGTAAGATCAGTCAGGCGGATACATACCGAGCCCCTCTAAGAATGCATTACAGCCAATGTCGGAACCGAAGGCGCGGTCAAAATTTTCCTGTTTTGGGATGTTTTCAAAGAATTGTTAGTAACTCAACCAGTTCTGCCCCGATTTGGATGAAACCTGGGTAGATCTGTCGGGCTAATTCATGCGCAATTAGTGATAGAAAGCGATTTATGAAATTATTATATATTAGGTAATTTCTGCTTTTGGACCATTTTCGTGCCAAATAGTGTTTTGCATGTCCAGGACATGTTCCAGTGACCTAATATTTTGGGAGGGACAACATATATACCTGAATAACCACGTGATAGATCCAGAATTACGGATATTTTGGTTACAGTCCTTGTAGCTGCATTGGATACATTTAGCAGTTTTGGCATTCAGAAATATTGTAGGAATTGCATTTATATCGAGATTTTATATGATTACGGCTCTATCACATGTAGTCTTAGGTATATATGTTGTCCCTCCCAAAATATTAGGTCACTGGGACATGTCCTGGACATGCAAAACACTATTTGGCACGAAAATGGTCCAAAAGCAGAAATTACCTAATATATAATATTTGCATAAATCGCTTTCTATCACTAATTGCGCCTGAATTAGTCCGACAGATCTACCTAGGTTTCATCCAAATCGGTGCAGAACTGGTTGAGTTACTAACAATTCTTTGAAAACATCCCAAAACAGGAAAATTTTGACCGCGCCTTCGGTTCCGACATTGGCTGTAATAATACATTGAGAACGAGTTATGGGCACACATACCTAAGAGGAAGTTCCAACTCCACCCTTGCAGGTTTCTGATTCTGAAATCACATAGTTCAACCCCGTGTGCGAGGGCATATGTAGTGCTGAACGCACCCGTCCATCTTTTGAATCGCAAAAGCTAGAAGCCCCCCAAAGGCGCCGGCCAATGTGTTTGCGCCGATGAAGAGTCCCATACGTTGAGCGTAGAATCGGCGGGGGGTACCACTGCGAAAGGTAGAACGTAGCCCCCTAAAAAGTCTCGGTATTCAAGGAAAAAATATTCAGACATTAAATTCGCACCGGAAGTAGCCCAGCCTCCGCAACATCGAGGAAGAACCGCGCGACTACGAGATGCTCGTAGCGCTTCACAGCCACCATGGACACTGCGGTTGACAATCAGATTTCAGAGTTGAGCGGTGAATATTTTGATGCACTCATGATAGACCCCCAAACGAACATGAGGAACGCGACTCGAGGAGAGATTGTCAATATATCATAGGGGCTCCCATGATTGAGATGTACGCCAAAGATTCGGGCGGACTTTCTTGAGCACCATATTGCTTGGGACCTCGAAAAAGCAGTACGGCACGAAGAAGTATCAGCAGAGGCGCATACACCTGCATATCTAAAACTTAATACAATTATGTCGGTACCAAACACGATCCTGACTCGCCGGGAATGCCACCAGAATCTGATAATAGCTGTGAATGGCACAGACAGGTCGGTGTGAAAGCGGTGTTGAACGGCAGAAGCATGAAAACCTACCGGATATGGCTTCGTCGGTGTCGCTTGGTGTTGCTGGCCAAATATCGGTGAGTTCCCAATCGAGATAGTTGCACATTTCGCGCTCCATCTGATTGATCTCCCGCAGGGTAAACATGCCCTGCGCGACGATACTCCACGATTTATTCGAGTAAGTGTCGTCGCAGATGACCTTGGAGACAAAGATGAAGAGGTGGTGGCCGGGGGAGCCGCGCACGGTGGGGAAACGCGCTTTTAGGCGTGGCAGCAAGACAAGTGCCGCATAGGTGATGGACCTGTTGGGAAGTGACAGTTGCACACAGACTTGCAGACACGGGGATTTCAGGACGACAGGAACTCTCTGTTGCAAGGTAAAGTAATGGTCGTATATAAAGTAATCTAAAGCTGTAGAGTGCTGTTACGGGATATACTGCAGTACAAATGCTGTAGCAGGTGCTGTAGAATAGCTGTAAGTTGGACAGCTTCACAGCTGTTGAGGACGCGTGACTGGTCCATTTCAACAGGACCGATGCCACTTTGTGCGATGGAGGGTGTACACAATAAATAGAAGGAAGAGGAC
This sequence comes from Mycena olivaceomarginata, assembly GCA_029378375.1. Classification (NCBI taxonomy): domain Eukaryota; kingdom Fungi; phylum Basidiomycota; class Agaricomycetes; order Agaricales; family Mycenaceae; genus Mycena; species Mycena olivaceomarginata. The sequence goes on along the minus strand of JARKIC010000994.1, from coordinate 11,875 downwards.
TAAATATTGAGCATACCAGACATACTCATTGAGTTAGGTTGACCCGTGGAGCTGTTGGATAGGTGGTCAGTAATACTCCATGTTAGGGGATCCGGTCTTACAAATGTGTGTTCTTTGCTTACATGGAAGATAGATTGGGTTTGAAATGGTTTCCCGGAAGATTTAGAGATAAGACAGGTAGGCGACCCACCAAGTTAGTACAAGTTGATTTTGCAGCCCGTGGGAAAACTTAAGTTAACTTGCGGCACGCCTGCCGAAAGGGGCAAGTTCCGCACAAGTTACTTTTCATAAGTTACTTTTTACGGACTCCCGTGCGATGCTTCTCTCCATATCTTGCACAGAAGTCATGCGCAGAGGGACAGTTCGTTGCTATGTGGCCAACGCCCACTCCTTGGCACTTAAGGCATCGTATGGGCTCTGCCAGTAGATTGCGCCCATACACCTTCCTGCCTTCGACCCACGCCCCGTCACGTATAAGGGTGTTTGCTGCTTCCGGTGTGTTAAAACCGAAGATTGCATGCGCTACGCGCTGACCCTCGTGTCGTCGGTGGATAGGTTTAACCCAGTGCACCTTGGTGATTACTCCATCGGGGAGCGAATTGTCGTTCTCTCCAACGCGCAGGTTGCCCTCTCTTTCCGGGTCCAGCGAAGTCGGAACGAATTGTACCAACACATTGAATAGACGATTTTTGAAAGATGACGTACCTCCCATAGCCCACCTACGAGGAGCAACAATGCGGCGAGCACGTTGCCGTAGGCAGCTGGTACTTCTCGTTTTATGTTTCTCCTTTTCTGTTATTCTGGACTCATTTTAACGCAGCTCGAAAAATTCCACGGGATCTGAATCCACTTTTGTGAACTCTGTCTCCTCAAAATTTTCAAAAAGTGCGTGGGAGGCATATACTGTTCCATTTCATTCAATTCGTACGGCACTCCGGCTTGTGACATCAGATACGAAATGATCCTTTCGTATGCGGGCTTGTGACTTGTGTGACTTACGAACTTTTTCGTATAAAACTGGCCCGCAGGGCCGCCCGGAGCGAATTGAACCTTTCGTATTGAGCCCTTGTGACCCTGTGACCTACGAAATATTTCGTAGATTTTTGTACTTGTGACCTGTGACCATACGAATTAAAGGAAATCGAACAGTATTGGGTTCTCCAATTCAAGAATTGATAGAATAGCACAGTATAAGAGGCCATCTCGTCACTCTAGGCGACGCGATGCTGATGGACGTTGGATGGGGCTTTGTGGCTGAGACGCCATGAAGGTGTTACCGCCTCTCAAAATCAAGGTCCCGGGCGCCGCGGCGGGAGGGAAAGCGAAAAAAGCGAAAAAAATGGCTAAAAATGGCTTTATTAGTAATATCACGTGATGTCCAACTCCGATTGAGGGCCACTTTGACCGACTTTTGCCGGAGTTACCTTGGGCTAGCTTCCCGTGTCCTGATCGTTCAAAGGGAAGTTTTGGAGAAATGGGAGAAAAACCGAAAAAAAAAGCCAAACATGAAGTACTACAGTTGAACTTGAATTCTATTGTTGCCGTACCTGGCCAAGATAGCTACGCAGAAAGTCTGCAGAAGCATTCCATGATCCGCCATCTGGGTCGCTGGGTTTTCACCAGTCATTTCCGTCGAGAGTGCATCATGCATCACCTGAATACTTGGTCGAAATAGACCCGGGTTAGATCAAGGACGGAGTATTCAAGGTTGTTTACTGAGACTTTATTTGAAGAATCCAACTGCGGCTTCTCAGTTTTGAGCTGCTCTTGGTTGACCTCATTACATTGTGGTTGCGTCGCCAGTACATAAGCGCACCCGAACTATTTTCACGAGCCCCACCGGTTCCGGAGTTATACTGTTACGCCAAATTGAAATTACAGGTCCAAATCTCGCAAATTTGCTGAACCCATCCAACCAAGATGGCCCGTCAAATTTCAACCTGATTTCCCCCGCTCAATCCCTCATAGTGAATAGCTTAGGCTGTTTCAAAAAGATCGATTATTATTTCCGCAGCACCGCCGCGTCTTGCTCAATTTTGGCGCATTTCCGTCCATTGATAAGACGAAATATTCCTGAATTGGTCAGCTGGACTCCTTGTTGATTTTCATATATCTAGCCGAAGTCAAACTCTGCAATCCTATACGTACTGAAGTGAATTAAAGAGCATTCAATCCAAGACTGCAACCGGTTTAATTACCCATAGTCTGGTAGCACTGCTCTTCATTCATACAATATCCGGGACAGAGTGATGCGGCCATTGCCGCGTGCCCGTAATCTCACCGCTCAAGTTGTTATAAGTAGAGCCAAATTTCCCGTTTGTCGCATTCAGGAGGCTGCGCGCCAGAAATGCTGAAACAAGCCTTAATCAGTGGGACATGGTTAAGACATGATTTGCGAAAATCCTTTGGCAACGAGTCGAGCTTTGTAGCGAGTAATTGTACCGTGAGCATCATGTTTGACGCTGAAAACTCATTTACATCTTTGGGAAGCGGGACATGGGAAAATGTGCCAAGTTGGCGTGAGAGTGCCCAGTGACAAGGTATGAGGGGTAGGTGCAGGGGCAGCAGAAGGCGGCGTAGCCTCAGGCTCAACTGGATCTGATTCCGGTACAGATTCCAACATACTCTCCCCCTTGAGCTGAGGCGGAGATGGAATGGATGTAGATGGTGTGTCGATAAAAATGATGTTCCGTGATGTAAGGACTTGGCAGGTGTTGGGGTTATAATATCTCCATGCCCGAGATTCGTCAGAGAGCCCAACAAAGGTGCAAGAACGAGTTTTAACTCCAATTTTAGAATTCTTCCCGTCCTGCTGTAAAACTTCACATGGTATCCCGAATTCTTGGAGTGCAGCAACATTTAGTTTCTTGCCCCAAAAAGCTTCATCGGGTGTGATTTTATCGCCAAGAGCACGTGGGCACCGCCACCTGTGGCAGTGCAGATTCACCCTCTTTTTAAAATTACGGGTGTCCGAAGCCTTTTTAAACTCCGCCATCAGTTCTAACCTTTTTCGTCGAGCTCTCTGTTTCCACTCATGCCGTGCCTGCCGCGGCCGCGTAAAACCCCATCATCACTCAATGTGTACAGCCTCGGCAAGTCCAGTAAAATGGGTTGTCTTGAATACTCAGTCCCTGAGTTGAATTTATTTTGATTAGATTTTGCAGGCACAATCCATCTCTGTTACAGTTCCAGTTCACACCAGAGGAAGGGGATGCGAGGCCGAGCAGCCGCTTGTCTCTCTCTTTATAAAATTGAGCCTGTCCGAAGCCTTTAAACTCCGCTCTGGGACACATGGGCCCGAAACTCTGGAGGCGCCCGTCAATTAGCGCACTCGGTGGACTACTAACTGACTGGTATCTTAGCGCTCAAAGGTAGTAATTTCTCGCCATGAACTGTGAGGAAGTGGATGCGAGGCCGCGAAGCGGCCGAGCAGCCGCTTGTATATAATAAGATTCTGTCCCAATCGGGCCTCCGCGGTAAGTAACAGACTTTATATAGCGAGGTACGAGTGTTCATATAAAATGTCTGTCTAGGAGAGACTACGGCCGATGCCCGTCCCCATTATAAGGGAGACATTTCGGAAATTAGCGTCTTGAATGGTCGGATGCCCATGCCTACGACTTATTGTTCTATTCTCCAGGTAATTCAAGTCATCCTGTGTGCATACCCCGAACTGCATATTTGCGAGAGCTGTTCTAAATTTGATATCCTCGGGTGTTTCCGCTGTCTGACGCATGTTCTGTTTCAGATTGACCACCGTGATTACTTGCTGCCAGAGAATCTTTTGTGCAGCGATACCCATTTTTGCGTGAATAACTGGTGAAATAGAAATATCCCCACTGAATAATGGAGAGCTCTTTACTGGAGGAAGTTGTGTAAAATCTCCAGCCAAAATCATGTTCATCCCCCCCCGAAGGGCACACTGGGCTCTCCCAATGCTATCGCAAGTCTTGCGCCGATTGCGTACAAGAAGCTCCGCGAGACCATCGACACCTCATCTAAGAAAATATATTCCAGGCCTCTCAGCCTCTCTTGCACATTTCTGATGCCCACACGTCATGTGTTTCGTGGTCCATATTATCCTGGATGCCCAAGACAGAATGATAGGTGCTTCCGTTCAGAAGAGCAGCAGCTGTTCCAGTCGGTGCAAGCACAATGAGACGGTGCGACTCTCCACGATCCTCGAAGAATTTGATCAGTGCTTTATTACTTGCGATTTTCCTGTGCCTCCAACACCGCCAAGATACATTCGGAGTGGAGGCGGATCATCCGCCACTGCATGATTTGCCACAATCTTGAAGGCCCGATCCTGCTCCTTGTTCAATTTGAACTCCGTGGACACTGTTTTGATTACTGCCTTTTGATGTTTGGCCAAGAAATATTTTGTGAAGTAATATGATTCTAACAAGGTAACGTCGTTTCCGACCTCGGCCTCTTTCTCCAACATCCGGTCTTTGCGCACGGTTGGAGCATTCTTATATTTTTCCGAGAATGCTTTTTCTCGTTCAAGATTGATCCTGATTCGCCACTGGTCACCGGACAGACTTGTTTTAGGAGCGATGTGCGGAATAATAGGAGCTGATGAATTTAATTTTCTAGTCCAACCACTCGCTTTCATGATGCTCTCGGCCTCTAGCATTAATTTCTCTTGGGCTATCCGTTCTGGTCCTTTGATTACTTCGCCCTCAGGTTCAGTGTATAAGGACTCGTTTGATCTTTGTGAAAGGCATGGGTTGATACAGTGTCTGATGTATCTCCAACTTGCTCTCCAATTTGTTCCTCCTCCACATCCGGTACAATCCAATCTTCGTCATCTGGTGTCAGTGTAACACAGTCGGGTATGTTAATGTCTTCTCCTTTTTTCCTCGAGGCTAGCCTTGAAATCTGCCATTTGTTTCTTCGTTCTCTTCTTCCGAGTGGTCATTTGGAAGTACTGTTCAGATTGAGACAAATCCTGCTTCTGCAAAGAGCTGGAAGCAGAAATCAAATGTTCTCTTCCACGCCTAAAGGCACTGGGATGTACGAAGATTTTCATATGCTGTGTATACTCCTGAAGTCCGCGCCCTTATTAGCAGGCATGGCGGGGTTGGGTTTTGGCGTCGGCGCCCTGGATACTAACTACCGGCTCATACGAGCCAGTGCCCCGCGGGATCCCAGGGATTCCCCATTCAAGGGCTTATACAGCGCCGCCACCTGAATCGTCATTTATATCCACCGATGCGAGAGAGAAGCGCGATATTTGGCCGGTCCACACTTTCCTTAATGCTTTTACTTCTTCGACGGCTCTCATTTAGTGCCTTCGGATTTGACGGAAGTTGTTCGTATACTGTGAGAGTCAGCAACTTCTCAGGGGGGTGATGAGGAGCCAACAAGTAGATCCAGTTTCAAGTGCTTCCGTTTCCATCCTGTAAACCAGGAACTGCTGGGTTGTATGTTCAACTGAGATTTCTCAGGGTACACTCATAATATATATCACAGGAGTGAGATGTCTATCTCGGATTCTTCTCCTGATCCGCACAATCTATTGTCCATCCATGGCACTATGCCACCGCAGTCCTCGATCTTAGTTAATCTTGCCCGCTCCAACTGAAGGTTTCGTCCAGAAGAAATCACCTGCATCGCTGGGTGCTATTGAAAAACTTGATCGTCCATTCAGGAAATAGTGACTGCGCCGAGCGTCAAGAGTTGATGTCCCTCGATGCTGGAGAAAGCTCAGAATCGCCCAGGCGGCCGATGAGGGATGCTCTGGAGAGCGCATGAATTGAGGCGCTGTTAGCGGCCCTTGAAAAGGATGATGGCGTCAATTCATCGCTCTCTTAAAATTGTCCTTTCTTACCTGGATTTTTCATTGCGATTTCAGTTTGAGTGCGATGCTTTGCCTATCGACTCAATCAATTTCTTGCACCAATCTAGCTACATACTTGTACTATCATTCTGTGGATATCTATTCGGTACCACAGAAGGTCATCAGAAGTTTGGTTTTTCACGGCATCAGAAACACAGGAGGAAATAAACTGTGTGGACCTGGCTTCACGTGAGTGAGCCCGTTTCTAGTCGAATCGTCTCGGACAAAAGAGCAGGCCGGCGGTGGGCTGCTGATGTTCAACGATAGCGACTACATGTCTGGGCCCAGCCCGTACGTTTCTTCCGTCCCCGTGGGCCCCGCGCCCGACCGCCACCGGGGCTCGTACGACTACAGCTCGCCCAACTCGAGTGACGGCGGCGAGGAGCAGCAGGCGCACCAGCAGCGGCACCAGAGCCAAAGCAGGGCGTCCTCGATCGCCTCCAACCACCACCAGCAACCCCAGTCGTCGCCGAGGATGAACGTCGCGCAGGCCTTCGACAACGTGACCTTCCGCTCGCCCAACCGGGGCACCGAGCCGCTACACCTTCCGCGCTCGCCGCACGCCGCCTCCCCGCACATGCAGCAGCAGCAGAAACCGCAATCACCCCCGCGCTTACTCATGCCCGACGACAACTCGGGGCCAAGCAACTTCGACCCCCCCACGATCAACGTGCCTGAAGGCGATGGCCTCGGCGCCGGGCCAAGGCTGCACATCGTCCCTGCTACGCCCGTCTGTGGAGGCGGCGCGGCGGGTGGCGCGGCCGGCGGCGCAGGCGTGCCGGGGTTCCAGGAGACGTTGCATCAGGGTGAGTTTTTATTTTATTTTATTTTTTGGGGGAAAGCCTTTGCGCTTTGCATTTCTGTGTTTTGCGTCTGGTTTTTTTCCTCATCACCACATGGCGGATGCGCCCCGATAAGCTCGGATCGTATACTAATGCCCGTTTTTTTTTGTTTAGTCACCGAGCAGCAAGACGAGTACCGGGCTGAGCAGCAACAATCAAACACATACGACCCCGCGCCCGCGCAACCGGGCGGCCACGGACGCACTCTGGAAGGTCTGGCGGGTCTGGCGCCAGACGTGCCAGACCCCCGCCAGACCCCCGCCAGACCGAAAACATTTTGCTGATGTAGTGTGTTATGAGCTACTGTTTATACTGAATATCTTGAACCTATTGTATTTTGAACTATCTGGCGTGGTTGAAGCCGCGGGAGATCGAGACGAAGGTTTGAGATCAGAAGTTGATGACTAATCGCACGGTCGCTATGACAGGGCTTACCCATACCCACTCCAGGCTGACCACTCAAAACCCGATGGCTGTGCATGCACGTTTGATCGTTGTTCGTGTTTGGTACTTGTCCCGTGACCATCAACTTAATTTGAGTAACCTAAACCAAGAGGTGGGCGGGCCGAAACCCCGTGAAATCAACCTCTCAAACCTTGACAGTGGCTGTACCCCCTACCACCACCACCTCTCACCACCTCCACGCGAGCGGCTGATCGGACCGACGCTTTCGGACCGACATCCGCCTGCCATATTTTTCCAAGCGCAATTGTATAACAGCTTGGCCGACTCGTTGCTGCGAATTGCCACAACCAACTACTTGAATACAGAATACTCTATTACATGATTTAATTCTTCGAGCTGCTAGCTACTGGTACGGTCGGCGGATAGACCGCGGTTGATTTTGAACATCTGACTTTTGACATCGGCAGATTGTTTGCCGCGACAGCCATCACGTGCCCGTGGCGCGGTTGTCACGGCGCGCGACCAAATTGTCGTTGAGCTTAAGGCCACCCAGGTAGAGGGCTACTAACAACGATTAGTGCAAAAATACAGGAGGTGACGCTCTTTTGAGGGATAAGGACTAGATAGGTCACATCAAGGGCCAAGTTGGATTCATGGTGAGCAGAAAATAAGTCAGCTGTTGGGGTCACCAAAGTCACATTAGTATTCAGTCTTTCGAAAACGGCGTACATCGAAATTCTTTCGCAGAGCAGTATCACAGTATTCTCTGTCTAGTGAAAGTATCTATATGACTTAGGGATTGAGATGAAATATTTTGGCCTCATCAAAAAATTGGATGAGGTCCATTCCGCACGACTTGGAATAGAAAGTATGTTAGAACTCTAGTACAAACATATTCACATGTCTGAGAACCCAACAGTGATTCAATCCGGATTATTGCCTCCATTCAAAGCCGCATCCTCCTCCTCTCCCTCCAAATCCTTTAGTGCCTTCATCCCCATTAGAGTACATTTCTGAACACACTCATGCTGATCGACAAAAGTCTTGATGCCCTCTTTGCCATGATCTCCGGCGCCACTCGTCCTGCAGAAGCTGTGAGGCAGAAAAGCCAGACAAAATAACAGCATACCCATCCAGTGTATGCGACATAAGATCGAACAAAATTGACGCCTTGCTCAAGGGATTGTGGCTTTCGGAAGCTACCGGAATATTCAACATTCAAAAAATGTACAATGGAAACAAAGGCTCGCTCACCTTGAATATCTGCGAGGACAAGTGTATTGTTGGAGTACAGATAGGAGAAGTGTTGAAATGCGTTGATGGTAGCTCCCTGCTTGTCAGAGTAACGAGGATGATCGAGGGTTCCGGAATACTTCCTCAATTGAACATTGCCTCTCTCTGGCTCAAGAAGCCAGGTAACGGAAGATATAAGGGCAGTGTGTAGTCTTGAGCTCATCCTTCTCTGTGTCGGGAAGGCTAGCATAGTCAGACTGCCGGATGCCGGAGGCAGGGGAAGGCGTGAACGAATCCGTCAACCCATCAACACCCTCACGAGCAAGGATGAAGTCGGTAACTTCAAATTCTATTGGAACGCAGAATCAGCGGTGTGTAGATCGAAACAAATTGGGACACACCTGAGATTTCTATTTCCTCGTGTTCGCATTCCTTCTTGAAACTATTGAGGAAAAATTTGGTGCGCCCCAGAGTAGTTCCCTCCTTAATGAGCTGGTCTCGATTATCGACAATCGACACCGCTGATCCGTTACCGATGGTATAGCACCGCTTCGCGACGTAGGCCACACCATCAATGGTAAGCTCAATTCAATTCAGAGTAAGTATGAATTTGATTGATTTTTGAAGCATAACATACCTTGAACACAAGCTTAGATCTCCTTTGTTGGTGGGACCATTTTCGAGCATGGCCAAGTTGGCAATCGGATTTTTCGGTGGTCCAAGCAAAGTTTTGAAGCCCTTTCATGGGATCGGACGTCTGTTTCGCGAAAAAAGAGAGTCACCGAGGTCATGTCGGCTACAGGAGTTGGATCCAGAGGCAAAGAAGGAGCCATTAAGACGAAAGCGGACTTCAAAGTGCGTGAACCACCAGAGCCTGTTACTCTATCAGCACGATGGAATTGACTCGGAATAGATAGAAGGAACTCACTGAGCCGTGTGCGCTTGAGAATCGAAGCCCAGAGCCAGAGATACTCGTATTGGCACTCCAAGTTCGTTTCTTAGACTTGGAGATTACATTTTTGGGGAGGCAACGCCCCAGTCCTAGCATGGAACTTGTAGATGATTAGCTCATGTTCAAATTCCAAAATTAAAAGAATATTGTACTTTTTCAAGATCGATATGTGCCTCAAGGTACACCGCCGCAAATTTGCGATTGCGGAACTTGGGAGGGACGGTCTTCTCTAGATTTTGGCCACAGTCCCTCAAAACCGCCTGCAAAATGTCATGTAGAAGGAAGTGCGGCCCAATTTGAATGTGAACATTGTTCATCCTTGAGAACCGTATATCACGACTAAGCCTATGTTAGTTTGACATTTAAAATGGCGGTGCGGTCATGGCGTACCAATCGAGCCCCGCTTCTGAGCCCCCTTCCCAACTGGAGTTAAAGCAGGCAATCGCGATCTCTAGAAGCTCTACGTCGGAATGAGTGACAATTACTCTTCTGTTCAATAATATATATAAGTACCAACCTGAAAGCTTGACAGAACCCTCGCGAGTGACATCGAAAGTCGGCAGATAATCACAGGGTTTCAGATTCACAAAAGGCTCCAGAATGAAGGCGTAGCATTCAGTAGTTGCGAGATTGTGGTTTCTGAGTGCCGCCATATTGGAGCCGGTGATGGCCACAGTCGACTGTTGAGCTCTGATGCTAGAGTTGTTGATGTTTGCGGCATCTTTCCAGTGGAACTGGCCGAGGTTTCGAACTGTTGAAGTGATATTAGTCAGCATTTTGACGACGATACAAGGAATGCTGAATTCAACTTACTCTGGGACAATGCGGGGATGGCAGGAATGGCAGCCGCGGGAGCAGGTTGCTTAGCTGGATCCGATGAAAGTCAGAATCTGGACTTTCAGATGATGACGGACTCGGCATACCATTCCTTCCTTTCGCACGCGCCGCAATAATCGGTCGTAAGCCGATTCGATGTATTCCCCACAACCACGACATTGCGGAAGTTCCTAGAACGTGATCAGACCGGAACACATCTCAAGATCTTGTGTGTACGTACCATAATTCTTGCGTGTTCTTCGGCCGAGACATTGGCGAGAAGACAAACATTTGTGACAGCGTCCACCACTGGTCTTGTATTCAAAGTGCTGTAAGCAAGCGTCTTCACCGCCACAACAAGAAAGTGTTGGGGCTGTCTGCAGTCATTCAAAATTCAACAGGAAAAGAGTGGTCGATTTTTCCGGGTGAGTTTAACGGTTTAAATACTGGACCAGTACTCCAATCCAAGTCGAGAAAACCTTGGAAAGTGAGTCCACTGATCGGGGATGCCACCACCGTGAGAATGAACTGAAACGAACGGACTCACACTTTGGTTGTGCCGAAATTGAGACAAAAAGCAGTTTTGAACCGTGTGTGAAGTTGATCCCGAGCTCGATTCAAGATGACTACAAGTGTTCACAGGCTCAACCTGTACAGAAAATGGCAACAAAAGAGGTTCAAGGACTGTGGAAGTTGATTTGAGCTGGAAATGACTCCGAGTGTTTGCCGCGTTCACACGCAAAATTGAGTTCTATTGTTAAGTACATCTTGACTCGGACACTTACTCAACGAACTAATTGTTAAGCCATGTTCCCCGTGAGAGTTTCCAAGCAAATGGCATGCCAGGCCGGTTGCGATGCTTGCTGAATGAACCAACTTTCCCACATCAATTAAATGCTCCTTCCGGCTCGTCCTGCGAGCGAACATTTAAATTCTGGAGTAGATAGGTCGTATTTTGCCATGGTCAATCCCACCGGAGCAAACGGTACTGACAACGGTGTTTGTGAGTGCCTTCATCTTCTTTCCTTCCATCAGTTACTCCCTTTAATATGGTTCTATTAGTCCCACCCGACGAAGTGCTTGGAAAAATTCTGCATGAGTTTTCAACGGCGATCACTGAACCTCACCAACGCCTTCTAATATCTTCAACAGGACCATGGAATAAAATCGGGTGAGCTCTCGGTTACAGTGTTTCTTGACTTTGAACTGATGTATTTTGAAAGCAAAACCAACTGAATGAGTTGAATCGCAAGTTCAACGTGCCGAGTGCCCGCAGAGTTAACGCCGTTGAAGATGCCACTGCAGCAGTTGCCGACATCATAGCCCGGGATATAAACCAAGGGCAGGGCCCAGATACTGTCAGGAAAGTTGCATCCTTGAGATTGAATCTCCCAATTCCACGGTGAGCCTCTCATTCAATCTTATTTCTGCAATTGCGGTGCTCAGACACTTCTCAGAGACTTTACTCGCAACACAATGAAAGGTCTTGTGGTCAGGGTCCTTCGGAAATGCGCCGCCCTGGCCGTCGCAAAGGGCCAAAGAAACGTAGTGCTCTCAATGCAATTGGCATCTTCAAGAGATTCATGTTGACGGACATGAAAAACTCGGTGAGAAAGCTCTTCGAATGGGTCCGGGTATCGGAATAGACATATATGGCATGCGGGATCATATCGGCAAGATCCTCTGGCTTGTAGTTGTCCAAACTCACGGTTGAGTGATACCATTGGGCATGTCTTCTTAGGACATGGTTTCAATTTACAAAGGTGCACAATATCCACTATT
>JARKIC010000993.1:0-163813 GCA_029378375.1 Mycena olivaceomarginata | reverse complement strand
CGGATGACAATATTATTATTCTCACCAATGTTCAACTCCCATCTGTTCAGGACTTTCAAGTGTCCGTCTACTTCCACACCCGTTCGTAACTGCCGACCCACATTCCCCAACCAAGGACTTTACCGACGATCACATCGGCGACTTGCTCTCTTGTGGCTTTGGAGTTCAGCAGCTTCGGATCGAGCGGCTCTCCCAGCACAATTACTTCGTAGAAGTCTTCACAAACAGGCAGTTGTGCATAGATTGACAACAACGGTCAGGAACTGGCTTACAGCGGTGAGGACCGTGGTTCATGAGTGGACGAAGGGGAATACTGTACAATTTCATTCAATTCGGCACGGGTTGTGACCCGTGACCCAAAATACCGATTCGGCACTTCGGCAACCAACAAATTTTGGTGTGACATCTCCAAAAATTCGGCATTCTGGACGAAAAATTCCGAAAATTCTGCCTTTTTTGCACGTCCAAGGGAGATTTAGCCCCAATGTCACACATGTTACATTCGGCACTGGGTGCCGTGACCCGTGACCGACACCAAAATTCATCGCAGCACAGGGGGTGTGTGACCCGCCAAATTGAATGAAATTCTACAGTATACGGTACACCGCATCGAGTTACACCGTAATGAAAACCACCCTTCAGCAGAGCTTTGCTCTCATCGTCAATCTCAAAATCTTTTGCTTCCACGCTCGTTTTGGAAGGCAGAATTCCGCCGAAAATCCTCAATGCGGCAGTCAATTCCCATCAAGTAGAAACCAGCCGTGAATCCACATACCCATGTGCAATTGGCGTTGGCAAAGGAGCGTCTGGGTCCTCAGAGACAAGCAGCCACTGTTTGACCTTGTCAGAGATGGCAGGTGGTGCCATCCACTCCAACACTGGAAACTGGCCACTGGCAGAGCCATGGGCCGTATACTCCATGCCGGACTGGGCATCGGTAGGACCACAGTCCGGCCAGGTAACCTCAATGGTCTGCTCGGGATGCTTGGCGAATGCCGGGCGATTGTAAAAGCATTTGGTGTCCTGCCCCTTTGCATTTTTGAGCAGCCAGGATAGCGTCACTTCCACGATGGGCTTCATCTAGTGTTGTCTGCAGAGTTTTGGAAGAGAAATTGGTACAACGTGGTTGGATTTGAGAAGCGCTGGTCATGCTGTGATGGGTGTTTTGAAGTCCTCGGACCGCATGCTGTTTGTTTCTCAGATTCCCTCATGTTGAACTCGATGCTAGTCTCTTGCAGACAGACACTTCAATATTACCTGATCTCGTACCTCGATATATTGAAGTCTGTTGGTAAGCACGGGGGTCCAATCAGGGTAAAACCTTGTTACATAATCTGCACAGCCACGCCGCCGAATTTCGATGTTTTGTGCCTACAAGATAGATACTTGAACTCATTTTTGGTGCAAATGGATCTATATTAGTACACTGGATGTTCCTGCCTACTTAGATTTTTTATCTAGAGCTCAGAATCCAGGTGGATGAAGCGCCGAAAGCATGACATGTGACTGTCACTTGTGTTGTACTTCGAGCCTCAAACAGCACTCTAAAAGTTCAAATAATTGAGGAGCTTTTAAACAGTGAATAAGACATTCTGTATGCTGGAATTCCTTGAAAATGTTGTTGCTAGTTTCGCGGCTGCCTTTAAAAGAACAATGTGGCTATGCTGATTATATAAGCACTTACTCCAATCGGGACTCCGCGCTTGACAACAGACTAACTCGATGCTGCAACAGGACTGTAAAGCTGTAACAGGGCTGTAAAGCTGTGGCTGCTACATATTGTCGAACAGGATTCTCAACACTGTTGCAACCTCTTTGCAAATCCACACACCTCCATGGCTGTGGTCCCCCAGAGCAAGGCCTGGGTCCAACGTTCAACGTGAGAGTTTTTGACCAATTTTAACCGGTAGTTTTGAGTTGAGGAGTTTTTTTTTAACTGCAAGGGAGGTGAACATCTCAGTCTGTCTGCAGCGCAATAACGAGCTTATTAGAGGCTTTGGCGGCAGCCACCGGAAGCCACCCGGTGGCTGATCGGGCATGCGGTAACCAGTGGCTGTGGCTGATCCGGTGGCTGCCATGCTGCTGCCGTGTGTACCTTCTTGCACCTGTTCCCCATGGAGAGAGCCACCCCTGAGTCCAGAATGTGCTTTACAGCACTCCTCAAACTCATTGTGGAGGAACAAGAGGAGGATGTTCTAGTTTCAACCAGTATTGTCTATTTTGCCGTTCTTGTGCATGTTGAAACAGGTGTAGTGCAGGGGGATGTAATTAATGTGTTAAAGAATAAAGGATGCGACATCATACATCCAGCCACCACAACAGCCACCGCCACCTACTACCGCATGCCCGATAAGCCACCGGGTGGCTTCCGGTGGCTGCCGCAAAGCCTCTATTCTCTCAATTGGTTGGTAGAAGTACATATTAATCTTGACCGTCGCAAGACCGCATACAACTAAGTTACAAGGGCAGTTCCAAATCTGCCTACTCAACCGTCTCAACATATCCACCAACCTGAACTTCGCACTCGAAGTGCACTAATCCGACTTGCCAGCCCCCGTTGAAACACCGTAACAAGAACACGCTGCATCTAGTGCTATTTGCGATTTCCTAGGACCAGTATTTATACAACGGGAAAGCACTAGCACTTCTGAGGTGTTATTACTAGCACTCAGGACTCTGGCTAGGTGATATAAAGGAGAACTGGAGTGAGCCCAAGCTGCCGGTTGTAGCATCATATACGACTAGTGTGACGTGCTAGTACGGTCTGAAGGCACAAACCACGGAGAAATAACCATAAGCCTACACAGTCAAGGTGCTAGCACCTAGGAAGCGAGACACAGGAGAGTGGTATTGCGAGCATGCTAGCTAGAGGTGCGAGCGGTGAGTCTGGGATCTGAAGGGTAGTAAACTATGCACTAGCAGCCTTCTAGCAAGGGCGCTAGTGTGCGGTACCCCTCTAGCGATCAACCCGAGACCCGAAACACAGATGCGAGCACGTGATGGTCGCGACGCGGTCGCGAGTCACAAACAGAGGCAAAGTAGACAGTAGAGGAATAGCTAGCAGGCTATTGGTGTGGATGCGTGGGTCACCACATATGCAGTAACAGATAAACGGACTGCTAGCCGGTACTCTGACTCGTGCTAGATGACTCCAGGCGGCGGATTCAACTCTGCTTCGTCAGGATAGCGATTCCAGCAGCTGATGGCAAGCTGAGGGATCACTCACGATACCCATAAATGGACGCTAGCGGATCAGTATGGCTGTTCTGCTTGGCATAGACCCATCATAAAACCAAACGGCAGTCGTTTCATTGGCTGTCGTATCTATCACATCATTTTCACTCATTTATATTATTCATTCTGTTTATCACATGTATCATGGACCTCAGTAGTATAAAGGGAGCACAGAGCAGGCTAGAACCTCAGATTATTACACCCCGACTTTGTACGAAGTTGGTGCAGGTGGTCTCAGGTTGCTAGTGGAGATTGTACACACACTTCACAAGTAGTAGCTTTATTGGAATCAATACTGTTGACTCTGGACACGTCGAGATCTTAAGTGAGGTTCTAAGTTGTTGGCTCGCGGAGTCTTCACGTATAAAACCAAGGGTGTTCTCTTCGAGAACCAGCTAGCAGTTGCGCTAGCAGCTTTGCCTTCACCCCGATATATTCGTAGTGTGTTGGATCGCCTGCTAGGTGATTGTGTGTTGACTTGAGCCCACTAAGAAGAAGACGGACTAGGTGCCCCCACCTCTAGACCGACTGTAACTTGTCAGTTACTTCGCCTTCACCCCGATATTGACGGAAGCGCTGTCGTAGTGTGTTGGGTCGCTAGCTGGACGCTTATAGTGTCTATTGCCAATACAAAGTGGAAACGTTCCTGTTCTTGGTTAAGGAATAGGTCAGCGGCTTAAGGACTGCCTTGTCACTTGAGGATTGAAGTCCCCTTGTTGTTAGCCTCAATAGTCTTTGGGTATCCCATTGCGAGGATTTTCACAAACCTACATACTCTGCCCTGGTGCCCTCGATCTAGCAATCCAGCCACCTTGTATCCAACCCATATAACCCTGCCCATCCCAGGTGCTAGCGGTATTGTTGTTGGCAGCTGCGTAGTGCTAGCGTGTTGTTGAACAGCTTTGTTGAAGTCTAGCAGTCGAATTGTGTTTGTTCCAAACCCGCTGGTCGCATACTATGGCCCGGACCCGAACTCACAAAGAGAAGCACTTACATCTTTGGAGGAATAGATTGTTGTAGTGGTGGTTTTGTGGTTATTTTGTGCAAGCACAAATCTAAGCTATTTCTAGTCGTATATCAAGTGCACCGTTTCACCGTATCATGGCACCGCCCCGGCCCGCAATCCTCCTCGACATCAATAGCCCCGTCGTCCCCTCCGAAGCAGTAGAATAGGGTGTCCATCATGTGGTCGGGATTGGTGCCCGCGTATATGGATGGCCTTTTCGATTTGGTTGATGTAATTGCCTTTTCCGTAGATGAGTGAATCATTTCACAACCCGGAGGAAGGTGTGTGCTTACCGATGTGCAAGAGGCTGTGTCTGCAAGATTTCGAGGACTGGTGGCAGTTGCCGGCCATGACTGAGGCGGCGCTCGCAGCGACGAGGACGAGAATTGTTGGGTGTATGGTGTGATCTGTAGAGTAGATATTAAAATACCATCCGCACAAGTTCGAAGTCAAATTGCGTACCTGGAGTGGGGGAGGGAGAAAAGTGGGAGGAGATAGGGATTGTGAGTAAGAAATGGTTGAACTGTAATATTAACTCCAGTCTTTATGCGTGAAAGAAGCGACAGGCCGGACCAATCAGTCTCCACCGGTTTTTCGTCCCCAAAGAACATACTATGTCTTGACGGTTGACGATCCATCATTCCAGGTTCTTCGGAGAAGTCGCCTTCTTAAAGGCGGTGTCGTGTATCTGCGCGTTCCAGTGCCTGATTAGCAGTAAGTTTTGGGGAGCCCAAAATCCTTCTCAGGCTACCGACGGCCAGTCGCGATGTTAATATGGCGACGCAAATACCTTGGTGTTTTGGACACAGGTCAAAATATTCACCGTACACTATACTTGGGAGCTTTTATAACAAGTTGCCATGTGTTCCATGAACATTGAATGCAGGTACAGGCGGGGTCCCTCAAGTAATGACCGCTTTCGATTTTTTTCTTCAGCTGGTGTCATCCCGAATTCGGCGATGGGTTATGACCGTTATGTTCGAAGCTAAGCCACTGTGTGGTGGTTTTTGCGCACAAATTTTCGTCCTGAGCCTTCCTTTCCACACATTGAACCAATCACTGCCGTATAAGTATACTGCCTTCCCGCCCCTCATTAATATTCGGCTTATAGGATTCCATCTCTGCGCGAGCATCATGCGTATTTTATCAATTCTTGAGCTCGTCGCTGTTGAAAGTGTTCTGTGAGCTCGAGGATTACACCAACCAATTGTTACAAGTTCGATACAATGGGGCAAGAATACATCAAGAGGGAAGGGGAAAAAATAACACTACAAGTCTATTTGGCCCAAAATAAAGGACATTCGTGACACTCGTCCATCATGGTATCGTTCACAAAATGTGGTCTCACCGCTCAGCGATTGCTAGGCGTCAAGGGGTGACGCAAATCGAAGTCTGCACCCCAAAACGGAGATGACTTGTGGATACTTCAGCCAATATTTACAAAAGCCAAGAGCTAATTGCACACCTCGACCAACTTTGTGCCAGTTGATGCTTGGCTAGGATCGCTGGGACCGGCCTCGGCGTTCTGGGTCAATTGAAATTTAAATTATTAATAAAAAGGACGGAGAGGTAACTTACTTCGTCGTCCTTCTCTTTACCAGATGTACGAGTCGACTGAAATAAAAATGTTTGGATCATGAGAGTTGGGAGAAATCGCGATGCATACCGGCGGCAGAGCGTACTAGGGAGTTGGGTTAGTATTGAACCAAGAAACGTGAGAACTGAAGCACCTTGAAATCCGGAAGAAGCATAGCCTGGACGGCGGGCATGAACTCCTAGTGGATGAAATTCTGTAAGTGTAAGGGTGAGAAAATCCCCGCTCACCTCGCTGTCGTCGAGGCGCTGTCTGGCCTGCTCCATGCGCTCGAGCTCGACCTCCAGCAAGCTGGGACTGCCGAGGGATGCCCAAGTGTTGACAGCCTTGAGCAAGGGTTAGCAGAAGTTAATCTTTGAGCCGCGGTGGGTGCGTACCTTGAGCCCGTGCGTGGGGCTCCCAGTCGCAGCCGGGTAGTATGCTCTGTTCAAAAGGGCGAGATCCAGAGGGCTGAATTTATTCGCATCGAACACTGGGAACTGCAACAAGATTATTGGAATTCCACCCAATAGGAACACAAATTCTTACAGCGGGGGGAGAATAAACGATGAGTTGACGACGAGGGGGAGTGGATGCACTGGCAGACTCTGTGTCGCTCTCGATTCCGGGCGCTTGAAGTCCTTTAAGAATTGTAAGGAACCCTCCCACTATAATGGATATTTACATGTCAGGCGATACTAGTAGAACGTAGACGCAAACAAAGGTATATACAGTTTATTACGGGTCAATGATACAAACAATTTTGATTCTGATTTCATGATTTCCATGGGACACTTTTGGGACATCTGAGTATGCCAATCTTTTTTAATATGCCCATAGATACTTAGACCAGAGTTTAAGATTTTTAGTGGCATAGCTAGTGGTACACAGAATAAAAAAATGGTGTATCATTGACCCATCTGCCCAAAATGACTGTCAAACAGAACCAAACATTCACTTTGTCCGCTCGATTGCTCAATTTCTGCGGACTCCATTGAGGTAGACTAAGTCCAGTTGGTAGTTCATGCACTCACTTCATAGTCTAGAGTAGGTTTGAGTGAAGGGAACCTCTTAGAACAGGAGAAAAAAGGTGTATCATTGACCGGTATGTATCATTGACCCGTGATAAACTGTACCCCACCAATTCCGTTTTGTCTTGCTTTCCTCCATCTTGACCAGCGTTGACGACTTAAGCTTGTTCGTGCTTGAAAAATGTGTCAGTCAGGACGTGCAAAGTCAGCAGAAAAGTGTACATACTTGAATGTGTCGTATGCGTCTGCGGCTGTGTCGACAAGCACTGCATTTTGGGGGCTTCTCGAACCAAGGCTGTGCCGAGGTTCCTCAGCAGACCTGGACACACCTTGGCCTCGGCAGAAGATGCCTAGTATCAAAAGCTGTTACGGCGCAGCTCTCAAGACTTAGCCATGCAGTGATGGGGGCGGCCATCAGTTTTCGCAGTCTTCAAACCAACCTCCGTGACAAAATATAAATAGACTGACATGAGAATAGCTGATTTTAGATCAAGTTGCGTGCATAATATCAATACCACCCAAATGTTAATGGGGATTAAATGGTTAACAGTGCCTAGTACAGGGACTAGCTAGGAAATAAGAGATTGAGGGAGACTGAGCTGCCTGCGACAGAAGTCTTGTAACCGTCGCGTAACAGAGCGGGCCACGACTCCGCCGTGCCTAGCAACCCCCGTTAGCCGACTCTATGTATATCCAACACTTCAAATACACACCTCCTGCTGGCTAGGCGGCCTTTCATGGGCTAAGCGGTGAAAGAAACCAGTTGGTTGCGGGGTGGATCAAGGAGACTCCAGGCATCTCGAGACAGTGGTGTGAGGCAGCCTCGCACACACCTCGGCAAGGCTGGGCACAGCCTTGCCCGGCAGACCCTGCCGAGGAGTCTAGACCAACCTCGGCTAAGGCTCGCCAAACCTGGACCCATGTGTGTCCAGGAGCCGCCAAAATGCAGTGAAGCGGGTCGAATACCCACTCAACTCATCGGTATTCCTACCGACAGCGTGCCACCGATGCTCAATATAGAAGTAAAACCCAGTCTCCGGCTGCTCTAGCTCGCCATGAACGAGCTTTCCGTCGATCTTGCGAAGGATTTCCCGCAGAGCCTCGGGGGATGATACAGCTTGGCGTAAAGTCTGAAGATTAGCAGATAAAGACTAATCCTCCAAGTAGACTGTAAACCTTGTCCGGGTACAGCTGAAGCGAAAGTGGTGTCTCGCGGGGAAGACGGTACTAGAACGTCCTCCGGTTTCTTGAAGTGGATATCGGGGCTCAGTAGCCCTGTGACGGGAGCCGGCGCTTCGGGAGCGTGGAATTCTCCAGGCTTGCTCTTCGGATCTCTTTTAGGTTGAGATGGTCTCGTCGGCTTCTGGCCCCTCCCTGGAGACTCGGATCGGGTTTGAATACGGGAGCGTCTGGAAGGCCCAGCAGGTTCTTGAGGGGGAGGCACAAAATTTGACCCAGCCCCATGGCTCGACCTGACCGAAGCGGGTAAGGTCACTTTGGTCCCTTCCTCCGTATAATAGAAGGTGATAGGATGCTCCTCAGGTCGTCTCTCCGGGAAAGCGAGAGAGAGGTGCGGAGGAACTCTCACTGCACTTTCTACCCTTGTTTTCCCTGGCTTGTACCCTTTCGGCCATACACTTCGCAAGTGCGGGACGTTCTGGTACAAATAATTGACGTCCGAGATAGGGGAACCGTCCAAAGGGAACTCCGAATATACTTCAGGAGCCATAGACACGGGAGAATTGGGCATCACTTCTCTCGTAGTCGCCCGAAATTCGGCCTGATACTTAACCAAACTCTTCTGCGCTAGGTCCATGCGCGTACTAAGGGCTAACCAAGCGACCACCAATTGATTTAGATCACCAGCGCTCTTCAGTACCCTGAGGAAGGAATACTGGGGGTCGACTACGAAGAAGGTACTCCTCCCGGGCACCAACGCCGAGGCCCGAGACAACAAGGTGTTCATATCCTTGACTGCTTTCTCAGTTCTGATGAGGAACCCCGTCTCCAGGCTGAATCAGGCGACGGGTCTGTCGTGCAGGCTGACACCCCTATCCAGGATGTCCGCCGACTCCAAGGTTCTCTTACTCGATACACTAGTAGCACGTTCGAATAAAGATGCTTCACTCTCTGAGTGGGATGAGTAACTGCGCTCCAGATCAGCCATGGGCGACAGAGCATAACCTCTTTCCATTCCCGGAGTTACTGGGAAAGCTTCCTCCGTGTGCGTAGTCATATTCGGATCACGAAGCGACAGAGACGAAGAGGAGGACGCGGGTAACTCGTGGAGCGTAGGGTCGATGGAAGTTGTACTGAAGGATTGGTGATGAGGGGAGGAGGCGTGCGCCGTTTCCTTCGTGGTGACGGGCTTCAAGGGCGAGACTTCCTGCAGCTTAGAGCGCGGCGCACGCGTAGCCGCTGGTAACGAGAGAAACGTGAGGTGTTTACCGCCCCTGGCCGCCGTACGAGTGCGTGCAGCCGCTGGACTGACAAAGGCAACCGGGGTGCTTACAGCACGAGTTTCCTTATCGGGGGAGATCGATCGAGAAGCGGAGCGCGACGAGCTTTCCTGGATTGCAGAATCGGCGTCCGCTTCACGGCCGTCCTTCAGAAGAGATTTGGCCGCTGAGGCTCTTGTGGGTTGCAGGAGCCTGGATCTCAGGGGCTCCCCTCGTAAAGAAGGACGCGGAAATGTCCCTCCTCGAGCACGGAACGGGGGTATGGAGTAGTCCCGACGAGTGTTAGCCAGAGTGCTTAACGTTCCGGATTCGTCCACTTTGTGAGGACAAGGTGATCCTCGCTCCGGGACGTCAGGCACGGACTTGAGGCTAAAACACTAGTCCCTCGCGTTTGTGGGGTAGACCCTCCTGCTAACGGTCTAAGTCTTAAAAAGAGACGGCCAGAGGCCGGATATCCGCGCTCTCTGAATGCCGAATCTTACTCCTTAGCGGTATATACCACTAAGGGAGACAGGATCGTGTAGGCTGATGGTGAGGCTTATGAGGTCGTAAGGGCGTCTAGTAGCGTGAGCGTTCGTGTAGTTCGTATTCAGTCCACCTGTGCCTCTATCAGAACCGTAATACGGGCTGGAAAGGCGGTAGGCGGTTGGTAGTTGGTAAGTAAAAGTGATGTTATTGTCACGGTCACAACTAGACATAAACGTGATACAAGTACAGAGTAGGAATCATACGTGTCGGAACTATATGAGTAGTAAGAGATTTTCAAAAGAGACGGTCTACGGTGACCCCTTACAGAGCTGTGTTTGCGTCTGATATCAAGAGAAAAATCCCGAGGTTCAGGACTTCCGTTCCGGTAGAGATGACATTGTTGCAGAGTAGCACTTGAGGCGTCGGCGTGCTTCTGGCATCGATAATCAGACTCCAGTCTTCAGGCGGCACAGTCGGTAGTTGAGGTGGGGCGTATTCGGCACTTTGGATGAAATTTATCACAGCAGTATTCACTGCACTTGTGCTGGAAGATCGGCCATGGAGATGGTGATGAGGAGGGGGTCGGTCTTGCATGGGAGTATAACAGGCGAGTCGACGGCGCGGCGGGCGAGGTTAAATGGGACTCGAGGGCGCAGACCGTAAAAAGAGAGATTCGCAAATGATTGGATGGGCGGGCGAGGTCGAAGCAAGGGTGCCTAGGGTTGCGCAGCCAGTGGACAAGGGCCACAGTGTCCGAGAACTTGAAGAGTAGGAAACGAGCAGATGGGTGCGCAGCGGGAAGCGAGAAAAAGGAAACACGGGCGAGGAGCCAGCGGGCAAGATGAGGAAGAGAAACGGCGGGAAACAACGGGTAGCATGGCGAGATGAAGGAAAACAAGCGCGTTGATTGTGGATCCCACATAGCCACTGACATTGGCATGTCTATCCCCAAAATGTGATTCCGCGTACCTCCAGATAGCAGCGCTGATGCTGCTCAATTCCACCCCATCTTCCTCGAGTAGCTGACCTACCCCTCCCCCACTACGCCATTCCCATAAAAGGAAATCTCCCCCGCCCGCCAGTGATAGCCGTACTGGTTCGCACCTTTGGAGCCGCTACTGCAATCCTTTTTTTTCTTACTTTCTTTCCTTCCCTGCCCCGACTGCCTATATCTGTTGTACGTCGCCCGGGATGTAGGATATATCAAATGCTTTATTTCACTGCAACTCTCAATGGCCAGTACAGTGCACACAGCTCAGTCCAGCCTGCACAATAATGGCAAGGCCTTGCCCTACCTTAAAGCTGTGATTTCTTGTTTTTCCAGCTGAAACTAAATCTTGGGTTACATACTGTTTACTACCTCTATGCCAGAACATTCAGCTTCCTTCATCTATTCCAGTAATTTTGTTATAAATGCCCTAGAACATGTATTGACAGAGGAAAAACAGATGCAAAACATCAAATAATTTATTTGAGATCCTCCATCCCCACTCAGAGGGCATATACTGATAGACAGTCCAAGGAGTCCACAGGGCTCGTCCATTCGTTGTTTGATGGCACCTTCCTTTTTGGGAAGGCATAGTGGGGGAGGCCAAGGACATTTTCCTCGAGTTGCTTGCCGATATCTTTGGTAACAGGCATGGCCATCGTGCCCGCTTTCGCCGCCGCTGCCATGCCGGGGGCCCCATTCTCAAGATCCTTTTGCGGACCAAGATCAAACAGCACCCTCGTCTTCGTGGTGGTGTTCTCGACGAGGAACGCGAACATGGGGCAGGTCATGTTTTCATAGCTGGGAGCGACGGGAGACATGAATGCCACTGCAGGGACTACGACTGTCTGGGGGTCGTCGACGACATCGAAGATCAGTGGATATTGCAGAGGAAACAGCCAACCATCACGACGTGACGATACTTCTTCCCGACCTAATGAAACTCGTTCCGAAAGCCAGGAATGATTGTTGCTCCTTCATCCAATGAAGGAGCTGGGCTCTCATCGGCATCCGCCTCACCATCGACAGAGAGAAACATGGGGCCGAGCGCACAATTGACATGGCTCTCGAGGCGCTCAATCAGCGTAACCGTCTCTGGAGTGCATGCGGCATGCAGAGAGTATCCCAACAGCTTCAACTTGTCCGCCAATCTGTGGAACCCAAAAAATCAACCGAACCTGCAGATCAAACAAAAAAGAAAAGACACACGTCTCGAGGTCGTACGCCGCCTCGGGCGACAGCGGCGCGGTCTCCATCTCCGCCTCCTCCGCCGCAAACTTGGCCCACTGGCGGATAGTGGCCCACTGTGCGGGGGCATAGTGGATCTTCGGCAGGTAGCGGATGGCGCATGCGAGGTTGCGCGCGCCGAGGACCACCAGGCCGTGTGCCTGCATTAAACAGCCCGGATTTCCTTGCTGTTTTCTCACTCATTTCTCAACAGATTTTCTCGAATGTGGATGCGTTCGAAAGCGGCGAAGCGGAGCGTCCTGACTGTACCCTACTGGCTGAGTACATTGCATAATTTGTATATCCAAACATTCGGGCTGCCTGGTTTGAACCAGATGCAGCAACGGCCATATCTTCGCTGTTAGTCAACCGATCTGCCTAAATTCAGATGATTCTGAAAGCTAGAATACAGGTGATCTTGGTGCACATTCTCAAAATGGAACACATATGATTCCCACCCGTAAGAATGGAGTTACAGATCTGGACTGAATATCCATTCCTGGTAGGTTGCCTTGCAGTCAAACCAAAAGGTATCATATTTTAGAGCTTTGCCTCGATTCTAGCTTTGGGAATCACCAATAATCATGCAAATCCAACCACAGATGGCGAAGATATGGTCATTGCCACATCTGGTTCAAACCAGGCAGGCCAAATTTTGGGACATACAAATTATCAGCAAGTAGGGTACGGTCTGGAAGCTCTGCTTCGCCGGTTTCAAACACATCTATATTCGGGAAAATCTATTGAGAAATGGGTGAGAACAGCCCAAGGAAATCTGGGCTGTTTAAATTGCTTTCATTTAGCTATTTTCAGAAGAGTGTCATTACTTT
This sequence comes from Mycena olivaceomarginata, assembly GCA_029378375.1. Lineage (NCBI taxonomy): Eukaryota > Fungi > Basidiomycota > Agaricomycetes > Agaricales > Mycenaceae > Mycena > Mycena olivaceomarginata. Next base: position 150,997 of record JARKIC010000993.1, on the reverse strand, counting down.
CGCAATAATTCACAAGGGTGAATGGCACTTGGTACACAAATTCGGACATTACCTCAGTAGTTGCTTATGCACTTCAAGCAGAACCTGGTTGCTCATAGTTTAAGCGAGACAAACAATGGCGACAAAAGAGATATAGATCAGCCAAAACTGAGCACAGCCACATGGGTCAGCGTTCACTTTACAATCATTTTTTGATCGTAAAGCAACTTTGAGTCAATTAAATAGAGCTCCTGAAACAGTATCTTGCTAATTTAAGAGTCCAAAACACATTATGGTATGTTTCTTAAGCCTTCAATGGAGCCAAAAGTATGAAAATAGGCATCATTGCATAAAGCCCCTATTTCAGCTATGGGCCTCAGATTTGCAAGCACAAGATCCTATCAAGCATTTTTGAGTTGACAAAGCATGCTAAGCTATGCAATAGATACTCTGAGGTACTTGTAGTAATATATTTGCAGCAAGTGCAAGGACAACAATGGTATACCTCATAGTTCAGAGAATTTGTCCCTGTACCTCAACCAATTATGGTATGGTACCACTGAGTCAGTCTTCTGGCTTTGGGACTCCATACCATGGCTCTGAGCATGCAATATGAATCTTTGCAAGAGCACACCTCCACATAATTTTCAGTAGAGGCAACTGATCCTGTCGGCAAGTGATGCCGAAGCTGACTGTAAAGGTGGTGGAGTTCAAAATGGGTTTGGAGACACAGGCTCGATAAAAGAAAGTAGAATAAATAAATAAAATATACTCCAGTACTCTTCCTGCCATGCAAAGCATCACAAACTCCATTGGTGCATGATATCTTGGCCATCACTAACAAATTACCCAAGCGGCAATCATCAGTTGTCATCAAATACAGCATATTCTGCTGCTGTAGATTAGCTGTAGAGCTATTACAAGGTTTTTGGAGATTCTCAAATCTGAGACCCGACTTAAGTCTACTCAAGTGACCTCGAGTTGACTTGCACTGACTTGCAAGTCAAGTCAAGTCTCAGTTCTGACTTGACTTGACCTGACTCAAGTTGTGTCAGCCAAGTCGACTTAAGGACAGCCAAGTCTAAGTCGCGGCAACACTAGACAAGACCCAGGAATGCTGAGAGCCCGGCGCAGAAGCCGGCCGGTATTGCGCCAGAATGATGATTTCCAGAGAGGCTGAGCATGCACAGGGGCTCGGGAGAAAAAAAAACGAGATCTAACGGTTGATCGGTGGGTTCATCATGGTCGCCCCACAACCGTCCCAAGTGGAACTCCCGCAAGGCTAAAAGTGGCCCTGTGCGACCGGTGATGCTGCAAGAAGAGAAGTCCAGCTTTTCCAGCCGAACCAAACCCGCCAGAGTCTGGCGCAACTTCGGGTTGAGCATGACAGAGCTCAAGTGTAAAGACCAAAGATTGTGGTAAACACCGAGTGTGTCGGCAAAGACACGGACTAGCTTCAGGTAGGTTTCTTCCACCAACTTGATATTGAGGATGTTCAGGTGGGTGTTGATGAGGGATGCATACCCATGCTCTCTGTCAAAACTCCATGAGCGAACTGACGAGACGTGAATGCTCCCCCCCAATTTCCTGAGCCGTATAGTGGAACGGTGGATTTCTCAAGCAGAATCCAGCCAGAATTCTAATTCTTGGCTGATCTCCACAGAATCCTGAGCTCTGAAGCGCTGATGCTGGAAGAGAAGCGTCTGGCAGAGCTTGGTGAAATAGCGGCAAACCAGTGCAAGACATCGAAGATCTTTAGAGGAGGAATAGAACCAACATCTGGCCCAGATTTCAGGCGCAACCATGTCGAGATAGGATGTTGTTGAGCTGTTTATCGAGGGAGAGAAAAATTGTGTGATGATCATAAAATGATGTGATGATCAGATTGATCTGCTCTGGCCTTGGGCGTAAACTGTGCAACTACTTGAGCTGAGCGTTTTTGGTGGTTGTTTTTTGCGCATGAACAAGCAATCAGGACTCAGGAGACAAGGATACAAAACCTAGAGACTGGGAAAATGACGAGATGAGTCTCTGAATTACTCACTTCGGTCCCACCCCCACATAGACACATGTGCTTCGAGCTTATCTGATATGTGTTTACATGCAGCGATCTTTGGCTACGTTCCGTAGATCCCATGTAGCCGAAGATCGCCACATGTAAACACAGGTAAACACATATCAGATAAGCTCGAAGCACGTGTGTCCACAAGGGGTGGGAACACAGTGACTGCCGCTAATATGCACATTATTCGAACCCAACCTGATTGATTCTTTGTTTGCAGCTCACGACGTAGAGTCAGGCGAGAGACCTCGGATGGAGTGAGCACAGGTCGTAACATACCTACTTTTTTATCTCCCTGGCTGGTGAGTTCGGAGTTGGGCTGTAAAGTCTTTTTCACCGCTTTTTTGTGGGGGATATGGCAGTGTGTACTTTTAATAGCAAATTGGAAGAGAAACTCAATTTCTTGTCTCGAAATTGAAGCACACAGATGCCATATGGTCGTTTATTTCTCCAGAAATAATCCAACTCGGTGCACGGCCACACAATGAGAATTTCCCAAAGGGTCGTAGTATCCGTTGAACCTGATTCAATCTATGAACTGGGAGGAACTTCTCCAAGTTCTTGCCGCTCAATTTCAACTGAACATGTACACCCATCAGCCCGAGGACCTGAGGCTCCATGGCATTCAGGTACTGTCCACGTACTTTCTACACCTTCTCTGACCATTTAACCTGTCAAACACTGTTCTTCTTCCATTCGTAGTTCATGTCCGGATGGTACAATAACCTTATTTCATTCACCCATCAACAAGTGTAGAAGAATATCTCACTCACCGCTCCACCAGCAGCTTCATCCCTTCTACTGTGCACAACCACAGCATGAAAAACTCCCTCGTCTCACCATTACATCCCTTGCTCCCAACGAACTCCAGGATGTTCGGTCCACTGAAGGATTACTGATATTGATCAGAACTTTAGCCTTTCAATGCCTTCGACTCTGTATGATATTCCGCCGAGGACTGGTGAGCTGGAGATTCAGCCCCGTACCGTCTCTCCCCCCTGATGTCTCTTGACAAGAAGAATGTTCTCGTCAGAAAAAAGCCCTTCGCCTTGCAGACCGGTGGTCCAGGGCGTGGAGCCAACCCCTTGCTCACACTATAAATCATATCGCAACCAGGGCCACAAAATGAATGTTTCTGATGTTTACCTCAACAGGCCAATGCGGGAGGGGGGGGTGGGGGGCTGTTGGCCGAGTACAAGAGAAAGGGTGCATTATGCCGCTGAAGGCCGTAATCTGAAGCTGAAATGACATTTGGGGCTAACACGGTAAAATGCACTAGTACTAGTGTAGTTGAAGGATGTCCTTATGAGCCAACCCCCTGGTCAAAGTCACAACTTCCTATTACATAGCTTCAGATGGGCAGGAAAAATCACCGACTAGGAAGAACTTGAGTTTGGGATGTTCAAATCATATGTACCCAGTGAGACCAATTTACCCTTCACTTAGGTATAGTATGTATGTTTTGGAGGCCAAAAATTGTTTGTCCCAGAAATACACGAGTGGAACTGTAATGGCATAGGGGCCGAGGGCACAGGTTCCACGGGCACGCCCCAGCCCCATGTACACGACCCTACTGCCACCAGGCAGAATCAAATACTCAACCTTCTCAGTTCTCTCGCGAGAGATCCAATCCGGGAGATTCAACCGCAACACCATGACGGCCAGCGACAACCCTCAATTTCTAATCCACATATGGGTTGTCACTGTAGACTGATAGCTCCATAGGAAGAGAAACAGCTAGAATGTGGAAACATTCATTCAAGTGTTATACCCATGGCCACGAGCCCCACATCCTCGACCACCGCATCCGCGATGAAAGGCACGGGGACCAGTTGGCCCCTGAACACCACTGGGGACGGTAGGAACTGAGTGGGGTCTGGGGAACTTCATTAATCTCATGAGTTGCACGTCTAGGAACAGCAGGCGACTCACATGTACATGGGGAACTCCTGCAGGGTCAAACCTTTCTGTTCGACAATGGTGCGGGCGCGTTCATACTCCTCAAAGATAGTGTCGTATTTCTTGACATCGAGGTGGATGCGTGCTGCGGTCTGGGACAAGTGGGTGTGGATGGCACAGTCCATACGAAGGAGAGCGTTGCTGGTGGTAGGCAAACTGGCCATGGTGCTAGTAATCTGGCCAGTGTCCTGGAGGATGGTGAGGGACGTCGTCATAAGAGAGATGGTCTGGCATGTGAGGTCTGGACACAACCGGCCCCATGGCCTGGGTAGAAATGTCAGTAGAGAAAGGGAAACACACTGTGGAAACACGCACCCTGGAAGCTATGGAAATGGGCACCTGGGATCCTTAGGGGCTGGCAGAAGTTGAGGTATTCTGGAAACGGAGGTCGTTCTGAAGTTCAGTAAGACGGTGGTACTTAAAGAAACAGCTGGTTAACTCACAGCACGTTTCTTGGCATGCATCTTGTTGCCAGAGCTGGCCTTCTCGTCGTAGTAACGAGATCCCTGGTAACAGGTGAACGTGTTTCCATGAGGAAGGCAGAAGGAACATACAGGGGCAGGAGGAGGAATGTATCTCTCATCCCCCTCCATGTCTACGTCGGAGTCTGTGAGTTCGTCCGAGTCGCTGGAAACGTCGGAGGGCTCAAGCTCAGCGGATGACCGAAGGCACTTGGCGATGGGCACGGAGTCAGAGGTGGCCTGGAAGATATAAGAAACCTCGTGAAGTAAGAGTGTGGAAATGCACCTTCTTGGATGACACGGGGGTTTTCCCTTTGGAAACAGGAGCCACAGGCGCAGCAGGAGCAGGCACCACAACAGGAGTGACCACAGGCACTGGGACAACCACCGAAGTCCCTGCAGCCTTGGCCTCGCCCTCCTTGGTGAGGATGTTGTCAATGTGCCACTGGTGTAGAGTGTTGGTGGCCTTGAGGAAGTCGTCCACAAACGGTGGGATCGGCTGGTCCCGGGTAGCTGGATCCAGAGCAAGGGCAGGCAGCTACTGCCTAACCTTGTTTGCAGAGTTCGTGAGCTTCGAGGTGAAGAACTCGGACCGGCCAAGATACAAGTAGTCGCTCTTCAGGAACAGGAGCTGGGAAATAGTTAGAAACAGCGCAACAACACGGAAACAGAGTACTAACCCAGTACTCAGCCACGGTTTCAATGGTGTCAGACTGAACCAGAGCGCCACCGCTGCTGGTCGTCGACAGGAACGTGTTGTTCTTATGTTCGAGCTGTTTCCACACTTTTTCCAAACCAGGAGGGATGGTGAAGGGCTCGGTGGTGGGAGTAGTAATCTGGGTCATGTCGAAGTCGATGTATCGGCGGCAGCGGGCGATGATTGCTGTTTCTGTGATATGTGGTGCGAGGCTGGGGAAGAAGTACGAGATGAACACCAACATTTAAGGTGTTTCTGGGCGATACTTCGGCTCACTGGGGACAGTGAGTTCTTTAAAATGGGGGAGAGGCGGATAGGATCCGGAATTTGGCAATTGATTTTCGCGATTCTTACGTGTTTCCACACCACTCGTGGTATGAGGAACACGTGTTTCTGGCCCAAGACAACCGAAGAGGAACAGAGTATCCATGTATCTCGCATGGACTAATGTCCGGGAACACGGAGTATCCTGTAAAAGGGAAGTCAGAAAGACTAGAATCGATGGATGAAGGAGAGTACCACATGGCGGACTCGGATCCATCACTGGGTTTTCTTTGAAACTGGTTCCTAGGTCAGGGGTTAGGTTTCTATGGAAATCTGGGAACAAAGAAACAGCGAGACTAGAAGCAGAGATATGGCCACTGGCATGAGGAGGACAATATTCTCCTGAAGTAAAGTCAGGAGCTGTCAGGGGAACCCCCACTCTGGACACTTTTCCATCCGGATCTGCTCCAGATGCTTCCAGATCTGCTCTGGACACTTCCAGATCTGCCCTGGACGCTTTTCCATCCGGTACTCCGGATACTTCTGCGCCTATCCATCTGTCTGTCCAACTGTCTGGGACATCACTGTAGATACCTCCAGACATATGCTACTGGGTAGTTACTAATTAGTATATAAGGTTTCGCCGAGTGTGGGAATCCCCATCCTTTCTTCTCTTCAGATTCCCCCACTAGATGTGTAGTATTTCCGCTCCTGTATTCTAGTACCCATATTTATACTTCGGATTCCTCCGCTAGTTTCTGTGCCCCGTGCTGAGCTTAAGGTTGCCCTTACAGCAGAAGAAAGGATCTAAGGGATCAACCGGTCAAGATTGGGAAGTTTGGTGCAGGTACGGATTCGGACCACTACTCCAGTGCTCCATCTTCCCCCACTTCAAATCTCGACCCCTCCTCCGTTCTGATGGACCAGCCGCTTGCCCCTGACTCTGTGAAACCCGAGATCCTGAGTGTTCACACCCCAGATCCGGATTCCAGAGCCATGGCCCGGCTCGTTGCTGTCGAAGGCTCCCTCGAGAGCATCCAGAACACACTCCACCAGCTACTGCTGAGCACCCAAAATCCACCGCCTGCTCCCGCCCCTGCCGCTCCGGCTCCGGCGCTGGGTCCAGACTTCTTGGCCCCCCACCTGGCTCCAAAAACAGTCCTCCGACTGAACCCTCCGGCCATTTTCGATGGCAACTGGATGCAAGGACAGATGTTCCTTTACTCCATCCTCACCTACTACTGGCTGGTTCCAGAAGCCTTCATGGCGAATGGGTTTGTCTCGCAGGAAAAACTCGTCCAGTTTGCCATGTCCTTCATGTTGAAAGACGCGACCGCTCGGTGGGCAGAACGGCACTCCTCAGCCGTCCTGTTCCCATTCCCCACCTGGACCCAATTCAAGGCCGAGTTCCGCCTCTGGAACTGCTCCCAACCTCACCGACTACGACAGGTGGCGCATATGCACTTTCCGGCAGTACAAAGCATTCGGCCGCACCCAGACCAGAAACCCTCCGGCTCAGCTTCCGGCCGCTTTACCTCAGCCATGCACAGCAAGTGTATTCCTGGCTCTGGCTCCCACGCACACTCTGGTCTTGTTCGCCCTGCTTCCGGTGTCTGTGCTTCCAGCAGTCATTCCAATGGATGTAAACTGGACCCGAGCGCGTACATTCCCACGCACCTGCTTCTGGTGCAAAATCTGCTCGAGTTGCAACATACTATAATGTACTTCATTACATTACAACGTCATCTCACGAGGGCTATTGCTGGCCTGAGCAGTTAGCTAAAAGGGATATAATGTGTCTTGAACCATTAGAAAGGTGCTGGACAACGATCCTGGTAAAGGATTGATGTGGGAAGTCGTTAATGGAGCAATCACGGAAAGTGCCTTACCATCCTGGAAACGGATTGAGGCTACTGCACATCCCTGACTAAGGGTGTATTACGAGGGAACATCCTTCTGAATCAGAGGGATCATTGTTGGGCATCATCCGACGTCTCCAGAACTGCCAAGGGAAGGCTGGACTTGGTCGATCTACCAATTGACTAAGAAACCATACTCAGGTACTGGGAAGCGGCGGCTATCATGATTTTCAGACAAATCACTTAAGCGGTTCAAGGCGGAACCATTTAAGCGAATGGTTACCAAGGAGGGTAGCGGAGTGCTGACGAGGAGGTTGGCTAAAAGTTGACATATCAACAATATCCCATCACGATCGTTCTAAGCGATGTAGATCTTGACTCATCGTTAAGCTCGGCTCGTTGATGTTTCTTATAAATCTCTCTCAATTTTACTAATCACTTGATATCTGACAGGAGTTCATCGGCTAGCTGCCATACCACTAGTCATATACCCTGAACCCTATTGCACGTTTGTATCTGTCTCATTTATATTTAGAATCCTGTAACGTATTTAAGTGGATGGTTATGGGAGGAACACCAGTGAATCTCACCCCACCTGTTGGACGCGAAGTTACTAGACTTCATGCTTAACCGGTAGAGTAGGCATTCATTCAGAGACACCCAGAAGCTATACCAAGTTTCGTTTGTTTTCCCTGTTTGAATATGATCTGTGTTGGATTTGGATCTTTATAACGACGCGTGGACATATTGGATAAACGGAACGGACGCGTGGAATATAAGGAAACGGATTGGACTTGACAATTGGTTGTAATCTCGCAAGGATTAGCAATCACGGATACTATTGAAATCGGGATTCATAAAGAATCACTTGTACTACGCATTGGAGTACTATCTCCAAACCTAGACCCACATCATACAAAACCGTTGAACATAAAATCTTGTCTGTCTATCCGCGATTGCACCCAGAACGGATTCGAGCAAGTTTTATCTATACAACTTGTAGACCTGTAAAGTCTTGCTTCCCAAAGAGAACTAAAGTTCAAATTGCCACAATCTATACTGGATTGGAACCCCGAACTTGCACGAGGACTATAGTGTTTGAGTTGTTGTAGTTGCATTATCGAACCGCGTATTCATTTACAATGTTTGGTTTTGTGGTTATTTCACTGCCAGCCCCATAGTCAGCGTTTCAGCGCTTCAGAAATCAACTAAACACGTCAAACGACTGGAGAATGATAAGAAGAAAGCATTGGCTACGAAAAGAACTGAATCGAAGGTACACGCACAGTCTCTCGTGTCCTTGGAAGCTCGGCTCAAAAGTGAATGTCGATGTTCTACCTCTCTTGCCGTGGAAGGCAGTCGCCTGGAGGGCCGCTTGCTTGAGCAATCCACAAAATTGAAGGTGCTCGTGAAGTCTCTCCGAGCCGAGCGCAAGGCAGGGTACAGCGCACGAAAGCCTCGCTTGCTGCCGTCCACGGCCAGCTGAAATCTATGTCAACCTGGAGCGCGAAGACAGGACACATGTATTTGATGGAGTGTCGCAGACTGATCCTGCGACTGTGCGGGGCGGGATGCTCTGAGGATTCAGTCAAGGATATTGTTTTTTGGTGTGCCGAAGTCTTTCGTGTACACGTCACCCAGTTCACCATGACACCGCGTACTGTCGGTCGCATCAAGAAGAAGGGTGGGTATATCTCTTTGATACAGATTGGGTGCGAAATCACGATGAGCTATGGTATGCTTCCGTTTCTCATGCCCGTTTATACTTATCTCAAAGTCTTGTATCATTTGCAGGGTTTACTGAATCTTCTGATGGCACTGGACATCGAAAAATCAATTATGAATCCCGCCACATCTCCGCCATTGTTCCTACCTATGCTCCCGGTGTGGATGACTCTGACTCTTCAACATGGAAGCCACGCACCAGATTCCTCGAAGTCGCCCCATCACTAAGTCACACGGCTCATTCACAGGTCAAGGGAGAGAAGCTGCTCGCCATGAAGGTTGCTGCATTCACCAACTGCCCGTCCTCAAAGGCCGCAGGTATTTCGATGGATTGGCAGGATTGGTTCCGCAAAGAATTAGCGCAGATGTCCGACCACGCCAACGATCAGAAAGCGAAGAAGGACGAGAAGGAAGACCTGAAGCACCACATTTTGATTGAGGACCTCGGATCACAGGAGGCAGAGGCACTGTCCATCGAGGAGCTTCTCGACGCACTTCTAGCCATCTCACAGGATGAGATTGGAGAGAAAAGTGGCAAGGCCTTTGATGAACAGTACGTATTTTCACATTCTTCTGTGCATCCCTGACACTGTTCTCTGCCTTGCAGCACAGAAAGCGAGCACGCATCGATTACACGCAGCATAGTGGACGTGCAGCTCAGCGAAGATGCTTTTGACGCACTCTCTGACGACCTCAAGGCGCTCGCGGACTTTTTCCTGTTCAGCGGTTGCTGCTCGCATAAAGATTCCAACGTGTTTGCAGGCGGATGTCGTGCAATGGGAGACGCATGGCCCAAGGGCGAAGAACCTGTCCTGCTTGCAAACAAGGTGAACGATTTGACGATCCGATTGGGCCAGAAGGGTAGCGCGGCGGCCAAGGCTGCTGAGGACGCAAGCACTCGGGGAATCGTGAAAGCGACTGCACTGCTCGGTGCATTACTCCGACACAAGGATGAGGACAAGGGCTATCAGGACAAATACCAGATGTTTATGGAGGAGAACCTTTTCGACCTCTGTGGTGAAACTGATGTCAAGCGCTTCCCTGCCACTTCCCAGACGCGTTATGGATCCCATGGTCGAGCAGCAGCTGTCGTTACCAAGCACTACCCTCTCCTCATTCAATTGGTGGAGAACATTTGCGATGGAAAGACGAAGGCAGGTGCGAACCATGTCGAGGGCAACGTGTTGAAGGCGCTAAATGACCCTCGAACAATGGCGGAGGTCGTCTCAGCGTCGCTGTACAGTGCCTGCATCTCAGCTCCTTATATGCAGACCGTCCGGAAGTGAGACGAGAGCGGGATGTTGCCAAACCTTCTTGATCCCAGGATTGTCGACTTGAACCGCCATGTATCTGACTTTTGCCGCTCAATTGCAGATGATCCTTCGCTCCTCCTCGACCCCGCAGCCATCCATTCCTCTGCCCATCTCACACTCGACAACGAGCCTCTTCACAATATCAACATCCTCCTTGCTGCACAGACACTCGCCCCAGATCTCCCCGACCTGCCCAGGATGATAAGCGCGATGTTCTCTGGTGCGGCCGATACTTGGGTGCGCTTCACGCCAGAGTTTGCCGAAGGTGGTCCCATCAATCTCATCCCCGCCGAAATTCGCTCAAAGCTCTACGTTCCATCCACAAACGACCATAACGAGGGCGGACTCGGCAGCTGTATCAACTAAAGAACTATTACTTTAGAATATTAAGATAAAATTCTAGCTATCCCGATGAAAAGGTAGTGATGAAAAGGTAAGAACGTGTTCATATCTGTTACCACCCAAATAGCACACCACAGTCCTTCTCAGCCATGGAGCATTATCGGCGAAATGACACGGAGGCTTTTGCGGCAAAATACATCACACCCGAGGATCTTCTCCACATCATGCGTCAAATCCGGCTTGAGAAAGGGAATGGGGAGCGCGCGGCATTTCGAAAAGCGGTCGTGGAGGAGCTCGAGAAGAAAGCGCAGGTGTATCGACAGAAATTGAAGGTCGCTGCCAAGAAGAAGAAGGCGAGGGATGCCGTGCTGCATGATGTCGGCATCGAGCGCAGCCGCACGGTGATCAACAAAATGACAGTTTGCCAGCTGAAGGAGCAGTACGACGTGTACAAGTTCGTTGTCAAGGACACCACGATCCTGAAGACCACGCTTGCCTCAATTTCAATTCCGAAACATGTTGACAAGCTGGCCACAGTTCTTGCTGCGTTGGACCATTATGAAAGGTATGTGATGTGATTACCACTAGGAACTCTTGACCTTGTTTTTTTTCAGAAATGTGACTCGCGAACTCCCACATGGCGGTAACACAAGCGATGATTCGGATGCAGAGATGGATGATGTTCAGGAGGACGAGTGGGTGGTGGAGGCCGAAGCAGAAGAACTGTATTACTGAAATTGTGTTTTGTTTGAATCTATGCTGTGAAACGACCTTGAATTTTGTTTCCTCATGAATTTGGGAGTTCTGATAGAATTGTTTACTTTGCCGCAAGGGCCCGATGTTCAATTTGAGTGTACCATGGTCATTATAATTTTTATTTATTTATTCACTGGGGGAGGAGACGTGGATACAAATTATGAATATGTGCCTCAGCCAAAGCTAGTCAATATATTATGTTGTTGAAGCGGGATAAGGTGGAACCGGTCGTGTTTTGAAGTTGGTGCGGGCCAAATGTGCGCAAACAGCACAGTGATCCAAAGGCGCGTGCCGGTCCCCAATGGAAGCCCTGGGGGGTTTGCACTTGGAGCGGGGGCAGGAGCGGTGGACCATGCTCCGACAGGTGCGGTGCTACAAGCAGCACTGTGCCACACTTGGTGTGTGTGCACGAGGCAGCGTGACACCCTCGCCGCACTGTGTGTGCACACCCTTGCGCACGAGGACACGTTGCACCCTGTGGCCACCCTGCTGCTCCTTGTGCACATCTTCACGCCTCAAGCTCGTCGGCGCAAACCCTGCGGCGCTCGTGATTGAGGCAATGGGGACCATGTGTATGACCTTTTTTATCGTTGAAAAATATGCAGGCGAGAAACAGGGTTTGAGGACAGTATTTTAGAGAACGAGAGCTGAGGTTTTACACTGTATGAGGTTGGGGTCTAAGGTTGAAGTCTGAGGTTTGAGTGTTTTTTGAGGTTTGAGGTCAAGGTTTTGGTGCATTACCAGGGTCTGAGGTAGCAAAATAGACATATTGAGGTTGAGGTCTAAGGTTATTAGCCCTGGTCTATATCAGTTTTACTCAGGTTGAGGTTGGAGGTCGAGGCTCAGATCAGGTGATTTCCCAATTTGGAAAAGCCATCAATAAACCATGGTTGACCATGGTTCGGCTATGATCTACCATGATTCGGCTATGATGACCATAGTTAACCATGGTAAACCATGGTTCGGCTATGATCAACTATGGTTTGGCTGTGGTCAACCATGGTTGACCATGGTCGACCATGGAATCCTTCATCGAATCGTCACTAATAGCAGGTCGGACTATATAAAGAGCAACTTCATGCCCAGTATTCTCTTTGCCCATTCGTTTCACTGCTCAACTCGACCATCCAACTCAGCCATTTTCTCTCCCAGCTAACATTCCACACAGGTAAGTTCAGAATGTTCACCCTCCTGTTCACTGCTTATTCGAGTTTACACTAGCTCTTGCACTCCAGGGCTCTGGAGCCCCTTGCCCAGCACTGTTGGAAGAGGTGATCCCCCGACTGAGCAAACTCATCTCCTTCGATCAGATCGACTCACCTGCCTTTCGCAGTAAGGCTCTCTGCTGGGCAACCACAGGAAGCCCCCATGTCGAGTTCGACGATCAGCACCATATAGTCATCCACTTTGTCGGGCCTGACGACCTGGGATACGATACATTGCTTGCCCAACTCTCGTACATGAAACTCGGGCTGATTTCATTTTGCACATGCTTCAGGGTTGCTCGCATCCCTCTCATCTATCTTGTTGACCTATGTAGTCGTACTTATCCTGCTCGTGATCATGAGGGCAACAACACTGAGCCTTTCACCCTCCAGCAAGCTATTGACCACTGGCTTTTGGTCGAAATTTTGGCAGGAATTGGAGGACATTCGAGACTTTAGATAACTGCTACTCTAGTTTTTTCTTGATACCTGGTTTGTCAGTAGTCTGCCACTCCTTGCTCAACAGTTCCTTTACACATGCCATAACTGTACATATTGAATCTTGGACTCGAGTCCTAACTACTTACCAAATATACTTCTTGCTGTTTATGTATTTCCCTGCCCTCCCGAAAGTTATCTATTCTCCTGCCAATTATGACTACCAGTTGTCGGTGTAGCCTAGAAAACATGGTACCAAAGTAGAGACCTGGGACTGCTAGGATGGTCACCACTGTTCCATCCCGTTGAGCGTGGTGAGAAACGCTGCCCCACTGTACCATTGACGGATGGTCCACTGGACAGCCGGCTTTGGTACCGTCTGTCGGCCGCGACAGACGGTGACAATCCCCAGGTCCAACTTGGACGATACTTTTGTGTCACTGAACATAACTGAGCTTGATGCCACTGCAGTTGGGAAGATGGCTTTGAATTCCATGATGGTCTAATGGTTAGATTGCCTGTGTTAACACTGGTAAAGGTTGACATGGGGAAACGAGCTGGTGACCGTTCAATCCCCCGACATGGTAAAAAAATCAATCAATTAATGTTATGTATGTGCTCGTTATATGATCAGCTTGGTTTTGCTTCAAGCTCGCTGCTTTTATTTTTATTACCAGACACCATGAGATTGGGAGACTTTGTACTCAAATAATGCTGTTTTGATATACTACCACAAGAACTCAAACCTTGGTAGGCATTTTCAAGCATACATTTGTATTTATCTACTCACCACCTTCACCTGCCCCTGTATGCGACTCCACCAGAGTAGGCATTTTCAAGCATACATTTGTATTTATCTACTCACCACCTTCGCCTGCCCCTGCGTGCAACTCCACCAAAAGACCCTGCTGTGCTTTTTCAAAGGCTGCTTTGATGCGAGATGCAAAACATATAGTGGCTGCACGGGTGTGGGCACCACAGAGGCGGGTTGTGCCATGCAAATTCTTGGGGCGAAAAAACAATAAGAGTTCCCACCGACATCTCGACTTTGACCTTCAGTGTCACATCAACAAAGTTAGCACCACCAGATACAGGGTCTGGGTCAAGTGAAACTGTGTGTGGCGACTGCCTGGATTGCTGGCGGGTGGTCACACCAGCCATAGCTGGGACAGCTGCCGCTTGAGTTGGTTCCGGTGGATCCACCTTGCAGTCTACAGTCCATGACAGGCAAAACTCGGCAAAGCAGTCATCCCTGTGTGCTGAACTGTAATTACAAGGTCAGAAAAACATATGCTCTAGCAGCAGTATACACATATGCAGAATAATCTTGGGACATGATGAATTCGGAAGGGCCACACTCGAAATTGAGGAATACAAGTTCCTTGCCTTGAAATGTCAGCCGGTAGCCTAGCCCTCAAGAACAGGTATCAGGACTAAAACAGATAACAGGTATAAATCTCACCTGGCTCAACATTCTGTGTTGCCATAGTGGGCATCCTGGCATTTTCCAGCCATACTGCCCTTGCCCAGCGCCTCCTCACTGCAGACCCGCGTATTCCAAGTTGACGCCGGGGAAGGCCAGGCCGGGGAGTCGCACGGACAATTACTAGTCTTATAGCAATCACGACCCTTTTGGGAAGACACCGACTGATTACGCAATTGCGTGGCTGTGCCACCAGGCGTTCTTTCCTTTGTACCGCAGCCGGAAGGCACTAGATAAATCAGAGAATATTCATGTGCATACAGGAGGTATATATAATCATTTCCTACTGCGACAGTCAAGCCATACGGGGGGCCAATACCTCAATACGAGATCAGCCTGAAATTTGATCAAAAAATTTGCCTTGGCAAGTTGATCACATATCGTCGCAAGCACTAGATGAGCTGCTTAGAGATGAGTGAAGACCCTGACTATTTTCGAGTTTTCTATGTCTCCAAATATTTCTAGATTTGTCGCTACAAAGTATGCACCGCAACGCGGTGTTCAAAAATCAGTCCGTGTCTTCCTGATGGGGTCGTGATTACTAACAGACCATATACAGATACTTACTTGTTCGTCATCTGTTTCTGGTCTGTAACAGAGACTAGGACAATTACGGACAATTATTTTATTTTATTTTTATTTTATTCGTTCAGCAGTACAACCGGGAATCTCTCTGTATACTAAAAGACATTAGGATAACTATAGACCATACAGTGGGGGAGAAAAAAGAAAAATAAAGGGGTATCGACAAGCTGCGAAACAGAAAGGCCGAGGTCACATCACGCTCGTCCTGGGACGAGCGTGATGTGACTGTGCTTGATTTCCGACTCCATGTCCGAAACCGAAAAAAATTTGTTCCAGGCTGAGGGCTCTTGGCTCCACTCATCTACAAGAGGGAATAGTTTCGATGCTGAAGCGGCTGCGGCCATTATCGGCGACTTCTTTAAGGTAACCACTGTCTTTTCGTCTCTGGATTAAGGCTCACGACATTGCCACTACTTAGATGCGGGCGGACGAATTGGCGCTGTTCATGACAGCAGTTTCGACGTCCAACGAATGGCTTGACCGACCCCCTGATTTGGGAGACGTCAACGACGTGCCTGACCGCCGAGGAGTGAAGCAATGGGCCTGGAGAAACGCACACCTCGCAAGAAAGGAAGTCCTCATGCCCGTGAACAACCGGACGCGGGTCTGGATACCCCGTTTGATGTTGCCTCTGATTATAACAGACAAGACATGCCTTTGCTTCGCTCCGGCATAGGTGTGGACTCTGCAGCATGTCAATCATAACCAATCACTCATTGTTCCGAAATTGCCATAGACGGGATGCAGATCCGTCCAATACTTGCAACCTCCCGAACAAACGTGGAGAATGGATCTGTTTGTTTGAGGTGGATCGAAATAATCCGTGAAATCTTTGTAGATCTGGGCAAAACTGAAGTGCAGCGAGAGTGCATTCACAAAATCAATTTATTGATGCAACATACTCCATACACATACTCCAGTGCCAAGAAGGTCACAGTACAATGTGAGAACCCACCACATTCGTCAGCTGCAGTTGATTGATATAGAACTTGGCACTGATCCATAAACGAATAACGGCCAGAGAAAAAATGGAAAGTCGCACGAGAAGACATGCATCTTACCAGGCAACAGGTAGATTCGAGGACAACATTGCTATTAACTCCCTCGCATGGAATGCGAGTACACATGCAAGTATTGGAGTACTTACTCGCTCGCAGGGGTTCCGAAATGAAAGTGCAGCAGGGGCGGAGGTAAGGGTGTCCGATGCAGGCATTCCATGATACGCGGACACATCTAGACTATCAATAATAGGTTAATCTTCATGTAGCAGAGGAAGGAATGTGAGGTGATGCACAGAAACACATCTCGTTCCATGCTAGAAGTCGAAAACGTCATTGGAAATATTTGACGGTCATTGGATGCGTAAAAAACCTGCTCAAATAGCGTGACACAGGGCGAGAAGGTCGGGAGTTGAGGGAATGGATGCAGGCCGGACCAAAGCTTGGTAGAAATATGTCAGTACCAAAACCCGATGTGCATCATGACGCATACCATGCGAAAATCTAATCCAAGGTTCATCAGAGACGTCTCCGAGACGCCTCTGGAGGCCATGCGGTGCTTGTTGGACAGTGGGAGTTGAATTGAACGTCGAGGTCAATGTCAATGCGACACGCCTTGCGGGGCTGGGGCGGCAGTGTTGAAAGAAAATCCAATTTTGATAAAGAACTCTCCAGGGCGTAACATCTCTCTCGCCGCTCGCATAAGCCCGAAAATTATGTATGAAGGTTGGTAAGGTGCTAGTTCAAAGAGAAAATTAACGCCGAATCAGAAGGAAAGGTCACGATGAGGAACAACATACCGGTAACGCGAGGGTTCCTCGCAGAAGTGTGAAAAATCAAATACAAATTCCCTGTGCAGCCCAACGCACCACAAAGGCGCGGGTAGATGATTGTGAGACATCGGGGGATGAACGAAACTTGATGGCATGAGTTGTGCTTGCGTCAATAGGAAACCTAAATTCAGTGTAACTGAAGTGGAAACTTCAGATACATGCGTGCTGCATGCAGAACCATTCATACCTCCAGGCAAAAATATGCTGGACTCGCAGAGATCTGAACAACCAAGGGCATGAATGTAAGCCTCGAGCATCCAAATTCAAGGACACTCACAAGGAGCGGGATGCGGGAGTCAACGTAGAAATATCGCTGGGAAGCCGGTGCGAAAGCAATGCCGGAGCCCAAGGAGATGAGAACCTACCGCATTGAGAAAGAGGAAAGGGAGGCGGACTGAAATGCACGAAATAACTCACATTTATCAGTGCTAGCCGTATTGACCTTTGAATACTTGGGCGCCGTCTTGTGTGCTCAGCACCTAGTACCAGGTGGTTAGTCGATTAAGAAGAAGGTTGGAGCAGGAAGAACGGCGCAACTCGATACAGCGCAGTGTGGGGAGATGATGGGGGTTAGCCGCCGCTCGTGGACTCTTTGTTGGCTAGGAGGTATCAATGTTAGCTGCAGAGGAAGCAGGGACTGCCTCGGAATGAAATTGGACGGACGATGCAAAGAAGCCAAACGATACTGGGGGAGATGATGGCGGTGAGAATCAAAGAGAGAGGTCGAAGGAGACCCTTCATTTTGAACGGTTGTTGAGCGGCTGATCGGCGAGGTCGAGTACATCCAGTTCTCTGGATCGAAGCTAATTTCTGGTGCCCGGGTTAGCAGGAGAACCCCGAAAATAAAATCGGTAATAGGATGCACATACGGAAGCTTCCGGCAAGGAGTGGAAAAAATGGAAGAACACAAACAGGTGCATACGAAATCAGGGCATCTGCTTGAGATACGAGTCAAGTAATAATAATACGAGTAATATATATCGCATAGCAACGAAAAAATCGAGGAGCTGACACCAGCGACGTGGAATTCAGAAGGCAGAGATTACGTGGGATGGAGCAGAAGAACCAGGGCAACACATCGCTTGCCTTTTGAGCGGAGCTTGAGGGCTTGATCGGCAACCTCGAATTTAACCAAGCGCCTGGGCGTCTGGGCTAGTTACTGATAGAGACGGTCAGCTGAGAAAATGAATGGGGTAATTTCGGCGGCACAAACAGGTACAATGCGCATCACCACATCTGCTTAAGATACGAGTAATATCTTGCTGCATGTGTCCCAACCGTCTCCTGTGCCGATAGTGGAGCGTTCATCTCGCCGCACGCAAAACCTGATAAACGATGTGTGTTTCTTATTTTTTTTTGGGTGCACAAATACAGTTCAGCTGAGTTGATCTTGTCCCAGCACTTTTGCACCAGATCAGACTGGGTGGAGATGACATTATTTTTAATAGAAGTGTTCATAATGTCCGTATTGAACGACTTTGGGTTGACGTCACTGCCCAGGTTGGTGCGACCTGGGCCGAGCATTTCACTGCCCTCGAAATCCGATATGGGCTTGATATCAACAATGTCGCCCACATTTGGCTTCTGCATTTCCTCTTCCTTGGCACTATAAACACCCAACTTGCCTTTTTTGCTGAGGCATGGAACCAGCACCGAATCCAGATCCGTAATTCGACCAACTGCTCACCAACCGACATGTTTGTTTTTGATATGTATGTTAATGGTGTCCGTCGGCTCCCCCCCGAAGAAGAGAATCTCAACGAGGAGGAATTAGAGGTGTATGGAATTGACTGGCAGGGTCTCCGCGATAATGGTGTGCTTCAGTCGCAGGCCCAAAATAACTCAATGGGAGAGGGCTCGAGCTCTTGGGTAGGCCGGACTGGACCTCCTCCTGATCTTAGTCAAGTTGCTGTTCAGCCACCAACTGGTACTCTCACCGAGGAGGAAGTCACCGAGTTGTATAGTTCATTTTCACATCTGTTTGGCAGTGCTGAAGACCCTGATATTATATTGCTGTGGACCCAAGCCCTCGCTCATGTTCGTGTATTATATCCTGATGTATTTTAACTGTAGTATACTTCGCCAAAATGACAGTAATTGATGCCTAGAATTGGCAAAATGAATCGCAAAAATTATAGTAGATCCAGGGAGACCATGGTAAACCATGGTTTACGATGCCAGTTGATCTTAGCCGAAGAAAATTGCAAAATGAAATGATATCATTGGCTAAGGAATCATGGTTTTGATTCCTTCCAACCATGGTCAACCATGGTCAACCATGGTAGACCATGGTAAACTATGGTTGATCTTAGCCGATGAAAATTGATCGAACTGGAATGATATCATTGGCTGAGGGATCATGGTTTTGATCCCTTCCAACCATGGTTGACCATCATAAACCATGGTTTACCATGGTCTACCATGGTCAACCATGGTTAATTATCAAATAAAGCCCTTCTTAACCTCATACCACAACCTCCATGCTCAACCTCGTTCTGCAATCCCAACTCTCGTGCTCAACCTCGACCTCCGTTCTGGACCTTAACTTAGGATCACGTGACCTGACATTCCCGACCTCGTACACCGTTCTCAACCTCAGACCTATATATACAACCTATGCAAACACTGCAACCTTCGTCCTCAACCTGGTCTTAGATACTCGTCCTCCATACTCGTCTTAAAACCTCATATTTTTCAATGAAAAAAGCTTTTATACATGTGTGTGCACAGGAGCCCCGGGCCATTTACGATTGGAGCGGGGAGCAGGTGCAGTGGACCCCGCTGCGATGGGTGCGACGGGTGTGGCACTGCAGGTGCCAGAGACAGTGTGTGTGTGCATGTGTGCACGGGAGCCCTGGGCCATTTGTTCTTGGAGCAGGGGCGGACGTGGGTGCAGTGGACCCCAGGCGCAGTGCTGCAGATGCTCGTCGGTGCACGCAGGGGCACTGCGCTGCACGTGGTGTGCGGGTGCGGTGCATGCGCACGGTGTGCGGGTGCGGTGCATGTGCATGGTGTGCAGGTGCGGTGCATGCGCACGGTGTGCGGGTGCGGCGCATGCACACAGTGTGCTGGAGGAGGAGACGCTGGGCGCAACACGTGTGTTGGTGTTCTGGGGCATGGATTCAGAGGGAGACAGGGATGGGGAGAGGGACACAGTAGCATGTATGCTTCATATATTCTCTATGTACTGGAATTTTTCAGCAAATTTTCATGTAATTTTGTGACCATCATCGCCGACAACAATAAAAATTTTGATCACAGCATTGAGCATATTTGATCGCTGTTGACCAAATGCGGATGCTCGCTGTCATCATGCAGCGCAGGGACGGATGCCCGAGACAATTGGGTAATCGTAGCTTGAAGAGACGCTGCAGTGATGTATCAGGATGCCCTCTAAGCTAGCAGTTTTCATACATCACGGCTCACCGCTAGTTAGAAGGCCCTGATAGATCACACTGCTGTACTAAGGTGTATTCATATATTTGTACATTCTCGTGTACTTGTCAATTTCACCATGCTATTTAACAATTTAACAATGTGCTATTCATCTACGTATAAAATATACTTAGGTACGGATACCTTGATGAACCCAAGAGTAGGAAGTAAGAGTCGTGAAAGTCATATGTAAGTATCATAAGAAATCGTAAGTATCGTAAGCCTTAGGTCACTTGAGACCCCTTCACACCCTAATCAGCGGGAGGTCCAAGTGCCAGCCGTAAGGTCGGCACGCCACGGCAGGTTTGGCTTGGCCGAAACCTCGCCGAGCACCGCTTTCCCAATTTGGAAAGCCGGCGGAGGCGGTTTGTAACCAACTGGCAAGCAATGATCCCCATCGGCCTGTGTCAGCTGATGTCGGCACAGCCCGCCGACCGGGCCCCAGATCGCAGTCACTAATGACAATCATCGCCGTCGCAGACAAATTTGGAACATGCAGGTTCTGGAGGCCCGAGCCCAACCTCCAAGTGAGAAGACATGTCCTGAGCTAAGAATGTAGGTGCAGCTTCGCGTTTTCCAGTCGCAGCGGGCGGTATTGGGGAGGGTTGAGGCTCTATTGTAAACGGGCATTGCCGTTAGTTCTTGAATTAGAAGCTGTGGAGAAGGCTGTTTCGTGGGATAGCTGCGGAAGTAACGCTCATATAGACACAGGTTTGCCCTAGTCTTCTGCCACATCCGCCCCGATGTCCACCAGACCTGAAGTCCCATCGCAGCTCAGCTTCTACACGGCGTCGACGGTTCCAAGCACCGTCTGGGGACCAGGAACTCTCTCTGGGAGAGCAATTATGGCGTTGGGAGAAACGACTTTGAAGGTCCTCGACCGCATCATTGATCGTGAGGCACTCGCAATTCAGTGGCGCCTTGGCATAATCCGACGCACCGCGCCCGGAAATCTCACCTCGGGAATGTATGATGATTTGATCGAGCTTTCTCGGTGTGGTTTCTTGGTCAATCAGTACATTCAAATTCTGACCATATATTTAGTCCGGACATCTACCCTGAATCTATGATGGCGATAGCAGCCGAATTGCTATTTCGCCAACTCGGGGGGGGTTATGGAGCGAAGATTGCATTTAGTCTGGTTCAGCTGCCCGTGTCGGAAGCACACCTCGTTCTACACGAATTACTGATTTCAAGGTATTGAAAATCCAGCTCCGATGGATTTATACTGACCGTCCTTCCAGGGAAAATCAACTTCTGAGCGACTGGACTGAAGCCAGTCAGTTCTCCATATATGATCGCAATTGGGGTCCAGACCCAACACTGGATTTTTTGGCCACCCTTGTTCAACTGCGTCCAGAGATGACCTCCGTATGCTGCGCGGTGGTAGAGTATCTCGCTCGAAATCCCAAGATTGCTATACTTTTCTTACGCTTTCCTGGCCATCCCATCTTGCGGATACAGGCTGAGAAAAGTCTCA
Source organism: Mycena olivaceomarginata (assembly GCA_029378375.1). Lineage (NCBI taxonomy): Eukaryota > Fungi > Basidiomycota > Agaricomycetes > Agaricales > Mycenaceae > Mycena > Mycena olivaceomarginata. The sequence goes on along the minus strand of JARKIC010000993.1, from coordinate 129,123 downwards.
ATATTCCCTTACTGTGTCGAACACCTCTTGCGAAGCTGCAACTTACTTTCTCCGTCGGAGATCTCATGTATCGGTGGAATATCTGGAAGGCGCTGGAGGATGCCGGCTACTCTGCCGAGAGACAGCTGCTAAACATCAATGAAGTTCTGCTCAACGCCGCGTCAACTGATCAGTGTTGGAATCCGGATTTCTTTGATGCAGCTGTCGATTTGTTTGACTTTATCCTGTACGTTATCCAAACGTCTGTTCTTTACTCTGCTCACCTACCGTTAAAGGCACTCGAGAGTCCCTGAACTTCATCGCGTTGCTGTCGGTCACTTGATCGCCTGTCTCGCGGTCCGGAATTCCTGGGAACCCCTCAGACTTGTCCTCGATTTGTTGGAAGGAAGGCTCAAAGTTATGTGCAATTTTGGCAACAGCTCACAGAATTCGCCCTTTCGTATGGTAAAATTATACCATCCCTTGCTGTGCAAATTCTGGCGCTGTGATCACCCAATTCCTCGTGACATGGCCCCCGACAACCCAACGACGAGCGCCTTGGAGATTCCTCCGAGCTCCCCTTCGCCTCACCTCTTAAAACCCAGGCTTCTTGAAGCCATACCCGAAACCGACGAGACAGTTCAGTGACCGTCATATACCATCTTTCGTCTTATGCCTGACCGTCTGTAGTGTTATGATACCCACATCTCGATTATATACCTCGTCTGATGCCACCTGCCAATTTATATCACGCTCGTCTTTGAACGTTTTGAACCCCAACCTTTCTGATTTTTTCCGCACTGACATCAAGGGATTCTTGCGCTCAGGTAAGGTTCTCACTCAGTTTTCGCCCGCTTTCATTCAACTTTTTTTTTCTTTCCATCCTAGTACTATACGAGTATATGCTGCATTGAGGCGCCTCCAAATTGAGCGAGAATTGAGGGGAATTATCACATCTAGTTCATCTATCACATGACAAATTCGAAACGAAGGCTTCAGACGGAAACACTGTAAACAGCTTTATCTTTACCATATACAAGCGCTCGCTCGCGCCGGCTCCCACTTTATAAAAAAGCGATGCCTGTCAGATGATCACAGAAGTTTACAAATGGAGATATGGCTTCGGACAGACAGAGAGGCTTAATTTTATAAAGAGAAAAAAAAAAGAGAAGTGAAGTGAAGTGAAGCGAAGTGAAGTGATGATATCCTTATTCACAGATTTAACCTCTGTCTTGCCGATACTCTCCAAGTGAGTCACATAAAGCCGCATTCATGTGTACCCTCGGACTCGACCTGGGAACCCATGCCAATACGAAAGACCAGTTCTTGTACTCCCGATAGAGCGAATAAAGAACATCGGAGGTAACACATGTCACATTTCGGTTCAATTTGTTCGCCACGGACCAACTCCACCGTAACGATGGACTCGGAGACCCAGATTATGGACTCGGACTCCCAACCAATGAACGACTTATGGCCAGAGGCGGAGAACATGATCTCCGAGCTTGATTACTACGATGAGGAACCGCCGAGTCCAACGGGGAGTTTCCACCGAGTGGCACTGGCGACCGGCGTCCGCAGCTCACTCTCGTTGACCAACAAAGGCTGAGTCTCTACATTCTGACCCAGCGTGACCGACCCATTTCGTCGTGCGCAGGCCGTATTGGTCTTTGGAAGGCTCTAACGGATTTAAAATAGGCTTAAAACGATGAAGAGATTTGCCGAATCGCCCGATAACGTCGAATCGCGGGTGGAAGAGCTGAACGAGCAACACTCCGAGGACCTCGACAAGCTTTACACGGCGCTGGCGGAGGAGCACATGGATGAGGAGGAGGATCGGTATTACTCGTTTGACGCGAATGAGCTCCCGGACAAGGATAGTCAAGTACGTATTCTGGGCAAACCCCTGCTATGCTAGACCGGCTAATCTGAAACGCAACGCAGGCATCCAATGCGTACTGGACTATGCGAGACAAAGACTCCGACGCTCCGACTGTGTGGGATTATGCGGTGGAACATACAATGTCCACATACCGCACGCGGATGGAGGAAATTAGGCGTCAAGTTGCAACGCGAGAGATGGATGAGATGATGGCGATACTTGATTTCCCGCAGTCCATCGAGGAGTATCGGCAGAAGCCCAAGGACATGCAGCACCGCGCCGCGCGGTTTCTGGTGCTAGAGTCGGACGAAGAGAGAGAAAAGATGTTGGCTGCGTTTGACTGGATGTGGAGTCAGGTCGCCCCGCTGAAGGATGAATTTCAGGCGAATCAGGGATTCGTGTTTTATTCTGAAACAGTAGGATTTTTCTCATTCCGAGTTGTTTAAAGGAATTTCAAGAGGAGATCCGCGCCACCATCGCAGAGCTCAGCGATGTCCGAGATCCTAGGAAGTGATGTGGTTCAATATTGGCGTCGATAATATCTCATGTGTTCATCTTTCGGCCTATTATTCGCCGCACCGCTGTATATATTTTAGCACCAGTACAGGATTCTGTTCAGCCACCATACATGGCTTTACTTCAGGATTCCGGTCGCTGGTATATTGCGCCGTCGTGAATCTCGCGACCTTGCAAAGTTCAACGGTTCAACTTCAACCACGACCAACGTTCAACTTCAAGCGAACTTGAATGACCGATTCGAAGTAGTCCCGTATCGTTCCTCGTCGTTGAGTCCGCCCAGGCGTTTTCCACCATCAGCACGGCAATAGACAGCGGTTCGCCGCTGCGCGGTTTGCGGAAGGTAGATCGTGAGCTCAAGGTTCGAATATGTATCGGACATCGGATCCGCGACAGGCACAATGAATCAGTCGCTCGGCCGACATCACGATGGTGGCAGATATTGCTCCCTCCTTGCTCCCTCCTTCGCCATGTACGCATCGTCGGACGTCGGAGACTTGCCACCAAGTCGGCGCGTCAGCTCCTGGGCCTGATGGTCTTGATGGTCTTCTTGGTTAAGAAATCTTCAAGTGCTCTAGTATGCAAAAGGGATTTAACCCACCAAAGCAAAAGTTTCTGTTCAAGAGCGAACCAAATTTCCTTAGTTTTCGCCATCGCTTTTTTCTACGGATTGCCACCTCAGGGAGCACCGCCAAAGTTACGTAAAGGCCCCTTAAGGGGGGTTCTTTTGTAGTACGCAAACCCCTCTTAAGGGACCACATCCGCCAGGCGGATGCTAGTCAATTATGTGTCATATTCCCTTTTGGGAAACATGCGGCGGGCGGACCACCTGCCCCGCCTCGATTACTAGCGCTGTACCCGTCCTATGCTGTTCCTTTTGTAAAATAAATAAAATCTAGTATGAGATCAGACGTAGCTCGTATGAGGTTGTTTGAAAGCCAAATTACACTTACTGTTGAGGGAGCTCATATAGTATGAGATGTGAAAACTCAATATATAACGTGTGGACTAGTTGTGTATAAAATGTGAGTCGCAATATAGTATGAGATGTGAAAACTTGATATATAATGTGTGGACTGGTTGTCTATAAAATGTGAGTCACAATATAGTATGACATGAAACTCACGTTATATATCATCTGAAGTCGTTCATATATCGACTGAGGTCGGTCATATATAGACTGAGGTCGGGAACTGATGAACCGGCGCCGCCCCATCCAGCGAGCGGGGGTGCCCGCCCACCGTCAAGCATAATGGTCGGGCTGGCCCGCCCCACAGCGGCATTGTGGCGGGTGCTGGTCGGTGCCCTGAGCTCGCTGTTCGGACTTTCGGACTTTCGGAATCTGGCCCGATGTTTGGTGGTGCTTGGCTGATCCGCGGCGCGGAATCAGCTTCTACTTCCCTTCCATCCTCGTTCTTCGGTTTGTGTGGATCTCCGTGCTTTTTGTGCACGTCTCGGGCTAGCCAGTTCCCCCACTCGCAAAACCCCGACACATCTGAGCAGCCATTTCCGTGACTTTGGCAAGGAGCTCGGCCCCCGGAAGCGGGCAAGGAGGACGTCCCCGCAGAGCCCAAGATCATTGGCACCATCGAGGATCTGCGTGCTCTCGCAGAGGAGTGCGCCGTGTTCTTGATCGCGCGAAGTCGGCTCCCGTGCTCCCATGAGTGCCGCGGCTCACTGGCAAGGTTTCTTGCATCCCTCTCTGTCGTCAACACTGGTGCTACCAGCTCTGTATTCACCGCCAGCGCGGGTTCGAGCACCACACCTAAAGGCAAGTAGCGGCGCGTGTCCGCATTCAACACCACCGCCGTCAATACCGCCTTCAACATCGGTGCGGACTCTGGCTCATCGGTACTCAAGGACGTAAGCAACACCAGTGCACACGGTTGCCACTTGGACAAGGGCAAAGGCAAGGAGATTGACGGCCACACCCCCCGACGTTGGCGTGGACTTGGGCAGAACCATCAACACCGGCAAGGGCTTCGGTTGGGCACTGGATCGTACCGATGATATCGGCGGGAGCTGGGCCTTCATATCATGACATGCGTGCTGATACATACATGCGCAGGGGACGTGCCGGGCTCGCGATACACCTGGGTACGAGGATGTGGTGCTTGATTGTGTGATTGCCAGACTTGAGGTATGTCTCCCCTCTCCTTCGTTTCCGTGGTCGGTGCTAACTTCGATCTAGAAATTGCTTGATGCAGCTCTTATTCCGACAACCCCATCTCCCCCACGACCGTCGCAGTGCCAGGCGCACATCTCCCTGCGCTCGTGCATAGCACCCAGCCCACAGACAAGGGCAAGAACCAGCTTGCGCCGCTCGCCACCACCTCTCTTAACACCGCCCACACCGTCCACCCTCAATTTGGGTCCAGTGCGCGACGGCGCGCCTTCCGCGTACCCAGCCCGTACACATACATGTACGTGCAGCCCGTCTCCGACCCTGCTGCGTCGACATCGACATCTCCCTCTAGGTGCCGTAGAAAAATTACCAGCCCCCCCGCGGCGCACACCCACGAAACACAGTTCGGGGCAGCAGCACGGCGCGAGTTCTGCAGGGAGCAAGACTGACACCTCGACGTTGGCGCCCTCGCACACACTGTCGCTCGAGTTCGGCGGGTGCACGAGAGCCCGCACTCCGTTGCTCGACTTCTCTTCATGTTCCTCTTCATACCCACACTCCTCTTCCTCCTCGCGCTCATCACTGCTTCTCTTTCCAACCATGTACATGAAAACGGACTATTCACAATTAAAACAATAACACCAGTACTTAAGATATGTCGGAGTCCAAGAAAATAGGTAGATAGAGAGCCAGTACTAGTCACCAGCGTGTCCAAGAAAGAGAATCTAATTTATGCGCCGATGGTCATGAGGTCAAGAAAAGTGAGGAATTTACAAGACGAGACGCGTCAATAATTCACGGACACCGTGAATTTCCTTTTCCTTGCTGGCCGACTTGTGATGCTCCGGTCGGAGAAGAAGGGGTTTAGACCAATTGTACCCTTGCCTATATGCACGAGCCCCTGCGCGATCCGTACCGTAAAGAGACGGTCGGGCTCTTTGTGGTAGTACCCTGCAAGCTGTTGTAGCATCTGTGCCGGCCCGCGTGTTGTTGGTTCCCGCACCGACGAGCCCCATCGCAAAGATAGCGTTGAGAGCGATGGCCAGGCCATTTTCATGGCTGTACTTTGACAGGGTGTCGAGGATGGGGAGTTGGGGGTTGAGGGCCGCTGACGAGGGAGCAATAGGTCATGGCGAGGACCCGCGGATCGGATCAGCCAAGCACCACCAAACATCGGGCCAGATTCCGAAAGTCCGAAAGTCCGAACAGCGAGCTCAGGGCACCGACCAGCACCCGCCACAATGCCGCTGTGGGGCGGGCCAGCCTGACCATTATGCTTGACGGTGGGCGGGCACCCCCACTCGCTGGATGGGGTGGCGCCGGTTCATCAGTTCCCGACCTCAGTCTATATATGACCGACCTCAGTCGATATATGAACGACTTCAGACAATATATAACGTGAGTTCATGTCATACTATATTGCGACTCACATTTTATAGACAACCAGTCCACACATTATATATCAAGTTTTCACATCTCATACTATATTGCGACTCACATTTTATACACAACTAGTCCACACGTTATATATTGAGTTTTCACATCTCATACTATATGAGCTCTCTCAACAGTAAGTGTAATTTGGTTTTCGAACAACTTCATACGAGCTATGTCTGATCTCATACTAGATTTTATTTATTTTACAAAAGGAACAGCATACCCGTCCTTCTACCCCACCACCGCCGCTTCCCCTCTCTCATCAGGATCCTGGCTAATGTTTGCGGTCTTTGTAGGTTCATTTTCACTCAAAATTCAGCACATGGAAGAAACACGTCTGCCACCACCCGCCCCGCTCTCAATTAGCCTGCCTACTGGTCCTTCATCGCATCAGCAATTTCCCGTCCAGCTATCTGAATCTAATTTGATCTCCTCCTTCCCTCTAGGTTCAATTTGTCCCACAATTCAGTGCCTGGCACATCGCGCGGACGCGTCCGCCTGTTGATTGTTGGCCTGATTCCGGGTTAAATTTTCATGCTCTAGTAATTCAGTCTGAATGGCCATCTTCCTACTGAGATCTGGCTTTTGTCCAGATGTAATATGTTGGAATTCCGACTTATGTAGCAAAGTGGCGGATGTGTCCGCCAATCAATTGTTGGCTCCGCCGTCACCTACACTTTCTTCCACTGGTATGGAAGTTCATATGTGGTTAATATCTAACACCCCTCCTTGAACTAGGTTCAATTTCACCGACTTTGGGCTTCGGGGCAATATCGGCAGACACATCCGCCACTTTTGTAGGTGTACCTGGCTCGTTAATTCGACAGTTCAGGGAGCTACGTTCAGAAAGCCTTGCTTTCCTCAAGGTTTGGTCTGACCTCTGGTCCAGTGATTAACAGGTTCTCGCAACAGTGGAACAGATCAGTTCAGATTTTTGCCCATTGTGCATATTTTTTCCTGTACTCTTTACAGTTGAGTTTTAATAGCATTCTGTCCTGGGCCTTGTATTTTGCGCAGGTGATCCATTCATTGGTGGAGCCTCAGAGGTTGAAAAACCAATGATTATGACTAGATCCACAGCGGTTGCAGTGAAAATTCAAGCTTACACCCCCAATCTCAAGGGAGATAAACCCTTGATGTGAGGAAATTCCTGCCACTATGTGTTTTTGCTGTTTATATGCCAGTGGACCACTATGTCCTGACTCCTTAACACTGGGCAGACATCTGCCACGCAATCCGGGCCACACAAATTGCTTGGAAATCACTCACTTGACAGAACACACCCTTGAATCAGGTTGGACCCAGGTGTTGTCTCAGTTGAATCAGATGACCGCGGGCATCTTAGGCTGGTAATTGATCAACCAATCTGAAACGAATAGAGATAGGAAGAGTGTAAAACATTTCCTGCCAAAATAAAGATAAAACTTGCTTCCCCTGTGGGTTCCACTGGCAGCCACAACTTCAAAAACCCCAAGCGGGCTCAAGGGCACACCCCTGACTCTGCTTTGGATCATCCGCTGCCTGGCAGATGTGTCTGTGCCAGTGGCGGATGCATCCGCCCACCTTTTATGTAAGCGGTGGTAGCAGTTTACCTCACCCGCTCAACCAATCAGGAGCCATATAAAGATCCATCTAATTTGATTTTTTTATATTAGACTCATTTCTAATGGTTTCAACACATCTATGGGGTGGAATATGATTCAGAACACTGTCTGGTTTCAGTCTGATTTATTTCAGATTTTTGCTCTGGTTATGATATTGTGTCCATGAAACCGGCTGGAAAGTCAACATGATTTACAGTTGAACTTTGTGCAAGTGTGCACCAACGGGGTGCATAGGTTTCACAGATGATACAAAATTCTGAAAAAAAATCAGATTGAAACCAGACAGTGTTCCAAATTATATTCCACCCCATAGTTGTGTTGAAACCATTAGAAATGAGTCCAATATAAAAAAAACCAAATTAGATGGATCTTTATATGTCTCCTGATTGGTTGAGCGGGTGAGGTAAACTGCTCCCACCGCTTACATAAAAGGTGGGCGGATGCATCCGCCACTGGACACAAACAATTTGGAGGTAGTGTACTGTTGCCTCGAGCACTTGACTATTCAGATTCATACTGTCTGGCCCTCCCAGTTGTAAAAGTCCGAAATTCAACCGTGAGAATCCTCGGCAGATGCATCCGCCAACAGCCAGTTCAATCAGCATCTCCTCAGTTTATGCAGGTTTGAATTGCCAAATTTGGGGGCTCAATTCTCCTAACTCGTGTTCATTTCCTAGGATCCGCAACTATACCAAGTGAGACATAAATTTTGTAGTATAGCATCTAGAACATGTTCCTCTGGCTTGGTTTAGATGTATTTAGATGTCTTTGAAGTAAACAGACAGGTTTTAGGATTGCAAATTATGTAAGAGAATAAGTGTATACAACAACATTTAATTGTTTCATATTCTCAAAACATTCAGAAATTCTATCAACAGTGAGTGGGATGTCCACCGCTGTTTCCAAGTGTTTGCAACTCAGTTAATCTGAACCAAACAAAGAAGGATGCATTGAGAACATAACCAACACATCAAAATGTTGTCAAAATGTAAGATCATACCGAGGAAACACATGCTGACGAGGGGTTCAGTTGAGTGGCGGATGTGTCTGCCAGCAAACCCAGCAAGGCAAAACCAGGTGGGTTGGGCCAAGATGGAGGGCAGGGCGGTTCATGAAGGCCAGCTGCTCAAGTGCAGGACAAAACTTGAAGGAATGAAGACGAGGAGAGGAATGGAGGTGGATTCAAGTTCGAGTGGCGGATATGATTTATGAACCTGAATTCGATCATATTGCACCTAGAAGGAAGCGAGATGTCAGTAGCTAGAAAGCTATGGAAACCAATTACCAGGCCATTAAAATTCAACCAAGAATTGAGTCTACAACCAATGTGCAGACTAGTCCGCATGTTGTTCCAGGCTCCAACTTTCGAGCCAAATCAAACCCAGAGTGGATGAAGAGATCAGATTGGATGCAATCATGGAAGGAGAAGCTGCCGACACAATGAAGGAACCATAGGCGGACCAATTGAGAGTGGGTGGGCGGTGGGCAGACATGTCTGGGTGGTGTTCCACCTGCCGAATTTCGAATCAAACTGAACCTACCAAGCCCAGAAAAAATTAGCTAGGATACTGACACGAGAGGGGAGCGGTGGTGTGGGTGTAGAAGAACGGGTACAGCGCAAATCGAGGCGGGGCAGGTGGTCCGCCCGCTGCATGTTTCCCAAAAGGGAATATGACACATAATTGACTAGCATCCGCCTGGCGGATGTGGTCCCTTAAGGGGGGTTTGCGTACTACAAAAGAACCCCCCCTTAAGGGGCCTTTACGTAACTTTGGTGGTTGCTCCCTGAGGTGCGGATTGCAGCTGCATGAATATACCGCCTTGCTTTCCATCAGCACACATGACACAGTTTTGGTGCTCGGATCAGTCAGCGCAAATCCTATTCACTGCGCACACGTAATCCTGCCGTTGAAGTTAGTGAGGCTACAGGTAGGAGTCATAACTGTCAAGTTGCTACGTTTTACCAGCAAATAGAGTGTAGACCATCCTCTTCTTTCTCGCGCATCGCCTTGCCAATGCTCGGAGCTTCAAGCTTGGAGAACTTGAAGAAACCAAGAAAACCTCCAGCATGTAATCCATGCAAGGCCAGTCCCTCGTTGATTGCTCAACCATCCCTATTTCACGCAGATTTATTAGGTTCGTCGTGTGCTGTGTCATCCCCAGCCAGGCGGGGCGCCGTGCCCTCATTGTGTGGAAAGGGAAATTATGTAAGTAAATTCAAGTACTTGTCATTCCAATCTATCCCTACGGTTCAGATGTACAACTGCAGGGACTCCTCGCAGGAGGCCACGAATTGAATACTGCTGCATTCTCGGGACGGGTACAGCAGACTCCCCCTTCCTTGGTGTTACATCCCGGACCAGATTTCGGAACCTCTGCGGATTGTCCGGAAATAACACCCGAATTCCTTACCCATTGTTTTGAGGGTGCGTTTAGCTAGCATTTCGAGTACGCCGCCGTTGACGAGCTGCTCAGGACTCAAATTCAACCCCTTGTACTCGCATCCTCTCATTAGTGCGACTTTCATCAGGTCCAAACTTTCCGCCACTTCATTTCAACTGCATCTCCTTTCTCTGCCATCTCGTGTTCTCGCCCTCTGCAGTGTCGCTTTTGGCTCCATGTGCTCGTTCCACAAGTGTGTACTCAGAGACGGCCCGCGTCCGGAATCTTTCTTGGACCACGTTTTCTTTTCCTCGAGTCCGGACCTTCTGGGGTGCGGAATACGCCGTGTAGCGGCATGTCGTGCCCTCCACTCCCAAGCGCTGAAGGCCACTTGGGAAGCTGGTATAATCCTCTCGGCGTCAGACGAGAACACCGCTTTATGCTTCCCTCTTGGATCTGATAGAGCAAAGTACATTCGCCGTTTCTTACTGCAAAGAACGTCTCTGATCCTCCCAATAGCTGACATTTGCAGCGTGGGTAGACCATGGGGGGACTGCATATATGGCGCATACACGTACGCTTGCCCCAAACTGGCACGTGTCGTCGAATCTTTCTTTTTGGAGCAGGTTTTTGTGGATAGCATGTCTCGTAGGTCAGACTGATACATCGGCAGACTTTCTAATGCTCCACAGATGTCCGACAGCCTCGTATCGGCCTGGGGTCGGACACCAGCGATGGTGTACGTCCTTCCCTCGTCGTTCCATCTTTTATCCCGACTTCGATATCATTCCAGAAATGCTCAAGACCAACTGCTGCTCTGCAGCTCACCGCCCCCACTAGAGAGTTTGCTGGAGACTCTTGAACTGTCTGTGGACAACCATAATTCGACCTTGCTCTGGGTGTCGACAAAAACATGTGGGTGGTTGCGTCTCACAATAATTGCGTAGTCTGAGCATGGCTATAGACATGTTTCACGTTACCACTCTGGCTCGCGAGCTAGTAGAGCAAATTACCGGAGGTGTGTTCAGCCTGCTTGAACAAAGGTTTATTCCATAGCTCAATACTCCCATAGATTTCGCGCGCACCCGCCCACTATCGGAGGCCGTCGTTCGCAGCTTTTTCAACTCTCTGTCCAACACCCATTCCGTCCTCTCTCTCTTGCTCGATCGGATCGACACTCTCATTGCCACCACAGCGTCCATCAACCCGCCGGCCCTCCTCGCGGACTCTCGCACAGACTTCCTTGCCGTCACTGCCGCGTTCTGCTGCTGCTTCGGCTTCAGCGCGCTCGTCCTGCCGTTCTATCGCGAGCTCCAATACCGCGAGGCTAGCAATGGTAGCAACATGAGCGAGCCCCTGCTGGCACTGTGCATTGCTTTCTTTTAACTATTTTCAACTATTTTAGAAGAGTGTCATCACTGTCGCAAACTGCTGTAATATTGGTGTGACTCAAGCGACTTGAGTCGACTCAAGTGACTTCAAGTGACTTCAAGTGACTTGAGCTGACCAAGTCAAGTTGAAGTCAAGTCAAGTCAAGTTGAAAGTTGCCACAAGTCGACTTAGCCAAGCAAGTCGCGGCAACACTAGTCTTGTCACGCTGTCCATCAAATTGAGGGATTCCCTTCTGGCGTTATTTCTCCGGTTTTTGCGGCAGTGTCCGCAACTCACGCGTCTCGAGATCACGCGTTCGGCTTTCTCCACCCATCCACCCAGTCGTCTGCCCGGCGGTTTGCCCGTTGATGTCATCCCTCTCCTGTATTCCTTCAAAAGCCCGCGCCTTCTTGCCGCATTTTTCGTCTCAGATCGGTCACTGTCGATATTGGAGCTGGAGGAAGGGCATAGCTTTGGTCGCGGACATCAACCATCGCCAGAGGACGTTATATCCGACCTCGTCGAGATCTCATATTCGACCGCTGGCCTCCAGACTTTCACGTTTGGCGTACCAATGCGCGCCGCTCTCCAACTTTGCCGGACAGTCGCCGTCCACTGGCCGAATCTCCGCGACCTGTGTCTCGTTCTGAATGAAACTCCACTTCCTCATCCGCCCACGGGTCCATTCCTGGGCAATAATAATCACTTCGACGACAATGAATCCGACAATGAGTCATCCGTTGACGTTGACGTGGATGACCGCGACGTCGATTTTTCGGACAACGACAGCTTGGAATCTGTCAGGACCCGGGCCTCTCTCTGTATCGCGCTCGATTTCGGCTCAACGGCAGAGGTGCCACTTCCCGATGTTCTCGCGCCAGGGCACATGTACAGTGCGCACTTGATCATCTTTTTTTTTTTTCAATACCCATCTCATACGCGTCTAGGTTTTCCACGGCCATGCGTCTGCGCCTCCAGAGGCGCCAGCTCCCCGTGCCGATGATCCGGATACGTTCTCGGTTTGCCCCATCTCTTTGGTATCTGCTCCTCTCACTCACCTCCGACACCAGGACCTCGCGGATTGCATCTGCCTCGGGTGCCTCTCCCTCCCCCCATCTCTCGAAGCCCTGCGTCTCAGAAAAGCGGACTGGTGCCGATTTCGCGAGGATCTCCCGCTCAGTGTGTCGGATCATCATCGGATCGTGCTTGCGCTCGAGGCGCAGCTGCCTGCTCTGCGAGAAGCGGATTTCGGGCGACATAGTATTTGGTGGCGATATCGCAATACGTGGAAGCAGTCGTGCGTATCCGTGCGATTCACAGTCGTTTGTTTATTCATTGTGATATTGCAGGAGATCCGGGGCCAAGATCGCTTCGCTCTACCATGTCTAGCTTCGATGAATGATGGCGCGTACATTGAATGGGCAAATTTCAGACCCTTCGTTCCCGACAATTAGCATGTAGATAGCAAATAATTTGTGAGAAATTCATACTCTCAGGGCTCAAGTTCGACTGGCGCGTCGTTATTTGCAGAGCAGTGAGCTTTCAGTCCCAAATTCGACATCACAATTCTTGTCGCGGGTCTCGGGTGGCCGTGTGCCGAGTTGGATTATTTCTCCCAAAATAAATGACCGTCCGCGCGCTTCAATTTCGAGACCAGACATTGAATTCTTCCATGCAAGCAAACACTTCAGTATCACCAACAAAAAGCGGTAACAACACCACGTGGACAGAAGGCTTTAGGAATGCAATTCTGAATTCACCAGCCAGGGAAATAACACAGAAGGTATGTTGCGACCTCTTCTCATTCCATCCGAGGTCTCTTGCGCGCTTCTGCGAATTTCGCCTCAAGAGCAACACGTTGCGCGTCGAGGGCGAGGCGCTGTTCATCAAGGCAGCCTGGCGCGTCAATATTATGTAGGTGGGCCATACTACTATCATATCCGTATTATCGTTAATATATATATTATTTCGTATTATGCTAATGGACAGCACTAGTTGATCTCCCGGATTGAATCTCTTGCGAGAGAACTGAGAAATTCGAGCGTTTGATTCCGCCTGGCGGCAGTAGGGTCGTGTACGTGAGGCTGGGGCGTGCCCGTCGGCCCCCGCGCCATTACAGTTCCACTCGTGTATTTTTCTCTCATAAGTCTGGGGCAAACAAATTTTGGCCTCCAAAACGTACAGACTATACCCAAGTGAAGGGTAAATTAGTCTCACTGGGTACATATGATTTGAACATCCCAAGCTTAAGTCCTTCCCAGTCGGTGATTTTTCCTACCCGTCTGAAGCTAACAGGAAGTTGTGACTTTGGCCAGGGGGGTCGACTCATAGGACATCCTTCAACTACACTAGTGCATTTAACCGTGTTAGCGCCAAATGTAATTTCGGCTTCAGTGCGCACGGTTCAAGACAGAGAGCAACTAAATATTAATGCGAAAGGATGACTGGGTTATATCACACAAGCGTTTGCCCGCAATACGAACGAACGGCCCAACCCCACATCCACGTCCCCGAACGCACGCGTGCCTTGGTACGTAGCATCGCCGCACAACCCACAAAGTTGCAGCCTCGATATAATTTGGGATACTTCGTAGTCCGCATATCAAGGAGTCATCTCCCTGTTGAACCTGGTAGAATACTGAATTGGTTCGGAATGAGATATTCTCGGCCTATGTCGGCTTGGAAGCGGCGGCTACTTATCTCCATCATGAGCAGCGAGCCATTCTGTGGACTGACTGGGTTTTCCGAGTTGTAAGAATTCTGCATGAGTTGCACTGGCCGATACATCAACTCTCAGCCCGAGACATTTATGGTGTGAGCAAAATAGTGGACTGGCAGCAGTCGAAAGACATTGATGAGCGAAGTTCGGTGAAAGGCCGGCAGAGCAACACGTCTTGGTTCGAGTTCACGAAGAGCTAATGCAACAGAGGTCGATAAAGTAAGTGATGATTGATACGCAGGCCGTTCCTTGTTCCAGTAAGCACCAGATCAAAGGTGTTGCGATGGTGCGATTGGCACAGATTGCGGCCCACGAGGTACAAGTGGCCTATAGTAAAAAATTGAGGATCCGCATGTACGTCGCAAAATGGTTGGCCAAACCGCTAGGAAGTGGTAGTAGCCGACAGTCTTGGTTTCGTGCTTTCCCGAATCAAATGCCGCCGTCATTGATTTCGAGCAAGGTTTTCTCAGCTTTTCATTGAAGTATGAAAGCGTTATGAAGACACAGAAGCCGAAGCAAAATGCTAGCACGTGAAAGTAAAAACTCCAGTTGCTGTGGGAGTGGGCAGCGATCGAGCCATCACTGATTTCTTTGTACATATTGATTGATGTGGCCACCCCGCCAAAATGCAAGTCCGGAACGCCTTCCCGTTTTTGTAGCACCACTGTCCCTCTTTTCGCAAAAATGAAGGGGCCAAATATTTTTAATTGTATTGATCTTGAGATTCTAATGAGCACTTTTTTTCACTCCTTCCTAATGCCAGCTGTGTCTACCATGGCATCTGCCTGGAGGGCGGAGTATGAATTTTGTTCATGCGGATCTCAAGATAATGATCATATCTGGGCTTTTGAAGCCAGCCGGGGATGCCGCTGTCGGTCTGCCGGCTCAAAAATGTGAAGTGCCGATACCGCGATCAGTGTGATTGAAACGCGTGACATTCTGTAACAATTCCGTGACTTCACGCGTCAAAGTCTCGACTCTGTGTGCATTTGCTGGATTTACGCGCGCCCGCCGGTTAGAATCTCTCGGAAACGAGTGAGTACCATTGATACTACTATTCAAGGACCCTCTGACACCAAATATTATTTTTAGCGCGTTATATTTGCTTCAGGACACTTGTCGACCACGCCCTATTGTCTCTATCCATACTCGCCCATAAGCCTTCAAATGGGCTCAGGGAAGAAGGTACCACCATCGCACAAACCTAAAAGGCGATCAGCGGCGCAGAAACTCAATTCGGCGCGGAACACATTCGGCAACAAGGAAAATACTGTACCTGACGGCATGAGCATTCCTGGACCAACAAAAGCCGCACGGCAGCCCAAGGACTACAAACGCGATTTCCAAAACTCACAAAGGAAGCTTCGGCATGCCAGGGACTATCAAAAGAAGCTACATGCGGCACTTGATGCCTTCAAATCAAAGGACGCGTCAAGTGTCAAGGCCGTGGCTTTGGCCAAACGCCAGGAAGTTGAGCTACAAGCCAGACTCGACAAATTACTGTCGGAGAGGGTTCAGACCGTGGGGAAGGCGAAGGGGACTTTGAAGGCTCTCCGTGCGAAGGTCAAGTCATTACAGCAGAGGGTCAAACGAGCTGCAGGGACACTCTCACGGTCAATTGCGCGAGCCAAAACCGGTGGTCTTCTGTCTCGTGTAACAGAGAAGGGCATCTACACCATTCATGCCAGAAAACTCGCAAGGATCATGGTGGACAGCGGATGCGCACGCGGGAAGGTCGGGACATTGATGGAGCGCATCGGGCAAATCTTCGGAGTCCACATCGACAGGAAGATGAGCCGGCGCACTGTTAGTCGCGCCATCGCAGAAGGTGGAATTGCAGCTAAGATGCAAGCTACATTTGAATTGTCCTTGAATAAAGGTTCGTTTACTTGTTTTACCCGTTTAGTATGCTGACAAGGTGTAGGCATTACCATTAGTGCTGACAGCACCTCCAATCACGGCCAGAATATCGAAAGCCGGCATATTGCCATGCGTGCGCCCAATTACAAATCCGGGAGCCTCGAGATCGACCCAAATTCGATGCCGAAAGTGCGCTTCCTAGGTGTAGAAAAAACCCTAGACCACACCAGCGCCGAGTCTATCAAGGGTTGGAACGAGCATGTCCGGGAATGCATTCGACTATTCAACGACAGTCCCCTTGCGGCCCGCTTGCAGAAGAAGTACACCTTTCGCGAGTTCCTCAAGATACTGAAGGGTATGCACGGCGACCACGCGTCGAACGAGAAGAGCACTGCCAAGGGTTACCAGACTCTGAAGCTGGAAGACACAGTCCGAGAGCTTGGGGAGCAAGTGTTGGCTGGCAAGTCTGTCATGGATCTAGTGCTCTGTTTGGGGGCGTGGAATGCGAAAAAGATTGCGGAAGCAGGAGGAATAGAGGCGTGGGACTCGCTGTCGTCCACGGAACAGGCGGAGCGCGATGCGAAGCTGATGCAGGAGATTGTTACGGCTCTGGGAAAAGATGCCTACCATGCCTTGTCTCCCGAGGACCGCCGAGCTGTCGACCTGTTCATTTGGGGTGGGTGCTGCATGCACAAAGATCTGAACAGCTTCAAAGGGGGAAACGCGGAGATGATGCTCGAATGGGCAAAACTTGGGGTCGCCGGTCCAATTCTTCTCGCTAACAAGCAGAACACGGCTATCCTCCGAAATCTCCTTGATCCTGCAGTTCCAGCAGATGCAGCGATGACAGAGGACGAGCTTAGAGCCTTTCAGACTTCGACTTGTGGGGGTGTCAAGACTTGTGCGCTTGCAGGCGCCATATTCAATAACAAGGATGACAAGAAAGGTCAGGCTGACAAGCATGTCGATTTTATGACACGGAAACTCGAGACACCGCATCCTCGCTTTCCGGACACCAGTAACACTCGTTTCGGCAGCTATGGTGGCGCTTCTGCCGAATTAATCACTTACCTCCTCCAATATCTCGACCTCATGGACGTCATTCAATGGTCGAAGATAAATCCATCCCTTACCAACATCGAAAAAAATCTCCGTGATGCTCTCAAGGATGAAGCTACCCTCACAGAGCTTTGTGCGATGATTCTGTACCAACAAATCATTTCCCACCCATACCTTCGTCAGGTTCGCGGCCCCGGAACAGAAAATGTCAACCTCTTGGACCTCGGGCCGTTACATGCAGCCGTACGCGACCACATCCAACAAATCGTTGATAGTCCCGACATCATTTTTGGCGGCGATCTGTTGTACGAAACCGCCACGCTCGATGGTAAAGAGTGGAAAGATCAAAAAGCTGTTGACGCGGTTAACAAGCTCATGTCCTCACTTCCGCACCTACCGGCTATTACAATGGCTTTCTTTCGTGGCGCGTTGGTAACCTGGGTTCGCTTCTCGTCTGAATTTGCGCCCGGGGGGATAATTGACCAGTGCTCTGCAACTGAGAAGCAGCTGGCTTGGATGCCTTCCACAAACGACGCGAATGAAGGTGCCCTTGGCAGCTACCGCGTTGCAGTGCGTGGGAAGCCCTCCCTTACACTCCATCAATACAACTCACTTGCGATGTACCGACGAAACGACACCCAGGACTTCATGGATGTTGTGCTAACCGACGAGGACCACACATTTATCATGCGAGAGGCGAGGCGGGTCGATGCGAGTGGTGCCGAGGCATTGCGGCGCCAGGAAATTGTTGATTTCCGTATCAAAACTGCCGAAATGCACAAGGAGAAAGCCCTTGCAGCCGCGTGCAAGGCCATACAAATTTGCCGGGAGCTTCGAAAGCTTCCAATCATTTCCAAAACCCAGATTATCAGCGAGTTAACAATTCCTAAAATTCACCCAGAGCTCAACGCACTTCGGCTTCGTGGGGTGCCTGATATTCTGCCGAATAGCAGATATACTCGGAAACCCGCTAAGGTCGATGCTCTCGAGGCGGCTTTACGACTTTACTTTGTCAATTGTAACAAGTACCCACTCCCGAACGACCCAGAGGCCGACATGGACCCGGACGCGCTCATGGTGGCGTTGGACATTGTTGATGATTGGGTTGCCGAGGAGGATGCAGAGATGGAGGAATAATATACATAGAGCTTGATTTAAATTAATTTAGCAACAGTATAGTGTAAAGTAGCAATACTCAGATTATTTTAGCCCTTTAAATAGTCTGAAATGTGTTCCAGAACGTCACAATAGGAATTTGGCCAGGTCGGCGCCAATTTCAGTGGCTGTGCACATTCCATCAGCCCATCAAAACTAGATCGCTGCCCACTCCCATTGGTTAAGGATAGGTCAGCGGCTTAAGGACTGCCTTGTCACTTGAGGATTGAAGTCCCCTTGTTGTTAGCCTCAATAGTCTTTGGGTACCCCATTGCGAGGATATTCACAAACCTACATACTGTACCGACTTGTATGGTAGCAACGTAACGTGTAACACTGCGTCAAAAATATTGCCTAAATTCGAGAGTAACACCAAAATTTCAACTTTTCTGGGCTGAAGTTGGTATTTTCTCGGCCCTGTGGGGCCGAAATTCAACATTTTAGGCAGGTATGGTGCCAAATAAGGCAACCCGTTGCTACATCGTGACCTGAATTTTGTGTAACGCTCCTTGGGCGGTTGCTACTATACAAGTTGGTACAGTACTCTGCCCTAGTGCCCTCGATCTAGCGATCCAGCCACCTTGTATCCAACCCATAAACCCCTGCCCATCCCAGGTGCTAGTGGGATTGTTGTTGGCAGCTGCGTAGTGCTAGCATGTTGTTGAATGGCTTTGTTGAAGTCTAGCAGTCGAATTGTGTTTGTTCCAAACCCGCTGGTCGCATACTACGACCCAGATCCGAACTCACAAAGAGAGGCACTTACATCTTTGGAGGAATAGATTGTTGTAGTGGTGGTTTTGTGGTTGTTTTGTGCAAGCCCGAATCTAAGCTATTCTAGTCATATATCAAGTGCACCGTTTCAGCGCTAGCTGCTAGTTGAGTGTACAAACAACCAGGGATTAAACCACTGCCTATACATTCATGAGACATGACCTAGGAGACTCTAGTAGTCCAGAGATGGCTTGTGAAGGAGCTAGTGATGGTCTATCAGACAGATATCTATGATGGAAGTGCAACTAGGGGCCAGCACCTTGAGCTAGGAAGCTCGGTGCGAGATCCGGTGGTACTATCTAATCTCTAGATAAGCAACTAGACAGCAATAGGCGGAACAACCCAACTAGCGACCGGCTAGGACTTTGACAAAGACATAACATGACATAAGAGATGAAGTGACACGAGGCTAGTACCCGGTCTGGGCCGCTAGGGCGAAAGGAATAGCAAGCAGGCTATTGGAATGGAGCCAGGGACGATTGTACAGGCTGTACCGATGACCGGAGGCCTGATCGACATCCTGACCAACGAGCTATGACCAATTGATGTCAATCGCAACATTGCGTCGTCTAGGAATGATAGATTGTCGGTCTGACAGAGTAGAGATGACCTAGACCACTGGCTACATCGCCGGTTGGTCCGGAAATGATACTCGGCATAGACAGAGGGCTGAGGATCAAGTGATATACCCACGGTTGAACACTAGCCGGTCAGCAAGGCTGACCTGGCATATACCAAACCAGTCCCAAAACCAAACAGCAGTCATCTCATTGGCTGACCGTATTTCTCATCATCTAATATTGCTTATTGTATTATTCAGCGCTCTTTTCACATGTATCTCGAACCTAGTAGTATAGAAGGGAGCACAGGACAGACTAGGGTCTAAGAACATTACGCCCCAGACTTTTTACGCCCCAGACTTTGGACGAAGCTGGTGCTAGTGGACTCAGGCTGCTAGTGGAGGTTGATACCGAACTTCACTTGTAGTAGTCTTTATATTGGAATCAGTAGACTGTTGACTCTGGAACATTGAGTGATTAAGTTGAGGATTTCGTGTTGTTGGTCCTAGACCTCCACATATAAAATAAGGGTGTTCTCTTCGAGACCCAGCTGCAGTTTGCACTAGTGACTTTAAGCTCTGCCATAGTGTGTTGGACCGCTTGCTAGGTGGATTGTGTGTTGACTTGAGCCCACTAAGAAGAAGACGGACTAGGTGCCCCCACCTCTAGTTTGGCTATAACTTGTCAGTTACTTCGCCTTCACCCCGATATAGATGGAAGCTCTGTGGTAGTGTGTTGGGTCGCTAGCTGGACGCTTGTAGTGAGCTAGTGCCGATAAAAGCGGAAAGGTTCCTGTTCTTAGTTAAGGAATAGGTCGGCGGTCAAGGAGAGTCTTGCCGTTTGAGACTTGGAGTCATTTGGAGTTAGCCTCAGTAGTCCTTAGGTTGCCTAAGGCGAGGATTTTCACAAACCTACAAACCTCTGCCCTGGTGTTCTCGACCTAGCGGTCCAGCCATCTTGTATCCACCCCATATAAACACACCCCGGACCATCTCTAGGTTCCTAGCAGTGTTGTTGTTGGCGGTTGCATATTGCTAGTACATTGTAGAGTGTGTTGTTAGAAGCCTATAAATCAAACTTGTGTTTGTTCAAGCCTGCTGGTCGCATACTACGGCCCGGACCTGAACTCACAAAGAGAAGCACTTAGATCTTTGGAGGTAGATTGGTTGTGGTTGTTTTGGGTGTTTGTTCGCAATACCTATCAATTAGCTATTCCTAGTTATATAAGAAGTGCACTGTTTCAATGTCATTATACTCCTGTGACTCGAGCCCTTGCCGTGTTCTGTTAAGGTTGGCCTACTTTCGTTTCGAGGAAGCACATCAAAATGATTCTGATTTTGTGTTCATCCATTGAACTGTTTTTTCCTCCTTCTTCCTTGAATATGGTTTCGTTTCTGGTCATGGCTGGTTTCCCAGATGCTGGCTGCGGTTCGCCACGTCCCTCTTTTTCTTCCTCCCCTCACCTGTCTCACCGTCATTAACTCTTTTTCTCTTTACATTTCCTGCAATGCCCAGCGAGACTCACTACCGGACCCGCCTCACTGAACAATGATAAGCCGTGAAACGGACCATGGGTGAAATAGCAAGGAATTTGCTGATTTCCACCTTAATCACATAGTGCGCTGCTCCAAAGGATTAGCATAAGTCCTATATGGCTAATCAGGGCTTGATCCTGCATGAGGACCTTAATCAAGTCCACCTGGAGTGCATCAACTGGAAAGTTCATACTGGTTGACATCCATGATTAAGGGTTTAATTGCTGTGTGAAATCAGTTTATTATACTAGTGCTCAGGCCATTTATGGCCTATGTGACTAGTTTGCTACGATCTACACTACGCAGTGAGTGGGCTTTCGACCGGGAGCCTCCACCCATTGAAGGGAGGCTGCGGGTTAAAACCCGTAGGGACTGTCGCATGCGCTCGTGCACGTGCTACGGCACAGTGTCCCCGTGCCGCGTCGAAATCCCCCGTGACCGAGGCATCAAGGGTTTAATTGCTGAGATTAAGCATCGCTGCTTAATCAAGGCATTGCGGAGCCCACAAACAACATGGGCAATATTAATCATCTTCTCTGATGATCTGGGGCACCACTGTGGGGTCTTGATTAGAGGTGTTCGAGTACTTGTTGTGCTTGATTTACAAATGGAGCCTTGCGTGACAGATCAGGTGACTCAGGTTTAGCGGTAGCCGGTTATTCCAGCCACAGTTGGGCTTCGCTTATCAACTATCCGATCATTGTTGCCATCCTGATTTGATTACTTGAACCAGGCCAGGACAGTAACTCGCACATCTCTACATGTCAGCAACACCCTCTGGGTCGGCTAAACAACGAGTAACCCGACGAGAACCCCAACCAGGATAAACCCGATAGACACTAGTAGCTTGTGTGTTCCCCGAGCAGTAGGACCAGTCGTACGGCGTCCTCCCTAGGAGGCCGTATGTCGTAGGTCGGGATGCGAGGTGGAACCCGGAACGAGTCGAAGAGGGTGTGATATCCACCCAGGTATACAACCCGGGGCGTGGATACAACCCGTAGTACGATGTGGTGGAAGTGGGGCAGGGTGGAGACAATGCCTATGTCAAGCCAAGGTAGAAGCCTGAGATTAGACGAGGGTAGAATCTACTGTACATGAAGATTCTACCGTACTTATATAGGCTTCTAATAAATTAAAGTGATCGCGGTCAATCGAGATCAGTTCCTGTACCATGGCATTAAGGAGCGTTAATACTGATACTCCTGGACTCCTCTGTGTTGGTTTCCGTGGCGTCGGTGGACCTAGGAGACCCGACGTTCGGGTTTCCTAGTCCTAAATGTCATCGTATCCAGTGGTTCAAACCCCGATCGGGTTTGCAACCACTCCTGTACTTCGTGTACGCTTCCCTGTCATCTGTGGTGCGTCCGGGGACTAGGATCTGTCTGTATGGGTTCCTAGTCCCTAACGTCTTCTGTATCCCGTGGCGCAGACTCCCTGAGTCTGCGGCTTTTAGAATCCGAGGCCGGGTTTCAACCGTGAGAAGGTCACGTGGTGGCATCATGAGAGTCCCGTGCGCTAAGACGCGTCTGTATCCATACAGATGTGTCGCACGAAAAAAGTAGAACCCGGGCGATTCATGACACTACAGCTACTTGGCAGTTTGGGCTGATTAAGGTACTGGCTCAAAGCCAGCACCTTCCTCTGCCTAATACTGAAGGTCCTGAATTGGGGACACGAGGATAGAAGATGGGACTGTCAACACAATCGGACAGGGAACAGTCACACTGTGATAAGGACCGCAGTGTCGGTATCGAAAAGTATGTGATTCAAATTCAACTATGTTCGTCCTCTAGAGGGGAAAGTACAGTCAAATAATAGAGTGGAAGGTCGGTACGCGAATCGGCTTTGTGTGAGCAGTAGGTGTGTGTGTGTGTGTGAACGGTGATTTGTGGAGACCGTCTCCTAGGTGTAGACGTGTGTGGCAGACCTGTTGTCAGTGAAAACAGTAAAGAAGATGTCAATCGCCAGACCTGGTTCCCTGTACGATTGTACTGGAACCCTAAATGTGTTGCCCTGTCTGATTTCCTTGGTGTACCCCTTTTTTTTTTTTTTGTGCTACAGTCGGGCTACAAGCAACTAACAATAGGTTAGCCCAGAGTAGCTCGCATAGGGTTCGGGCCATGTGGCCCAGGAAAATACAAACACCGCCTAGAGAAATGCACACTTTGTGGGGCAGTGTGGGGCTGTGGGGCTAACCAATTCCTGCGCTATTGCGGTTTCGGATTTGGTTTACGGTAAGTGCCCTGTGACCCACTAAGACTCTGGGTTCCTTCAGCCAATTTTCAGGCAAGCTCTCTTCATCATCAAGCATTCCGGCCCACGTGTCTTTCACTAGGGCAGGATCTAGCCACAGGCGGTTGCGGCTTGGGGGTCTGTTAGCAAGTATTATATCTTGTTTCAGACGCAGATTTAAATCGCTCATCCATCGGTTTACTATCTCGTTTTCGGTTATCGGGGCTCCAGCCCGCAATATAACTCTGTCGCATCGCAGCTTCCATATTGTATACGCAGATTCGGACACCAGGATCCGGTATAGCCGGCGGGAGCCGGGGGCTTCTTTCCCTCTCTCATTTTCGAAGCGCATGAGGCCGCATCCAAGAATGCTCCCAAGTGAGACTTCGAGCCAGTGGGTTCCTTACCCCGCCACATTTTCTCAGCCGCTTTCCAGATAATCTCGGGTCCAGGGCTGCTGCATTTTATCAGTATGTGTTCAAGGTTTTCCTCTATGCTGCAAGTTTGGCATATTGCACGGTCCTCGCATTCTGGTATGCCTTGGTGCGCTCTTTCTGAGGGACATAGAGTCGGTTGCCTTGATAAGTGGAGAGGGTGACCGTGAGCTTGGTCTCTGGGCTGTCGATGAAACCTAAGTAGTGGTTAAGAAGAGATGAGCAGGAAACGGGGTGTTCAACTTACAAAACCCGGTCTTCTTTTTCTCATCCAACATCTCAGTCAATGTGTCATGGATGAGAGGGATGAGCTTGTTGATCTTCGAGTTCAGAGACGTCTGGGGCACGATCAGGAGAAGTATGACAGGGAGGTGGAAGAACTTACGGTGTGAGGATTGTTCTTGGGTTTAGAAGTGGCGGCCTTCTTGTTGCCTTTGCCACGAGAACGGAGTGAGCAACCCGAGGGGCCGGGCGAGCTGGAAGCCACTGGAACAGACTTCTTGTCAAACTTGGTGCACTAGGGCAAAAGATGAGAAAGGAAACAGAAAAGGGATGAAAGGGGGACGCACCTTAGGGGTCGGTTCTTCCTCCCTGTCTGATTCATCTTCGATCTCGGCAACGGACTTGGGGGGGCTAGTCATGGCATCAGTAGTGAAGAAAAGAAGAGAGAAGGGGGTGTACCAAGCCTTGGACTTTCCCTTCTTGGGAGAAGTGGACTTTGAGGGGGATGAGCCAGGCAGTGGGGACGACTTGGGCAGTGTGGGATGGGACTCCTTGGTGGACTGTTTTGTCCAGCGTGGGCGCAGCATCCAATTCCACATTATAGGGCAGTTCATTAGGTGATTTCGCCTTGGGAGGGACATCGTCGGGATGATACGTCAGAATCTGACGGAGCAGTGAGCAGGAGAGAGGGAAGAAGAAGGAGGGGGCAGAGAACTTACATTCTTATCCTTCGGGTAACCGAAGGTATGCCACTTAGCAGCAATACTGGGAGTACAGAACAGGAGGTACTTGATTCCGTTCAGTTCTACTGTAATGTCACGAGGCACGGTCTTCTTCAGGTCCAGTGTAGTGACTGTAAAACACTGGAAAGGAGTGAGAAGAAACGAGAGAAGAAATAGAAGATGGGCAAATGAAAGGGCAGAGACCCTCTTTGAGCATCACTACTGCCTCCTCCTCGGAGAATTTGTGGGCCATACTCAAGCAGATGCACGCTAGTTTGACCAAGGGGTGACTGGCATGAGAGGACATTGCGGTCCAAACCGGGAGTGCAACAAAGTTGGGCACATCACTGTTTGCTCGGAATTTGGGGTACTCAAAGGAGTAGTGCGAAATGATGGCCAATGAGGTTGGAGCAGGTCGAGTGGACTTGACATCACTGGCATCTTGCTCAGTGTTGGTGGTGTCTTGCGCGGCATCGGAGTCGGAGGTGAGGGCAGCAAAGTCATTGTCGGACATGATGGTGAAAGAGAGAAGCATAGGAAGCAGACTTGTGAAAAATTTCGCAAGTCGTGTGCTACTGCGGGGAACTGCACTGGCGACTGTGCGGGGGCCTGGAAACAGGTGTTTTGGAAAAGACATATCCAAAACCCTGGCTTCTGAGCTTCTAATTTGAATTGGCTAAAATTAGCCAATCCTAGCGCCAGGGAGAGGAATGAGACAAGTCTGAGTCCAACAAAGTTGGAAACAGGACTTGTGCAGAAACAATCAGCGCAGAAACAATTTAGCAGTCGCTTGTGGAAGTGAAAGCGAGAATGGATGTTGGACCCACTACTATGTGGGCATCATTTGATCGGTGTTTCATAACCGAAGCATGATCGACATCATGCAGATCTGGTATTCTATTTTGGATACCGGTGGTTCCTCAGCATCTGGACATGAGTGAGAGGCCATGAGAGTATGGTGCTGCAACAGAAACATGATATGAATATTGCCAAAGTCTGTGACTGCTTCACTGAGGGCAGTCAAGATTTAAAAATGGGGGAGATCATAAGCCAGTAAATGGGCCATGCTTAGATACATGCAATTTTGCATGTTTCTGAATATACTCATTATTGAAACTGTTGTTTCTATACGGCAGTACCAGTTCCTGGTAGCTGTCTGGTGAACCACAGAGAAAATGGGTGGACACTCTAAGGAATTAGAGCGCCCACTGGCAAGTCTCACCCTGAAAACTGTAGAGGAACGTGTACCCAAATAATAAGTCAAGGAACTTCACTTGACATGTTTCCAACATTCACTTAAACCACAGAAACACATCAGGGGAACAGGAGATAGCAATATGTTATGTTATGTTGTAGACGCAGGAAGGCCGTGTCACATCATGAGGGTGTTTCGAAATTAGGGTTGCCGGTTTCCATCAAATGCGGATATACCGAAACAGGTTGTCGAATGTTCGAGGATCCGGATCACAAACTCTAAAAATGTCCAAAGGTTCTTTCGCAAGAACCCTTTCTGGGAAATACCTCAGAAACGGGTATCTCCCGAGACCTACAAAGGAGTATTACCAGGTTCTGCCCTTGGAACTGAAGGGAGGCTTGAGTTGAAGCAGAAACAGGTTGATCTGGTGCAGTGCTGATCTATCGGTGATCGACACACCCTCTGAGTAATACAGGGGTGCTGCTGACAGGTTCCTGCCTCGTAATTGGCAAGGGAACATGGTGTGCTCGCACTTGGGAACCAATGGGAGGCCATGCTTAGAAGAACATCTGCCAGACACACAGTTAAAGGGGCAGATAAACAGACAATTGACTCACTGGGATTGTGTTTTGGGCTTTGTAATTGTGTCTTGGCAGTTGTATAAGTATCTGGAGGTGTTTCTATGGTGGACACAGCATCATCCCCCGAACTAGTAGGCTATATATACGCTTGTGCATTGGGTTGATCTGGGATCCTCGGCGAACGCACTCTTATAGAGTAGCACTATTAGTCGAAATCTTATTTGTTTCTGAATCATATATTATTCTGGAAACACACTTGGACCTTAGTCTGGAAAGCTTGTGAGTCTGTTGGATTTTGTTAAAGGGACTCTGTTAAAGAAACATTAAAGTTGCAGAGCAGGATTCAAGAAGTACCTTAGGGGAAACACTTGGAAACGTGACCATTGTGCGAGGCTCAGAAAGTACCTTTCAGGGAAACATCTGTGAACACACCTGTATCATCTGTAGTGTGGGATCTTGAAAGTACCGTGTTGGGAAACATCTGGAAACATATCTTTGTGTGTGTTTCTGAAAGTACCATCTTGGGAAACATCTGGAAACACATCGGGCCTACTGAAATTCGGGCCTTACTTGAGTCTACGGGACTTTAAACTTGCTCTTAGACTATCTACTTGTCTACACACACAACACTACGAAGCTCTAAATCTAAAGCTTTCTTGGAGACCACGTTTCCAATGTGTCTAGAAACTAGTGTTTTCTGCAACTTGCTCTATATCTCTGTCTGAGATACAAAACCTCTCGCTACAACCTTTATAAGGCCCTGTACTAGGGGCTGTTACTCGTTGGAATCTCAGAAATGTGCAGACTAGGCGGTTTGACTTGTTTATTGGTTCTTTCTACTTCTTATATAGGTTCTGAGCACATCAATCACCGCAAACGTGAACTCGAAGCGCCGTGGCCCAGAAGCAGGCTCTCCCAAGTCCCGATATCTGGAGTACAGCCAAGTGTTTTATATACGATTTTTTGTCACTATTCTACTTGGTGGTTCTAGCATCATACCCGCTGCCGACCTTCCTCTCCTGGTCAACCTACCAACTAACACCCTCTTCTACATTGTTGGGTTACTTGTTGCTTAGCCGACCCAGAGGCCGTTGCTGACATACCACATGATGTCCTAGCTATCTGGGTCAAAACCTTTGGCCTGGTGGAATCAACAAAGTGCAGCGTAAACACTGGCATCCCACGATCTCGCAAAGATCATCATAGAGGGTTCCACTGGGGGGGAAGCCAAACTTGGCTGCATCCTTCATGCCCAGTCCTTGAGCACCTGATGGATCCAGGGACCAATAGGCTCAACCACAGTAGGGATAGCAGGATATGTGCTTGTAACATTCCACCGGCAACAATAAAGTGTTGCACCCCCCTAAAAAAACACCATAGCCAGATTAAGCAGGTGCTCTTTTGTTCAGCCCTTAAGCGGTACTGGATGGGTAAAAAAGCTCATCAGGTAGATCCAGAAGTATCTGAGCCTGAGCCTGAGCTGAATCTGCCCTCTGTATGGGGTGCACCGTCCATTGCTGATGAGGGGTGAAGAAGAGAAGTTGAGTGCTAAATGACAGCTGCATCTAAAAAATGCAACAGTTGCATAGATACATATTGGAGACATTCAAAATGGAGAAAAGGCTCAACAAACAAATTGGAACTGAGGGTGTATGAGGTCACACATCAAGATGTATGTGAGGGTTGCAGGAGGGCCAAGTATTTTCGATTTTGAGGTGTGTTGTCATGAATCACCCTTGACTCAGCATTGCAGATTTCCTTTTTTGGATTCTACCACATTCCTTTTTGGGAATAACCCATCTCCAACCAGGTTATTCTCTGGCACACAACACTTATTCAGCTCCCAAGATGGCAGATAACAACACACAAACCACACAAACCTTTATTCAGAATCCATTCGGACATGGATTCCTCACCACTCTACCACCCGGGTTCTTATAGCGGTAACCCGGGACTTTACACGCCAAGGGCATGACATCATACACATGCAACATGGGTTCTATGCGCTAGCAATCCAGACTCCTTTACACCGATGACCATTTCCAATGGGTCATGACTTCACTCCTTTATGTTGGTGGATATTCACCCCTGATATCCATGCCAAGATGACTATGTTCCTGAATAGCGACAGGTGTTTCCCCTGGTTCCACCTGTTGGCTGCTTTATGCTCCTGGCTCCTTGATGACTCCCAGATGCCATGGTGATAACACATAGGGACTAGGAGCATCAGCATTAATGCTCCTTAGTGTTGGATACAGTAACTGATTGTGATCGTATTTGATTTAGGTAGAAGGTATATAAACTCGGTAGAATCTCCCCTGTACAGTGGATTTTACCTCGTCTATACACAGGCCTTACTTCGGCTGGATTGCTTGGTGCTTGGACTTGAGCCTGGAGTGCTCTTGTCCTCATCTTGTTGTTCTGGTCTTGCCTTTACTCCCCTTTCGCTTGACAACACCAGAACTCCTATCCTCTGTCCCTTGCCTTGAGATCTCAACCTACAGTGGGGGGACAGTCAAACTCATTAACTCACCTAGCACTTTATATACTTAATAGAGAGCTAGCTGACTTCAGAATTAGATTCAGCACCTCAAAATAGGCCTCAAACAATTTTTTCGCGAATTTTCCACGAGAAATTACATACAGCCAAATTTTTGGCCCCTTTGAACAAAAATTGTGTTGTACCTATCTTGGCCCCTTGGGCCTTCCTGCTGCCTCAAAAGCTTTCAACACCTGCTCACAATGGTGCAGTGTGACCTATACTTCTTCACAGTTCAGCCAATCCCAACTGGTAAGCACTTGTAAATTGCCAGGAATGGTTGATAAATTTGCGGATGACTTCAGATGGACAAGCATCCAACCACTTGATGGCTGCAGCTTTGGCCTGTTCAAATTTTCTTCTTTTCTTCCTCCCGATGTCTGTATTTGGCCCATCCCCAATACTGAACAATCATTAGATACTTGTTGTGATTAGGCAAGGAAATATACTCACCATTTCAATAGGATTCAACTCACAGTGGAACTTGGGAAGAAAATATCACTTCATGTCCCCTTCTTTCAATCAACTCCTCCACCATTGAGACCTGATTCTTGATATCATCTTGGTGGCTCAATCCATCTTCAGTGAACTCGTAATTATCACTAGACTCAAGCTCTGAGTCTATGTCTGATTTGTCTATATCTTGCTCTTCCTGACTCCAGTCAACTCGCAAACTGTCACAGTATATGGTAGAGTGAAGCTCAGTGTTTGGCCTGACTTGAGCTTGATTTTTATGCTTGGGGTTTACTGGTGGAAAGGTAGGAGGTGTAGGATCCAATGGAATATCAGGAATAGGGGATTGAGTTGATTTTGCACCCTGGTTTTTCAAGCCAGAGATGTTACGAGTCTGTTTCTTCCTGGGAGGCATGATGGAGGGAGTCAGGATACACTACTGATCAACAGGCAGCCATATGTGGCCCAGGAATGCAAGAGAACAGGCCGGACTTTGTTGCTTCTTCAAAGTTGAACCAGGTACCAACATGACAGTAACACATGTGACAAAAAATTCACAGGCTAATATGAAGCCGTAGGAGTTTTGCTTAAACAATGGAGGTTGAGACACTAATCCTGGATTTAATCCGGGATTAATTAATCCGTCACCTGTGCCCGCCTTCCTATGAAGGGCTGATAAACCTGATTGAACAAGGTAGCTTAAATCTGGTTTAAACAGATGATTAAGCTGGTTTAAGGGGTGATTAATCTAGTTTGAACCGGTGAGAAAGAACAAAAAGCAGTTACATGCCGGATTCGAACCCGGCACTTGTGGCGAAAGCCAAGAGCAGGAGGGTACACTTTCCAAGTAGACTATTCTGCCGATGCAAAAGCTTCACAACAGAGGCCCTGACCAGAAAATCACACCCAAGCCATGAAAGGATTCACAAGTCAAGACATTATACAGTCTCTGATACACGGTATAACAAGTACTCACTCTCCTTTGCCCGCTCTTTCTCAATATACTCAATCACATTTGCAGCGGGTTCAAGCAGGAACCCATATCCACCAACTCATAACAACTTCTTTGCCTCCTCGGCATGCATGATACATTGCTGCTTTTTGCCGGGCCTATGCCGTGTGCCTGGGCTGGCTGGAAGAGTGCACGTCAGCCAGCTGGGTCCATACTTGCTGCATTTTTAAGAAACTGCGAATTGTTCGAAGCAACTCAACGAGTTTCTGCTCCTTCTGTTCCTGCCAGCGTTGCATTTCGGCCTCCGCACGGAACCATTGAACTCGATCACCTGAAACCAAAAAAGACTGACACAGTATCCAATGTGTCGGCGGAATTGCTCACCTTCACTTGACCATTCATCCATTTCATTTTGCGAGAGCTTGCCCATTTTCCCTAGCTGCCAGAGCCATCCCTCAGGTCTTTCCTCACGTTTTTCCTCAAGTCGAGATACATTTCCTGGTGCCAATGCTTTCATTCCTGGGGCTGGATGGTATTGAGCACAACATCAATCGAAATGTCGAACATACTTGACTTCCGTGTGTGCATTTGAGTGCCACTAAGCCCTGTCATGGAATGAATGTGTGCGTCTGTCAATATTGAAGATGGCTCACCTGCGCTGTTGCCAGGACTAGTTGCTAAAACAGGTACAGCAAGTGATGGACCTGGTACATTTCCACCCAAGACTCGCCAGGGGGGGCCATCAGTCAATTTAGAGTCGCCAACACGGCGTGCCTGCCGAACAGATTTCATGAAGGTATCTGCTACGGTGAGAGGCGGGAAGCTGGTGTTCATGCCATCTGTAAGGGTACCAAGAGCTATCATTGCACATCGTGCAGCATCATAAGTTTGCATGTGACGGTCGCGTCGCTTGGTGGTGTCAGCAATCTCATTGCCCGCACAAGTATTGCCCTTTTGCTGCCTTTCATTCTTGGTCTTCCGATCGCGCAGAGCAACCGGAGCCTTCACCATGTTCTGGACCGCCTGTAGTGCGTCAAATGCTTCACCCTCCCTCCATCGCGCCTCTTCAACACCGAGAGCCACAACATCGAGATCAAGCCGTTCCAATGCAGTTAGATCGGAGGGAAGGAACAGTACTTCTTCCTCAACTGGAATGGCAGGCAATGTGGCCGTCTGTATGGCAACCTTGTCCCCCAACTTTGGAGCCATAGGCTTTTGCTGCTGCCGCCATGCTAGAATTGCGTTACTGAGCTTGCTGCGCCGAGATAGAACCTCTTTCTGGGTTGTTTCCAGGTTATGCTCAGTATTGGCCTCAATTGCAGCCCGAAGTTTCCTCCTGAAAATATTTCAGTGCAAATTGATGGCAGAGACTAAAGACAAAGTTACTGGTCGTCCTGAATTCTGAGTGCATCGTTCAGAAACTGGGCAACTTTACTTTTCGGCGTGAAACTTGATTGAAAGGTCTCATCTTGTGCTAACATAGCCTGGTAAATTGCGCGTTGAGAGGGCACTAGATTCATGTTAATTCTGTCTGTGTTTACAACGTGAGCGGTACCTTTGCTTGTGCGGTGCTTATACGGGCTAATAGCCTCCTTTCCCTTCTTGGATGTTGTCCTTTCCAGTGCTCTCCATCCATCTACGCGATCTTGGAACGAAACCGTTAGGCCAATGAAATGATCGCGTTTTTTCGATGTATCTGGCCTCAGCCAGTGCAATATCATTGGCCAAGGTGACCGCTGCAATTTGTTCAAGTCATCATTTTGATTCACAAGTAAATCATGCACCCAATTTCATGGTTTTCTTGTGGTTCCAGTCACCATGGTGGATTATCAACGTGTCCTGGCGGTGTCCGTTGTTCATCTGGCGGACATGCAGTCCGAGTTGATTGGCCTCAGGCCAATAGTGTTCAGCGGTTTCACCGTGAAAATGCCCAATACACTCCATGTACGCAGTTCCAAACAGATAGTTGCATGAGTCCTGATGGCCTTGCACATGAAGGGAGGGAACTCCCCATTGTATTGCTTTGACGTCTTCTGCGAGGTCGGGGAAGTGCTGCTGAAATCGCGATTCGAGGTTGATGAAAAATTCACATGCAATGTCGTAGGTGGTGACTTTGTCAATGTCATCGACCTCGAAGCGGAGCACCACTTCAAATTCTTTACTGGGTTTGTGCTGGCGAATCTCGCGTGCCAGTGCAGCATCTGTATTCGCAAATCTATCCATGTTTTGGGTTAATCCTTGAATGCAAATTTCTCCAAGACATTTACCGTTCGCCGAGTTGGAGGTCAATGGAGGATAATATGAAAACGTGGCTACACTGACAATTAACAGTGCCGGTGACTGCCATGTTTTTGAATTTCTTCTTGTCCTGTTTATTCACGACATTGAGGTAGTTGCATGTGGATTTCTGCCGATATTCAGATTAGCCGCCAACCCAAGAGCGTGTTCACTTACCTCACAGGACACTGGAATTTTCGCCAAGTATGCCTTGTATTCGTTGTGGGGAGGGAAATAGCCCTTGCCAGCACAGAGTGAAATGTCGTCCGGGTCGGTATTTTTATTGAATTGGTTGCATTGGAAGTTTCCGTCTAATGTACGCTGGCTCTGGTTGCAATGACTTCTGTATAGTGTGTGTGGTCAGCGATACAGAACAAGGATGAACAAATATCTTACCGAAGATGATGTGGGGTCTTCGGGCAATTTGGGTCACTGTTGAAACCGGGTTCTGGACAGGCAGGGGCACCAGACCAGGAGATTCCCAGCCGGACGATGCGGTAGAAGTCAATCAATCCCATGCATCTGACCGGCTCGCTTCTTTAAGGTCAGATAATTCCAGACCCGGACAACACGACGAAAATTGGCATATGCATTCTACACACAGTTAATTATCCAACAACGAAAGAGGGACACAATTTTACCGGAACATCTGTAGTAAAACTGTTGTCTGTTCGTAGGATTGCCCCCAGGTAATCATACACCGCTTTTTTCGACTCCAGATTATGAATCAAATCAATCAAAATTCCTTCGTTACTCGAAACCTGAACATTCATTGGTCTGGTATCTGTCGCGCACCCATGGCCAAGCGACACTAAACAGATTAAATTTGGGCACACTGTACTGAAAGAGGGTGAAAAGAATGGATGACTTTGTTTAGGGAGCAACCAGATATTCAAACAATCACTGTCACCAATATGGTATCATGGTCTAGTTGGATAGTGCGCCAGTCATGGTAGGCCGTGTGGTCGCGGGTTCGAACCTGCCGTGGTGTTCTTTTTGGAGACCCTCAGGTGCCTTGAATCCGATTTAAATCGGTTTAAACCATGTTTAAACAGTTAGTTTAATCAAAGTCGCGTACCTTCTGCTTCGTGCCGTGGTGATTAATTAATCACAGATTTAATCCAGGATTACTGTCTCAACCTAGATTGTTTAAGCAAAACTCCTATGGTTACTGGGCTAATTATTTAAATTTTTTGGAAAAAGCAGCATCATACTCAGTTCATTGAATGTACTCTATAGGAATATTTTTTGTGATTTTACCATAGGTTTTGGGATACGGCCATTGTTTTGGAGGTTCATCACTATAAATACCCCTTTATCTCAGGAACAGCTCGTGGGAACGGGCTAAAAAAAAAATTCTGAAGGGTTTCCATTAGGTCTACTCTGCATCCCAATCATTTCCGGGGGCTTACCATAACCTTCATCAAAGTTGATGCCTTCGACTGTCCCCCACTACATATAGCCCTATGAGACTGAGGAGTTTGTCAAGACATAATCGTTTGCTGTGGCTGTCGCCATTTCAGACTGTTTGCTTGTGACCTTCTCTACATAGTCCAAGTCCTTGATGGAAATCTTCTCTTCAGGAACCTCTACAATGACACCGTTGGTCTTGTGTAGCCTCAGCATGCCGTTGCGGAGGCCAAGGAAGGCAGCATCAGTCCGAAATTGACCGGTGCGGTCATGCCAGATGCGTACACGATCTCGAGGGGGAACTTTGGAGGAATAAGTCAGGACGTGTCATATTTAGAATTGTGTGCTTACAGGCCAGCTTGCTGCTCTCTTTCTTGGGCTCCGGTGAAGCGTGCCTGCTGGAGGGATGAGCGAGATGAGAGCACTGGAGGTTATAAAAACATACGGGGGCAGGAGGAGGGGGCGCCTCTGCATCTCCGTGATTCAAATAGACCGAATGATCTTCGTGGACACGCACCTTCGACATGCTCCATGCCGGGAGATTCAGGAAACAAAGTAACAGTTATTCCTATCGACAAAGAAATTGGCCAAGTTTTTGGGATTAGTGTCGTCATTCACATACCCTCTGCAATTTCTTCATTGGAAAATTCGAGAGCCGCTAGCGAGAGAGAAGTCACGGGACGGTCACTTTCTACAGGAGAAATGAGGCGGAATTTGTTTTTTCTAAGTCATGAGTCCTTTACCCTGTGCTTTTTCCTCACTGGGAGTAGAGGCATGGTCTGCGTCGAGGGGAATGAGCAATAGTTTGTTTGGTACCGATTCACGTACCACCGGGGGCCGTCTCGGTATCGGGCTCGTCCGAAGGATCTGTACCTCGATGAGAACAGCAAAGTCCCAGTCGACGGGGAAGTCTGACCTTCGTCCTTGTGAAGTGAAGGGGGAGGAGACTCGAACAGAGCCTTAACCTCCCTGGCAGGCTCAAACGCCCTGTCAAAGTTCTTCCGATCCCTTGATGAATAATGTGAAGAATGTAACACAGACAGTTCTGATATGAGTACCTTAGTAGCATGGTTATGATCTGTCGCAATGAAGCTGGCCCGTGCGGGGGTAGATTATTGAGGTCACGAAGCCGACACAACCCAAACAACAGCGAGCAAGAAATAGCTTCCACGGCCCTGCGGCCGGCATCCATGGAAGGAGAGAGCCCAACACTCGTATCAGCCGCATTTCCCCCACTGTCCTCGAGAAGCTGGAGGATTGTAGTGCACAACTTCGCCAGTACGTCCAGAAATCGCTGTCTTTCGTCGTTGGCGAGTGTGTTGGACGGGAAGTTTCCCCAAAAACTGGGGAGCTCCAAGATTCCTGCAAGATACCGAATCGCACAGAGCCTCGAGAATTGAAATTCGGGGCCGTCTCTGGGATTCATCTTGTTAGATATGCATTCCGCGGAACCACCGGACTGACCCCGCATGCCCTAGTAATTCCTCGATCGGCACCTTGTCTGACAGACTCTTCAATGTTATACGACTGAGGTGACTCGGAGGCCCAGTCTCCACAAGCTGGGTCAACTTAAAAGCGGTGTCGGATATGCAGAACACGGCGAAATCCCGATAAAATCCCCATTCTTCGCCACAATCTTGGTGTGGTCGGTTCCAGACAGAGATCAAGGAAGAATCGGTCGCCGATGCCCTCCTCAAGTCCTTGTCTGCGTGCAATGTACGCCTGATGCCCGGATACCGAGTGATCATGGCGACCAGAATCTTGAAGGTGATGAGTTGAGTGTCAACGGTGGTATCCCTGGGCATGTCAGTGCAAAACATCATCGCAGGAAGTAACACTCACCGAGGTCGAGCGAGCTTTAGCAGCGCATGGCAGTAGCCCTCCAATGGTTTCAGCCGGCCCGACGAGTAGTTCGGGCTCCCATGCAACTCGCCGAGAGTAGTTTCCCTCTTTTCGTCGTGGCCAAACAGATCCTCGATGCACGATCTCCAGCGCTCTGGTCCAACAAAACCGAAGAGCGTAGTCCCAACCGGCGCAAGGGCGTTCCCGAGATGATCTACGATTCGGGAGACGGTTAATCCGGGTCCGCGGGGCGCCTTAGGCAGGGGAGGCGCCGGAAGAAGAGCGCGATGCTCAGGCCGAAGGGCCTTGCGGAGAACGACAGCCCCACTATTGGAGTCAGAGGCCATTGGCCGGGGGTCCATGGAGAGAGTCTAAAGAAGGGGCACAAGCCACTTCCTTTGGGCGCCGGCACGAGTCTTGATTGACATCTTGTCAGGACGACTGCTAGAACTCCGGCGATCTCGGAAAGGCTAAACGTTTTGCTGCCTGCCGCCCACAGCCACATCCTCATTTGGGTGTTTACTGTCTGGCGGCTACGATCAAAACCTGTTCAAAATTCGTTGCAAAGGCGAGGAATAAGTATCACCCAGTGGTAGCAGGGTGTAAGCTAATTTTTTCGACACTGAGCCACGAGTTTTTCTGTAGTTTTCCAACAGCTTTTGAAGCCAAAAAAAAAAAGTATCACCCTATTTATAAAATTACGGCCTCTGTGCGTCTGAAGCCTTTTCAGCCATCAATCAATAATCAATCAAGCCTCATGCACTCCGGACGCTAAGTGATATTCATCTATCTACTTTTTTTCTTATCTCTTCTCTTCTCTTCTCCTCTCTCTCTTCATAAAATTACAAGCGGCTGCTCAGCCGCTTCACGGCCTCGCATCCCCTTCTTAAGCTCCTAAGAGCAAAATTTCTCCACGAAAGACTATTCAGGCAGCGAGGTAAGTGATCAATGAGCATTCATGAAGGGTCCGGCAAGGACCTGCCGGACTAATAGATTAAAAGCGGAGTTTAAAATGGCCTGGTGGGCCGCCGCTTTCGATTGAGGCTTGAAAAATAAATAGATGCTGGATTGAGGGCGGAGATCATGAGGGGGTGGAAAATCATCGGGGGAATGTTACGCGCTCATTTGCAGGCGCCTCCAAAGATTCGGAGCAGATGTGCCAAAAACGGAGTTTAAAAGGCTTCGGACAGACGGACAGACCCTATTTAAAGAGAACAAACGGCTCCTAAGAGCAAATTTCGCCACAAAAGACTAATGAAGCAGCAAGGCCAGTGACTTCATGAAGGGTCCGGCAAGGACGTACTGCAATGAATAATTAAACGCAGAGTTTAAAAAGGTATTGTGGGCCGCTGCTTCGATAAAACGGGAACCACATGAGCAGATGGAAAATCATCGGGGAAATGTTAGCGCTCATTTGCGGGCGCCTCCAAAGATTCGGAGCAGATGTGCAAAAGCGGAGTTTAGAAGGCTTCGGACAGACGGACACACGCTAGTTTATAAAGAGAGCGAAGTGAAGTGAAGTGAAGTGACCAAGAGGTATGCGATCTCTGGATGTTGGATAAATTCCCACGGGGGACCTACCCCCCCGAATAAGGCAATCCTGAGTCAGCGGCGTCTTCTCGGCCATCAGCTGCGCACCGCCTCGCCAGCACCGACGCGTCGAGCACGTCGCTGCTAACCGTTCCCCGCGTCTCATCGGCAACCTGCAAACTGTCAAATGGAAAACTAACACCTTTGTGAATAGTGCAAATACTGGGCCGTCAAATAATGCAAATATATCTTGGAACACGCTTGCTCCATC
Organism: Mycena olivaceomarginata; assembly: GCA_029378375.1. NCBI lineage: Eukaryota > Fungi > Basidiomycota > Agaricomycetes > Agaricales > Mycenaceae > Mycena > Mycena olivaceomarginata. The sequence continues at coordinate 91,508 of JARKIC010000993.1, read as the reverse complement.
AACTTATGGCAGCAGCACTCACGTGGACAGATCAACTTCCAACATCCAGATCTCGCTTGCCTCTTGGAAGTGACGCCTGTCTGAAGCCATTTCAAACTCCGCTGATGTCTTCATGTACCGCTCTGATGTTCAGCTGCCGGTCTTGATTTACTATTCTAACCCCTGATGTGTCCATGCACCCCGAAGTGGAATTTTTGGGAATACTGGTTGCAAATCTGAATAGAACATTTGGAAAAAAAATATCATATGTTGGCCATGCGTAGTAGCTGTCTCCTCCCCGAAATTTAGATTTATTGTGCAAGAAATGAGAGCTACAGAAAATCAGGATGCCAAAACGAGCTGCTTTTTGGTCAAATCTGATTCCACTTAGGGAAAATGAAACGAGGCGCGCAACGGCTGTACCGGATATTAATGTCCAAATCTGCATATCTAATCTGGAAGATAAGAAATGATCGGGTTATCTCCTGGGATGGAGAGCCGGCAACAAATCGTGAACAAATGGAAATACACGATTAACCTACGACTACAGGTGGACAGAACCTTGGCAAATAGGCCCGTTACAGGCAAGCGACCCACACTGGCGCCCCAGCTGGTCCTCACGACATGGTCCGACACGCTGGACGACGAACAGAGCTTACCGGCCAACTGGTTACGGGAGCCCAGAGTTTTAGTGGGTAGCCGTGCATTCCCCAAAACCCCGACCCGGCGACACAACAGCTGAGGCATCGGGTAGCACGGTAGCCCCACACTGCCTTCGGGCGTGCGTAATGCATCTCTCTGGGTGGTGGAAACCACTCCCTTGAAATTGATATTCGAACCTTTACAAACCAGATGGGCTAACCGATTGTTAGCTGCTACTGGCCTACGTACCACCCAAAAAAAAAGAAAAAAAACTGATTCCACTTCCCCGATATCTCTCTTTCTAGGCTATCCTTCCCTACAGAAAAAAAAACACGGCTTCTTGAACATACTTTAAATCGTTTTTGAGACTCAGCTCGAGTAGAAGGGAAAAGGTGCATGGAGCGTAAAACATTCTGCGAGGTGTTACAATCACGGCCCAAATTTTAAACTCCGCTCCGCAAGCACTTCATTTTGGTCCTTGCCTCCTTACCAGCTCATCATTCTTTGCTCTGCTTTTTCCTCTCCTCTAATCCAGTTTATAATCAATTCTCCCATACAATTCCACCCACTTCTCAACCCCATCAAACTCCACTGTCTAATTGCACTTAATTGTATTTCTTTCGACACATCAGCCAGCACTGACACGACACGGACACATCAACACATCAAATCGTCATGGTTCCTTGGCCTTGTCAGAAGTATCGTAAAGAAGGCTACACGTCATTGGTGAAGGAGGAGCTCATCCAGAAGGCAGTCATGGCAGTAAGGGATGGCAAGTACAAGAATGCCGCTGACGCGGCGCGTGCTTTCGACATCGAAGAGCAGTACAAGACGGTTTGGCACCGGTTGACGGGCAAAACCAAGTCTCAATGTGCAGCACACATGACGGCCCAGCTGCTCAACAAACCGCAGGAGAAGATCCTCGTCTTGTGGATCAAGTTCCTCGGTGTTGCTGGCATTCCTCTTTCCAAACGCACCATAGCGTTCAAAGTCACATCCCTTTGCGGTCGTAAACCCTCTCGTCGTTGGATCTATCAATTCATGTGTTGTCATCCCAACTGCACACTCGGACGACCAGCCAAGCTTGACTCGAAGTGCGCGCATGCTTTCAACTTTGCCCCTGTCTAGAAACATTTTGCACTCCTCCAGGACACTCTGGACAACGGTGGAAACCCAATCCCTGCATCTAATATCTACAACTTCGACGAGATTGGCATTCAGATTGGAGGAGGAAGGAAGGGCTCTGGCGAACAGTTCTTCTACGATCACAATGACCGCTCAAGGTACCAGATCAGTTCTGAAGACCTTGAACTAGTCACCATCCTTGAAACCCTTTGCTTTGACGGCACTGCCAATGTTCCTCCGTGTTTTGTGTTCCAGGGTGTAAACATGTGCCCTGAATGGTTTGTTCATGCTCATCCCAAAGACCCCAAGTGGAGTGGTGATATCTTGTATGCTTTTTCTTTTATTTTCTCAGCATCTCTCAATTTTCTGGGTAGGATCACAACGACCGAAACTGGGTGGACGAATGACAAGGTCTGCGCAACCTGGTTTACCAAAGGTTTCATCCTGTCGGTCAAGGCTCATGGAGACGCTTCTGCTCCTTATGTTCTAATCTACGACTCTCACATCTTGCACGTAACCCTTGAAATGATCGACCTTGCTCTAGAACACAATATCATCCTCTTCTGCCTTCCATCCCATACGACCCATCGTCTACAGCCCTGTGACATCGGCAGATTCGGTCCTCTTAAAAAACACTGGATAAAGGCTTGCAAAGTGATTTTGGTGGTCACTGGCGCCTCGATGAACGTAAAGGATGTTGTATGACATATTTAGCTGTGTGGTGAGCAGTGTTCAAGGCCGAGACCATAGTGCAATCATGGGCGAAGTCTGGAATTGACAAAGACCCGAAGACCGGAGGAGGGAAGTGCAATTCCAGCCATTTCACGACTGCAGACTTTGCCCCCAGCAACTCGACCTCAACACAATTACAATTGCCTAACAGCTACCCCACACGCCCCACATCCCCATCCTCCCCATCTGAGTCCTCTTTGTCTGAATCCGGCTCAGATGACGATTCATCTTCGAGCGAAGGCGATGACTGGCAGGATTTTACCACTGCCTGCCATCCACGTCACCGCCCAACTGTTCCTTCATTCTCTGTTGTCGCCTCCACTGCTGCTGCACCATCTGCTATGTCTACCCCTCCTTCCCTTCCAGTTCCTGTCTTCACCAATATCTATGACAACTCTGATTCCGAGCTGGATGACAATCCACCCGCAAACACGCCTATGCCCACGCAGATTGCACACTATCAAGCACGGAATCGAAAGCTCAAAGAGCAGTGGACACGCGCGCTGCAACAGCGAGACGAGGCCGCAAGCCACGCCATTCTGGCAGGTGACTACGCCAAGACCCTCAAAGGCCAGCTCAATTCCAAGAACACCGCTCGCGGGACTTCTGGGCGCATCATCCACACTCAATCACGCATTCTGACGACAGCGGAAGGTCGTGCTGCAGCCACTGTGCAGAAAGACGCTCGCAACGAACGGGATGCAGCGGTGGTCCAGCGACAGATGAAGAAGGACGATGCCGCAGCAGCTAGCCAGGCCTGTCGTGCCGAGTTGACTGCTATGCACATGAGCTTCACAGGCAGCTTTAAGCAGCTGAAGCTCGGTGAGCTCCAGGATCTAGCATGGGCACTCGGCCTCGATGAAAAAGGGACCAAGAGTGTCCTCCTGGAGCGAGCGCAGGCTCACTTCAAGCTCCCCTCCAACGATGCTCTCCAAAAGGACCTGTGTTGCGTCATGCTCTTTGGCAAGCGGAAGCACAGCTGTGGCAACGGAAGCGCAGATGACGAGCCTGTAACCGGCCCATCCACCTTGCAGCGCAGTCCACCGCGCCGTTGATTGGACGAGATCAGGAATTTTGTTGCCTCTCCCTGCCGTGCACAGACACCTCCCACAGCGCGTGCTCAAGCTGCCGTATATGCACCTCCTTATAACCCTTTCCCACCTCCCCATCCACCCCCCAACTTTCACCCACACCCTCCATACTTGCCTCGCATTCTGCTGTACTCACTGCCCATCAATCCATTGCTCTTTTACCACCACCCTCACTCATCCTCGCAATGATTTCTTTACGCACTTTTTTACGTATCCACACTGTCCCGGCTCTTATCACAATGTCTGTAGCATTCCAATAGGTTCCCACTGTATTTCTTGAAGTCAATTTGTACCAGTAGCGCGCAACGAATCAGAGAGAGCAAAGAGATGGATTGAAAGAGAGCTGCCGCCAAATTGCCGCTTGTTTGGCAGACGGCCAATGGTGTGACAAGCCGTGACATCGATTCCACTTCAGGGCTCAAACGTGTCTTTTCGACCATCAAAACCGGCTTCACCATAGCATTGCCTCTCATTCCTCAAATATTTTGAAACTTGAGCAGCTCATTTATCATTAGTTACAGCAATTGGCAGTACCTAAGGCGCGGATTGAAAAAGTTCTGTTTTGGGATGTTTTGGAAGAATTCCTGATATCTCAACGAGTTCTACACCGATTCACATGAAACCTAGATAGGAATACTCAGCCAATTCATGCCGAATTGGTGATAGAAATAAATTTGCAAAAATGATGTATATTCAGTGACATTGGTGTAATGGGCCATTTTGTGGATGAATGCAGTTTACAAGCATCTAGACACATCCAAATGATGTGGATTTTTGTCAGGTAAAGCTTTGATACATCCTGAAACTTGTAATAGAGTCGTAATCCTCAAAAGTTCAATCTATCATGCTTGTAAACACATCAGGACAATGAGCAATATACTGCAATCAGGAAATATTGTGAAATTTGAATCCACTGCTGAGGTCTTTGCAAATCTGAATCTATTACAACTTGCAGAGTGTATCAGAGCCTTACCTGACAAAGGTCAACATCATTTGGATGTGTCTAGATGCCTGTAAACTGCATTCATCAACAAAATGGCCCATCAAACCAATGTCACTGAATATGCATAATTTTTATAACTTTCTTTCTATCACTAATTCGGTATGAATTAGCTGAGTATTTCTATCTAGGTTTCATGTGAATCAGTGCAGAACTCATTGAGATGTCGGGAATTCTTCCAAAACATCCCAAAACATAGCTTTTTCAATCCGCGCCTTAGGTACTGCCAATTGCTGTAAACAAGGTGCTGGAGAAAGATCCAGGCAAAAATATATATTTTTACGAGAGGTATCACTTGCCATCAAAATTGTGGACACATCAGGGGTTAGAATAGTACAGCCCACGGTGTGCTAAAGAGCGCTCCAATCATTCCATACTAATGCCGCTTTGTGCCATTCACGGCAGCTTGCCGTCACCACCTGACAGCAATCTGACAGGCATTGCCCTGGTGCCACAGTGACGTATGAATTCCGGCATTTTCTCCCACTTGCAAGGCAAACAAAGGGCTTCCTCCTGATTGAAGCTGGCTGGGGTTGGACCACAAGAAATTTTTGTTCTCCCTCTTTATAAAATTTCAACTCCTTGACCTTTGCACTTCCGAAGAACCTTCACTACTCAAGGACAGAATTGACAAAAGGCAAACAAAAATACCGTATAATTTCATTCAATTCAACGGTCACGTGATTTTCGACTGTTGCCAGAAAATCCCATAAATTGAATAAAAATAAATTGCCCCAATAAAAAAGTCGAGCGCGACACATAACTGTTGATTTGAACAAAATTATATGGTACACCAAAATATTGCAGAGGGGAAATCAATGTTATTGAGATAATTCACTCTACTGTATTCACCGAGTATCAGTACGCCATGGTGAACTCATAATAGTATCTGATTTAGTGTAAGCCAAGTTCAAAAAAAAAAAAAAGATGCAAAACAGCCTTGAATGGTGGGGTTCTCTCCCCGTGGCTTTGTTAAATGCACGAAAGGGGATAGGAGGCCACAAAGTGGCCGACCATACAGACTTAATATTTGCGGTCAGACAGCCCCCGCTATCCCCTTTGCAAAGTATGTGTACTGATCGGGTACCAATATGTTATATCTTTTATCTGGTACTATTCTCAGTCCTGCGGAGGTGGTTTGAATAAATATTTGATTATTATTCCAGCACCTTTTTAATACAAATTGTTACCATTGGGGCTCCTGGCACTTCTCAATACATGCAGGACCTCTGGGAATACTCCAAGATAAATTTATGTGATAGATCCACAGAACTCTCAAATAACCGGCTTGAGGACGGTCAAGATGAACTATTCATCTTATTTCGCCATTCTCCTGTGTTATTCCCTGATCTTATTTTCTTAACCCATATTGGAGCTGAAAATCTCATTTTGTATACAGTAGAAATAGATGGTATTTCCCCCAAGTCCTTCTGCGCACTGCAGGGACTTGTATTGATGTTGAACCGTCAGGAGCCAAATGTGGCGGAAATAAATCCAAATGGGGAAATATCCGGTGGGAGTTCTACTCATTGACTCTGGACTCTGTTGGTAACTTAGGATATTAACTTAGGTTGGAAATGAAGGCCCATGACACATGTCTGGAGAGGCCCATGTCCATATATGAACATGGGCCATGAGGCTGTGTTCAGTAGTGCGGATCGAGTATTGATGGAATCAGATGTCAATCAAAGCTCAATGCAACCGCACGGGCGCTGTAAGGTCTCCGAGCATGCTACGCACCGCTCGTCGCCTCATGGCCCCTGCAAACCATCTGCACGAGTAACGGGACGAGCTCGGACGTACGCAACGGATCTTCCTAAACGGGATTCCACGTTACCGGAAGCAGCTTCCGAGCGGGACCAATGTTCTCCCCACCATCTGCATCGTCTCGCTATTCGACCTCGCTCCTGCACCATCGTCACCCGGATACGACTGTTCCCCACGATCTGGGACTCCCGACGCCTTCCTACAACGCGACATCTCCAAGAACCTGGTGTTCCCCATACCACACGGACTCCGTTCGTCGCTACTCGGCGTCCAGCAACAGGATACGACTGGTCCCCTCCTGTGAACACGTCCTCCCTTCCTTTCCGTTCACGGATGATCTCTCACACCGGATGGACCTACCGCATGCCGGACACCAACTGATTGGACGAGGCGGAGGATATCCCGACACAGCCCGTTCCCCCCACTTCACACAACGCATTGACTAGCCGAGGGAGACCATCCGTCTCTCCTCCTCCCTGAATGTTCCAGCACCTACCGATGCCACCACCAGGCCGTGTCTGAAGCTCCAAACATATTCCAAGGTCGTCTGACCCCGCTGTGCCTCGCGGGCACCCAAAGACGATCAGTCTCCTCAGCTGAGGCACCGAGTCTCCTGCTGTATATGCACCCCGAAACGCCCCATGACGTCCTCTCCCCCCTGGAAACACCTGCAACCTGCATGGCACCTCACCTCTGGAAATGTGGGAAGTCGTCGAGGAGGTATAAAAGGGAGCACATTTAGTAGGAGTAGTCAGTACCTTCCGGCCTGCAGAAGTAGCTTTCAAGGTGTTTTTCCTACTTTCTGTACCGTTCTCAGCTCAATCTAAAGGGGTACTCCCAGCCTTCCCTGACCTCGTACCTCTTGTGCACCCTCCTCCTCGCCCACCACCGGAGGCAGGCCACACCTCTTACATTCGCTCGTTCCTCAGCGTCTCACCTCTCACACCTCCATCAGCAGGGTCCCTCCTCACTGGACCCGGTGTCACAATCCTAGGCTTCCTCAATTAGGATCACTGTTCTCGCGAGCTTTGCTCTGTAGAAAACAGGCCCGGAGAGAAGCCGTCACACACAAATCACCATCCATAGCCAACGAGACCGACCGTCTTGCCATCGACCGAACGATGTCGGTGTCATCGTCTGTGCGACACACATCACATCTCCAGCACTGGTTCTAAGGGGAAGAGCGCACAAAGGAAAGCAGACAGGGCAACACATTTAGGGTTCCAGTACTCTCGTACGGGGAACCAGGTCTAGGGGTTTACATCTTCTCTACCGTTTTTCACTGACCACAGGTCCGCCACACCCGTCCACACCTAGGAGACGAACGGTCTCCACGAATTACCGTTCACACACACCCACCACTCATACAAGGCCGATTCGCGCACCAACCTTCCGCTCTGTCATTTGACTATACCTTCCCCTCTAGAGGACGAACATAGTCGAATTCGAATCACATATCTTTCGATACCGACACCGCAGTCCTTATCACAGCGCACGCAGGGTGCTCCTGCCACAGCCTTCACAGCCTTATAATCTATTGGTGAGCTCTGTACATGTCAGTGGTCTTCTCTAGTGGTTATACTACATTTGAGAAGAATTCTTTTTTCCTCAGGTCTCTCTTTTTTTTTTTTTTTTTTGATGTTTTCCTGGACTTTCTTGCTCAACCGCACCTGAAATGCATTCAGCTTCACTTCGAAAAAAACAAACATTCTTTAAAGTGCAGAGTCTATGTCAGATTAATACAAGGACATTTTTTTTGTGGTTGAAATTGACTCATCTCACGCCAGAAAATACCATTGTAAGAAAAAACTCAGAACATGTTATTGAGATTCAAACAAGTAAAGCAGAAAAGCTATAAGACAGATTTCAAGTCACTAGCCGAAAAGCTAACCACGCAGTCGGCACAGAAAAAAAAAAGGGTTGAGCCGGGATCGAACATAAAACCTCCGTAGAACAAAGTGGTTGGCAGGAGATAGCATAACCACTACGGCAGGCTACCAATGTATCCGGAGTCCATTAATAAATTATACCGATATGGCAGCAGCACCCACATGATCTGGTATATCTTATCTTTTTGATAATATCTTGAAAACGATTGGCTGGGTCCATGTCCATTTGGGGTCAATTCCCCGAATGGACTTGGGCCTTGAAATCAATAATTGCCCAATGTGGACATGCGAATCAAGATAATCAAGATTTTATGAAACGTCTAGTGGGCGCCGAGGCGAGTTTGAGAATGAATTTTCGATGCGGATGAGCTATTTTAATTTGTAGATAAGTCTCTCTTTTCTCCCTTTTCTGCCCCCTTTCTTCATCTTGAAAAACTTGAAAAAACCGCCGTCTTTCCAGACATGGGCCATAGGCCGAAATGAAGGGCACGCGGTTAGAGTTCTATTCTCGGACTTAGTGATCAATGTCGCCGAGCAACTACTTATCCTCATTCGAATGATTCGAAAGGTTGGAAACAAGGATGAAGGGAGCGGGGGAGTCACCCGGGACCCTCAGTCGAACCGGGTGCTGGCAACCATCCAAGTAGTGGAAGACGATGTGAGTGGTGCCGGCATTTACGTTGGTTCTAAAAGCACCGTCGGCTTCAGGGGAAGACGTCAAGCTGACAGTGGCGCCAGCACATGGCATTGCGACAACGGCTTTTAGGGCATAGAGCCACTCCCAAACGGCCCGCAGTATAAAAGCAGCCCCCGAAAGGTACGTGGGCTCAACCCTCTCAACTCCCAGACCCAGTTGAAGTTTCCTTCAATGTCATCCTGTGCGCACGCATTGAACTCTGATATCAGCGGGATTGGTGTCCGTATATCCTATTATCTACAAACTCTCTTCCTCGGTACGACGACGAGAGCAGCACTTTCCCTCTTCTGACCTCATCTGCGCGTAGGCTGTCTTTCCGCCCGTTCGGGGTCCCTCGAAGAGATTGCCGGAGCATTGTATACTCTCATGGGGACCAACACTGCCATGGCCGTTACTGGTCTGATACTTGGGCTGAAGCCGCAACCGGAAATCAGCTTCCAAGAGTAGGTCTTTCCCCGCATAATCACTCTGTCCTTCTCAGCTTTTCAGTGGTGTCATTATGGTATACCTTCTCACGATGGGTTGGATGACGGTCATCGCCGCTCTCGCATCTTGCAACCGTCTCTCCGGCGACACAAGCATATTACAGCTGGTTTCTGTGATCCAGAGCTATGTGATCGTGGCGTTCGCGTTCGCTGTCATTGCGAAAGCCGCCAGCTTCGGAGAAGACGCTGAATGCAACCGAGAAGCTGTTGCCGTCATCTTCCGCCCGTTCTCCGCATTGAGGCACGGGCGCATCCTCGGCTGGTGTATCATTGGTTTCATGTTTGTGACCTATACCATAATGACGGTCAGGGATTATACGGCACGGATAAAGAAAAAGCTGCAAAAAAAACAAGAGGCACCCGACGAAAGGATCCCTCTGCCGTCCGTCCGTCCAGACCCTGTCCCTATTCAAAGCTTCAAATGTTCCGATAATCAGATCCCCGCCGCGGGGACTGCGACACCGAAGAGACGAGTGAGTTCATCACGACTGAAGATCAGCCATATTCATCCAAGCACCTCTGTCCAGGCAACATACTACGGGACCGCTACTCCTCTTGTCTCTCGCCCGTTATTGGTCACTCTCTTTTTCATCATTATCACCTGGGCATTCCTCGTTCTCAACACTGAATTAACCATTCGGTGGTACCGCCCTATCCGAAATGATTTGGTTAGCGACTGGCAGTTTGGTCAGGTGAGAGCGAACGTGGAATATATTGATTACAATGCACTCATCCTCATTTTAGATCCTGCCAGTGTTCCTTACACTTCTTCCTTTTATCAATATGATCTCTGCGTTCAACCAGTTTGGTGTAAAACCCACAAAACTAGTCTTGAAGGAGGTGTGGGTGTCTGACATAAACGATAATGATTTTGATTCTCGAGAAAATTAGCACTCATGATGATATCCAATATGTACTAGATACATCGCCGAATAGTGTCATGCAGGACATTTCGCGGCCTTTGAGCAGGTACGGACCTCCAGTCAGAAGTATTGGTGGAAACATAACAGCGTACCTGCTAACTTCCTAAGGGCAAGCGAAACATGAGCAGACGTGCAAACTTTGCCGCAGCACGGCATGCAGTTGCCCCGCACGCCGTAACCCCAGCGGAGGCCCAGACCCAGGAGATTGAACCCGCGCCCGGAACTTCTGTGACTGTGCAGTGGGGGAAGCATTCCCCCAGGCCCCCTCGTCTTCGCTGGCGCTACCCGCTAGCACGGGGCCTTTTTACTTATTTTTATTTATTTTTCCTTCAATTTTTTACTGCACCATGCAAACTCACAGCAAAAATTGGCATCCCCGTCGACTTTTGCAGAGAACTACTGCGTGGAGCTTCTGCTCGATGGTGCTGGCAATTTTCCTGAGTTTGCATGGTGCATCTCAAAATTTCAGAGACAGAGTTGAATAATCTAGGATTTGCTTTTGGCCGGATAATTTAGTGAGGAGCTTTTTTGGGGTTTTCCACCCATCTCCTTGTAAATTTAGGAGATCCCACGCCATTTTAATAAGAAACGGACATTAGTACAGTTCTCAGACGTGCACGTAGTGACAACGACTATATTGGGAATAAACTGTACCTAATAAGAAACGGACATTAGTACGGTTCTAGTCCAACAGTAAGTACAGTGCGTGAACAATATATATAGAGAGTCCATACCTCAGACGTGCACGTAGTGACAACGACTGAGGAAAGCGGCGCAGGCGCCAGCATGGCCTTGATGTGCTGGCGATCACGGGACCGAATCTCCGAAAGGGAGTCGCGCCGAGGACGAAACACGTCGATTGAGCCGGAACATGGCTTATCGGACTGATTCTCTCAACACATTTAACATATGCTGTTTATCCCTTTTTCTGTTGTTTTCGTTCTCAGCTCACTGGAACGACATTCTTTTTGTGTAGCTCGAGAAATGTGCTCTTCCGATGAATTGATCATGACAGACTTGGATTGCTACTATATCGCCATCGTCGAGTTTTAATTCCGACGTTAAACCCAAGGGCGACGCTCTGATGAGTAAAGGCTTCGCAAAACAGCGGGAGCACTGAACTGAACCGTGGGAATGCCCGCACTGGTCGACCGAACCGAAAACCCGTCGTTTGCGATAGCCGCCTCATTTCTGGCCGGATTGTTGAAAACGTGATGCATGCATGACTCGGCTAGACCTTTCTGACGGTCTTTACATTTGCTAGTGAAGGCAAGAGAAATGTACTTCAAGTTCACCCGATCGAATTTATACAACGTACGGACCCAATCTAACCAACAATATTTTGCGGAAGGTATTCGTCGACAATGGCAGCGACTCTTGGGTCTAATTTGCCCAATATATCCACCAGTTCGTCCCTATGAATCAACGAGTGAGCTCAAATACACAACAAGAAGTAGACGTGAACGAACCAGGAACGATCCTGCATCTTGACGCCTTCCGGGCTCAGGGCAAAATCGCTGACCTCCTCGACTTTGAAATTGGATATGTAGCTGCCACGAAGTTGGGCAGGCTGCTCTTGGTTGGAGAGCGCTGCCCATACGAGGCGTCGGCTACCGACCTCCGCTGTGAACGCGAGTGCCTTCTCCATGAGCCAGTCAACTACAGCGATTATTCCTGAGAATTCACGTCGGAGCTCAGAGTAGCAGTAGCCTGGATTCACGGTGTTTACGATAAGGGGAGTCGAGGGTGGGAGGCGAGAGTTTAGTGCGCGGATGAAGAAGATGTTGAAGACTAGAAAATTCATTATTTAGACTGAAGGAGGCAATGTATCGAACGCGAACGCTTCGTGAGTGGATATCTGCCCTGCATGTTCCTGGTGGTATGTCAGGGCTGAATTATCGGTGTAAGGAAACCAGGTGCGCGTACTTGGGATCTGCGCAGTATTCGGCGCTTCCAAGAGTCTTGAGAACCTCAGGATCCTCGTACAAGTTTTTGTTAATGTTTAGCCAGTAGTGCGCCCCGCTCGAAACGACCACAAGCCTCGGGGTCGTGGAATATTGGTGCGCCGTTTTAATCATCGCCGGAAGCAGGAGGAGGGCCAGAAGCGAGGTGGACAGGTGGTTGACTTGCAGACTAGCATGCTACTATTTACTACGGTACGCGAAGTCATCATGATGGACAAAACGACTCACGAGATGTCCCAGCCATCATTTGTGGGCTTATGCGTGAAAGATCCAATTGCCGCATTCTCAACGAGTATATCCAGGCGGCCACCCTCACGCTCGAAACGGTCTGCAAAATGCTTCACGGAAGCAAAATTGGCGAGGTCGATGATCCACAGCTCCGCCTTCGAGTAGCTGGTCTCAGCTTTCAATTCTAACGCGACGGGGTAAAAATGGGGCAAAAATGTGCTATGGATACGCACTCTCTATGGCGACCTCTCCTTTGCTTTGGCTTCGGCATGCTAGGATGAGTCGTCCTGGGTTCATCGTGGCAAAGTGCTTCGTCGCCTCAAATCCAATACCAGTATTAGCCCCCAGTACAATGACCGTCTTGTCGGTGAGATCGGCTTTGACCACAGGTGGCTGCGGTTTCCATTGCTCGACGACAAATGACCAGAATGAAAGACGCATGGTGTATATGGGCACTGAGAAGAGAGCTGTGGTGGGGTGAAAAAACTTGAACTGTAGCAGCTGACATTTTATAGATTTAGGAAAGGTCAATTCAGTAGTGGAAGTGACAGTTTAACTACGCGTTGACGCGTCGCGGCTGCTAAATGTAGAATCGGATATCTTCCCGAGCATAACGCACCCATAATTACAACACTCGGAAGCGGGTCCGAGGACTCAGCGAGTATTACATCTTCCGCCAATCTTCGGAGGTTGAACCTATATATTCGTACTTTGTCCGTACTGGTCTCGAATTCAAAGAAGGAGGATCAGTTATGGGTACAATCGATCGATTCGACCGGGAGCATACACACCTTCATAGCGCTGAGGCGCAGCTCTGGGCAACTACTGGTTCAAAACATGGAGAAAGTAGACTCGAGCCACTGCAATCATTATTTACTATTTGTGATAGTCGATAATTTTAGCGACCGGTGATTCCACACCAGTCCCTGCGGTGTACGATCAAACGACTGTCTTTGTGAGGTGTCGCTGGACTGGTTCGAGTCTATGAAGAAAGCTAGTCGAATTCATTATTCCGGTGCAGTAGTCACAGAACTTCACTAATATATATGTAGCAGGAGACCGGCAAGTTCAATGGATCGCGATAGTTCGCTCAACCATGTAGGTATCGGACTGAAAGCCGAGGCCTGAAAGCTTTAGTGAACGTAAACAGCGAGCTGACCTACCCCTCCCCCACTACGCCATTTCCATAAAAGGAAATCTCCCCGCCCGTCAGGCATAGCCGTACTGGTTCATACCCTTGAACCCGCTACTCTAGTCTAGCTGTTATGTCTGCGCTTCGGTCTAATGATTGCATCATTAGTGCTGTGATGCGCTTGCATTCGATTCTTTTGGGGCGCAATCCTTTTTTTTCTTACTTTCTTCCGTTCCTTCCCCGCCCCGACTGCCTATATCGTTGTACGTCGCCCGGGATGTAATCAACTGGATATATCAAATGCTTTATTCCACTGCAACTCTCAATGGCCAGTACAGTGCACACAGCTCAGTCCAGCCTGCACAATAATGGCAAGGCCTTGCCCTACCTTGAAGCTGTGATTTCTTGTTTTTCCAGCTGACAATAAATCTTGGGCTACATACTGTTTACTACCTCTGTGCCAGAACATTCAGCTCCCTTCATCTATTCCAGTAATTTTGTTATAAATGCCCTAGAACATGTATTGACAGAGGAAAAACAGACTCAAAACATCAAATAATTTATTTGAGATCCTCCATCCCCTCTCAGAGGGCATATACTGATAGACAGTCCGAGGAGTCCGCAGGGCTCGTCCATTCGTTGTTTGATGGCACCTTCCTTTTTGGGAAGGCGTAGTAGTGGGGAGGCCAAGGACATTTTAAACAGCGAAAGATGAATGTAAGGGTCGCTGGCGAATTCGAGAGTTGACATTTGATGACATCAGTCTGCCGACTAGTAACTTGCCAAGTTCTGCCATCATGTCCTCACCTCCAGCAAAACGCCAACGAACCGAAGACGAGCCCATAACGCGTTCGGAAATGGAACAGTGACGGAAGCGTGTTGCAAGCAGCGAACACCCAGTTTCGCGTGCATTGGAGTGTTCTTGCTCGCCACTCGTCCGTCTTTCGAGACATGCAAGGGCTTCCCCAGCCGGCCGACCAGCCTGGCGTCGAGGGATGCCCCATTGTGGAACTTTCTGACGACGCAGCCGACGTCAAATACCTACTGAAAGCACTATATATCCCGTCTGTATGCCTGGCCTTTTGGTGGCGCGTTCTGACCTTTCCTCTGACTGTAGCACATTTCATTGCCAAAACGAGCTCCCTCTGGCGGTCGTCGGCGCTTTCATCCGACTGGGACGCAAGTACGATATCAAGTATCTCTATGATTCCGCAGTGGCGCGCCTTTTGTCTCGACGCCCAACTACTATTGAAGAATATGAAGAAGCCATGCACTCGAAATTGAACCCACACAAGCCTACCGTCAAGTCATCCCCTGACTTGGCCTTCGACATCGTCGCCCTGGCAAGCGAGAACAACGTTCTGTGTGTACTCCCATAGCGCGTACTTATCGGGTAGTCCGAAAGAACAGCCTAGTAATCATTCAAATTCCAGGCAAACTCCAATGTGTCTAATCATTTGACAGGATGACCTCTTCGACAAACTCAGCAAAGAGGATGGAACAGCAGTTTCTCTACTTCACTTGCGTAGATTCGTCGTGGGCCGCGAACGGCTCTTGGTTAAACAATTCCAGCCAGGCTATACGCTCGGATGGCTCCGACAATGGGATTTTGACGATTGCATTAGACCATGCCAGCGAACTGTCGCAGGGCACGGGAGGCTGTCCTGGCCGAGTATCTGAACAACGCCTGGGTTGGGGCGTTGGAAACACCGAATCGCGCGATCCGCCGTCTGCAAGGGCATTTGTTCAGCTTGCGATCGCCACATACATAAATCCATGGCTGCCGGCCGGGCCAAAATCTGGGAGGAGTTGCCCGAAATCTTCGGTCTCCCTCCCTGGAGCGAGTTGACAAACGGCATTTAGGCCCCTCTCTCATAACCAAGCATTCAATCTCGCACTCCTTTTCTTAGCACCACTGCAATGTCGTTCTGACGCTTTCTTGATCTAATTTTCCCTCTGATACTCTGTCGCCGCCGACTCTTGTATTATATCCCTTCCTTGCCACCAAACCCTCATACTGCTTACGAGGTTCGTACGGTGAGCATGCGCAGACTGATACTCACTACACACAAATACCCAGGTTCGCTTTCAAACATTTTACATGTACCTACTTTCGTCACATACACAAATTGAACGCTGCTCCTCTTTGGTCTGCGCGGCGATTTGAGTTGTCCAGTATCCATAATTAAACTTGATGGCCGATACATTACATTTCGGTGCCAGTTTACAAGGTTCACGTATCTACGGCACCAAAGCACCAAATCAGGCTAGGCTTGCTGCGCACGTTGCTACGTCTTCCGCGGGAGTGGGAACCAAGGTGGGAGCGACGACGCATCGCACTCCATTCCGATGCCAGTCGTACACTTTCCATCGGCATAGTACAACAACACTACGATTTGTTCTACAAATTTGGACCGAGCAATGCATACATGATTACTGCTCTAATAATAACGAGTGTGATAGGTAAGTTGGGTAAGGGTAAGGTACATGTAGGTACATGTACAACATGTGGGGCCTGGAGACCGTCGAGTCCATTACGAGTACAGCCCGTGGAATACGATAGCAGATAGTGCGGCGATGAAAGAACTGACGACGAAATGAAACTTGCGGGATGTGGTGTACACGGTACAAATAGTCTTAGATGAGAGGAGATGTCCGTCCGTTCCATCCGTCTGTCCAGCCTATGCCAATGCCAGCTGCATTAGGATCGCATTTAGTGTGGGTGAAGGAGACTGGACTTACCCGGCGGTAGAGTAGCATGTCCGGGATTGTGATTAATTTATTACGAGCGCGCGGCGCGTGGTGCGTCAAAGTAGGGGCGAAAGAGCGGCGGGGCGGGGCGAGGCGGGGCGAGACACTTTAATTTGGCGAGGGCGGGGATGGTGGGGATGATAGCAGATAAAGAACGAATGAACGAAACGAAACAAATGAACGAGTGGCGCGAAATTAAACTCCGAGGGAACGGGGGTTTGGGGCATTTGGCCTGCCAACATAGATTAGACATGCATTAGCGCATGAAACAATAATCCAGACTCACCCGGGGTTACCCGTAGTTTCTCGGCGCTATGGTACGGGCTCTACACGCGCGGCGCCTGGAAGAGGGCGAAAAGGCGGCGCGGCATCGAGCTCGACTTTGATTCCGATTCCGCCGATGAGGGTTTGGATTTGGATTTTGAACGCCGAGAGGGCACGAGGGGCCGCGAGGGGAAGGCGCCGATGGAGTCGCTGGGGTCTGCGCCGCCACGGACGTAGCGGAGGTCGAGGAGGTACTTTTCGCGGAGGTACTTTTGGTCGTACGTGTACTCGTACTCCGGGGCGGGCCGAACAGTGGATGCCCGGCTTAAGTTCGATGCGGTCGGCGTAGTTGCTGGAGTGGCAGTGGGGGTAGTTGTGCTAGTACTTGCGGGGGTAGTGGGAGGAGATGCGGAGGCGCCGCGGGCGTAGTACGCGTAGTACGCGTCAAATTTTGCCTTGAGTTAGGGTTAATTGAGAGTTAAGAGGGAGGGAGAGCGGCATACGTCGAAGGACTCGAAGGGCACTTCTTCCGGCTGGGGCGACGTATCGGCGACGGTGCTTGAGCTCATCGGCGGTGTTGAGCTCATCGGCGAGGGGTGGCTCTGCGGGTGGGTCGTGTTCGTATGCCCAGTCGCGGCGCGCGCCCCGCGGCCACGATTGCTTGCACCTCCGCCCTCGCCCTCGACACCGAGTCCGCCACCGCCATCGGACCCCCGGCTCATTGTTGACCGCCTCCGCCCAACATACCTCCGCGAAGCACTGCACGGGGTGCATCAACAGCTGCGTGTCAAGCGCCGCGAAGCACGCGCGGTCGGCGAGCCACGAGTAGGGAAAGTCGAGCTCTAGGTCCGCGTCCGAGTCGGGCGACCCCAGCTCTGTATCCGAGTCCGACTCCTCATCGGAATCGATCCACGCCGAGGTCGGGCTCGGGGTCGGACTCGTCTGCTGAGCGAGGGGGAGTAGGGGGAGTACGGGGGCAAGAGCGGGGAGGGGGACGCGACGCGTATCTCTGGCAGCCGCGGCGGGCCCGCCGTGAGAAGCGTGGAGACGGGGAGGCTCGCGCGCACGCGCTCCAATCGGGCAGCTCCTCAGCGCTGGCGTAGTCGTCGTCGTGGTACATCATCTTGGGTATGGGGAGGGATGGGGTATATCGATATCGACCTGGAGGAGGAGGAGGCGAGGCCGGCGGTCACAGGCATCTCTTTCACCTTTCAGTTCTTATTATACTTTCCTCGAGGCGCCGGCCCAGATTAGCTATATCCCCACCGCTGTATCTCCAACCAGCCGACGAGCACAATTAACGTCTTGGCAGCTGAGGCGCGCTGGTATCCCCATCGAGGGAAATGAAGACACCGTTGTTGCGCAAGAGTCTTGTGGTGTTCTCCCTTTGACACAATCCTTTGAAGGAAGTTTTACCAGCGTCGTACCAGCGTAGTACTATCAGATGCCGCGCCACGGTGTGGGTCTGGTGTCTCCCACCGCCAGGCCTGCCGGTCCGCGTCCAGTCTTCTCGTTTGTCTTCTTTGTCTCGGTGCCGGGCGGATTTCTGGATTTCTTTGTGTCTTCTTTGTCGTTATTCGCGTTCCTGAATCCTTGCCATGTCGGCAGATCCTCGCTGTCATCTACGTACGCACACGCGAGATGGCGGCCGATACGTTCTCCCCAGTCCCGACACGTGCGGTGCCAAGGAGCGAGGTAAAGGCCGAGACATTGGAGACATTGGCAAAGGCCGAAACGAGACATTCATGGCAAGAATTTGCAATGGCCAAAAAAAAAATTGAATTCGAAATTGTCGGCCATGTGGAATGACGAGGAGCGTGTAGGTGTAAAATGTAGATGAGATAGCCCGATGTACGAGAACCAGGATGAGGAATGTACGAAGATGAACGGGGAAGATACCAACAAATGAGAGTGAGAGATGCGGGTGGATATAATACAGTGTATATGTAGTAGATTCGAGATGTAGCGTAGGCTGTAGATGGAGAATGTAGAAGCAAGAATGCGGAAGCGGCCGCATACACTTGTTCCGAGGGCAGGAGGGCGGACGGGAGGGAAACCGAGTATGTGCCGAGGGCAAGACCGAGGAAGATATGTAAGGGAGGGTGGAAGGGTGTAAGGGTAGTCGGGGTGGTGAAGGTCGCGTCGCTCATGCCTGAGGAGCATCACCCAACGCCGTCCGGCTCTTCCTCCGAAACTTCTTCGCGAAGGTCTTCGCCCGAGCCGCCCACCCCATCCGCCCCATCACCGACGATGTCATGCTACCCTTGCTCGTCTGGTGGTGCAGCGCCCCCGCCGCATGCACCACTGTTGCCGTCCCCACCTGCGCCCCCTCGCCCTCGGGTACCTCCACCGTCGCCGCCGCCACGGACACTCCGATAACCATGTTCCCGTCGCCCCCGCCGGGGGAGGGGATGACCGTCGACCGCGCGCGCGAGAGGCGGCGGGGGAGGAAGCCGCCCATGGCGCGCGAGAGGGACTGCTTCGGCGCGATGGTGTGCATGTGCGTGACATGGTTATGGTCTTCCTCGTGCGCCTCCGCGTCGTCGGCGGCCCAACCGCCCGACGCAAAGGACGTTTGGCTTCCATTGGCGTTGGCGTTCTGCAGGCGAAGAAGATTAGTACGTGTCGGAGTAAGATTAATTTTAGAATAAGCAGAGGGTAAAATTAAATCGCGGGGCTCGTAAAACGCCGTCCCTCATTTGAGCACTAGGAACACACCACACACCTTGAGCTGCTGCTGGAAGAACGGCGACTTGGCGGCGATGTCGGATAGCGCGGGCGTTGTGGGCCCGCCGGCGCTGGAGCCATCTGAGGTGGCACCAGCAGACTCCGAGGTGGACAGCTGGCCGAAGCGGGTGATCGAGATGCTCCCCCGCCTGCGGCCTTTTTTCATGTTCTCGGAGGACTCGACGCGCGGGATGCCGGTGCCAGGGCGCGGAGCAAAGGTATCGGAAGCCTCGGACTCGACGGCTTCTTGCTGGGCACGCCGCTCATTTTGGGCCTCGACTTGCTGGAAGATCTGCGAGTCGCGGGTGAGGACTGGTAGCTCGTAGATGAGGAAGAGACAGACCTTCTCGAGCGGGTCGGGGCACGCGATGTCTGTGAGCTGGAGGGTTATCGCGGGGACTGAGCCGTCGGCGTCGACGTCTGGCACAGGGTCCTTAGACATTTTTGATAGGGTATTGTGGTAGGGGAGAGAGCGAGGGGTGCTAGGGGGTGGTGGCCGTCGAGGTTACTGGGAGGATCATCATGGGATGAAGCCAACAACGCAAAAAGAAATTTCCCTGCAGAACGGCAGAGTGTGCGATCCACATCAGAATTCGAAGCAGCTGTCACGTGTCGCGGTGTTTTCTCGTCCGAGCAGTCATGTCCAAGCATCACCCAGGTGAGCCTATATCTCGCAGATTCTTGCAGTATATTCACCCCATGTAGATTTGATTATGTGCAGGCGCCAGCCAGGGATCGGTGTGTCCTCTTGCGCGCTTTCTTTTCGTATGACTAACCCCACCACGCAGCTATCGGCCGTCTGTGCGAAAAATGCGACGGCAAGTGGTGAGTTGCTCGTTACCCCTCGGAGGTGCTTGCTGATCCTTGCTACTTTAGCCCGGTATGCGACTCGTATGTGCGCCCCGAGACCCTCGTGCGGATATGCGATGAGTGCAACTTTGGCACCTACGGCGGGCGCTGTATCATCTGTGGCTCTCCCGGTGCGTGTCTTCCCTTCTGCCCCATTTTCTCCTCGTTTGCTCGGCTCTATTCTCGACTCTATTCAATCTCGACCCTGCTCTATTACGGCGCCGCTGACTCACCCGTTGTCCAGGTATCTCCGACGCGTACTATTGTGCCGAATGCACCCGTCTCGAGAAGGACCGCGACGGCTGCCCTAAGATCGTCAATCTCGGAGCCAGCAGGACGGACCTGTTCTATGAGCGCAGACGGCTGGGTGCGTGCCTCTCTAGCTTCCTACTCGTTTCTTTTTCTTTTTTATGTGCGACACTCACACACTGCACACAGGGTTCAAGAAGGGCTGACCTACCGGACGCACTACGCTGTGAATCCCTCTAAATTTTGTTGTACCGAGTCGTCAATGTCATGCTTTCCTGCCCCCGATTTATTCGCTTCGCTGAAATGATGGCGTGCAGGTTACACCGTGTCACCGACGAAAGGTGCTCGACGGCATTCTGGTGACACGGTGGGTGGATACGGTTAAGGTCTTTCCGTGAGCAGACTGGAGGCGACTTGTGAACGGACTGGAGATCTGGGTGAAGCGTGCTTCATCCAGAGATCGTCCATTGATCTACCGTAGCTTACACCTCAATTCACCAGGCTATTTGGCGCGTCTCGTCTCCTCGATTCATCAGTTGGGACTTTGCCACCCATTCAAGCCGCCAGTCTGCGTGATCCAGGAACATATCTCGGCTCCGCGTGTCGTCACCATGTTGATGTCTTCCGTTTGGTTGTGGACACTCCTCGGCGAAGAGTGTCCAAGTGCGAGGAGTCCTCGCACTTCCTTGGCCGTCGAACTTGTTTGGCGGCGGCGTCACCCACATCATGCCACCCACGATGCGCTACGTTGTCCCGCCGCCCATGGCCACGTCATGGTCGAGACGACTGACATGCGTGTGTGCGACGGCGCCCACGGCATGGGCATACCCTACATCCCCGCTGTCGGCATCGTTCACCAGACAACGCGAGTCGGAGTCTCGGAGACCGGGCTTCAGCGCTTCAGTACACACGTCTCGACAGCACTTTGCCATGTACATGTACGCGGCCCGTCGCTCGCGGCTTCATCCAGCGTGCAGCCTAATGAGGGCAGCACGTCTGGGATGTGGACTGTTTCTATTTCTATCTCTGCCCTAATAAGGAACCACCGCGAGTGGCCGACGGCCGTGCAGCGCGATCGGAGGCTCTGAGACGAACGCGCGCCGCACATGGGGCCAGTAAGATTTATCATTTGGATGAATGAGATCGCCGATGCCTGTCGTACACTGCGCGGAGCTCACCTCTGCATATTTCTTTTATGATTTTTAAATTATGTTTTCGGTCTTTGTTCCAAACACACGCAAACAACCACCGCCCGCTGCCTAATTTGGGAATTCCTTGGCACAGGTTCGATGTTTCCGAATGGCTCGGTCCGCGGAAGAAGCTCGACGACGGAATTGTGGAGCCGATGAACGCAAATGATATATTGACTAGCGATCCGGAAATATGTTGGTAATAGAGGTGGTACAGCGTGTATGAATACAGATTGATCGGTGATAAAGCTACATGTCCTTCTTCAACTCGCTCCAGGGAGGGAGACCGAAGATTTCGGGCAGCTCATCCCATGTTTTCTTTCGGCCGGCGTTCCAGCATTCTGTCAGATGCGCCATACAACCGGGACAGAAGGAGGCTGTATCAAGTCTGGACAAAGCCTCGATCTTTGCACTGTCCCAATACTGCGCCAGAAGGATTTCCCGCGCCGTGCGACAGTCCGGCGTCGACGTGGAAGAAGCAATCACTGAAATCCCATTTTCGGATCCATCCGAGCGTATACCCAGGCTGAAATTGCGTTATCAAGAGCCTTTTTTGGCCTATAGCACATCTGCGAAGGTTAACCGGATGCAGAGAAGCCACCGTTCCGTCATCTCTTTGGAACCCGTCAAAGAGTTTACGCTGTCAAATGATCAGACACATTGGAGTTTGCGTGGAACTGGAATGATTCTTACGAGGCTGTTTAGTCGGACGACCCGATAGTATGCGCTGGGGAGCACACACAGGACATTGTTCTGACTGGCCAGGGCCACTATGTCCGTGTACAAGCCAACGTAGTTCTCGACGGTAGGCTTGTGTGGGTTCGGTGAGTGCATGGCTTCGTCGTATTCCTCAAGAGTGGTTGGGCACCGAGACATAAGGCGCGCCACTGCCGAGTCATAGAGATCCATGAAGTCGTACTTTCTCCCAAGTCGAATGAAAGCGCCGACAACCGCTAGAGGGAGCTCTTTTTGGCAATAAAACGTCCTATAAGTCCACAGAAAGAAAGTCAGTATGCAGGTGCCTTCGGAAAGGTGAGTGTACCGACGGGATATAGAGGGCTCTCAGCAGGTATTCAATGTCCACCGGGTCGTCGGAAAGCTCTACGACGGGACAACCATCGATAGTAGGCTGGTCAGCGGGCTGGGGCAATCCCTGCATATCGCGGAAGACCGACGAGTGCCGTGCTAGGACACTCCAATGCACACGAAACTGTGTATTCGCGGCCTGCAAGATGACGCTCCCGTCGCTGTTCCACATCTCTGAGCGCGCTATGGGCTTGGTTTGTACACGTGCTGAAGGCGCGGACATGGTGGTGGTGTGTGGTAAATTTAAAATTAAGCCTGCCCGTCTGAAGCCTTTTTAAACTCCGCCATCAGCTGTCCGGCATGTTTCCGTCCTTGCTTCCACTCCGCAACGGAACATTCAAGATTTAACCGAAGTGGTGGGGTGCGAAGCACTCACCGCGCTCTTGTGGTGGTAAAAGGAAGACCTGCGAGTGATTGGCGCCCAGACCCGAAATCGGGGTTGCAAGATTTCTTCGAGTTATGTATCCATTTGACCTACGAGCAATGCTTGAAAACGATACCCGTCTGAGCATTGTCGGAGGACGATATCTCTTGTTTCCCGATATGGAAGTTCATCAAATCAGTGCAAATGCCATAGCACTGCCACCTCCGGACCTGAGTCAGTCGACTCTTGACCACCATGCCGGGTAACCTGCGCACCGAGATTGATGTGCCTCGCTGCCCTCCAGAGTCCTCCAGGCACATATTTGTGTAGTTTAATCTCAGCATCCTCCTTTGTGTCGTCGGCATCACGGTTTCAACAATACCTGTTATTATCGGTGGGTAGCAGTATCTCCCCTCCAGGTTTAAAATCAATGTCTCGTCCCAGGCCGTCGTATCAGTCAACCAATCCCACCGAGTCATCGTTGGTACCGCGGTACACCGATGTCGATGCTTTATTTGATGAACTGAACGGGTAGTATAGGTAGCGGGGAGAATATTGTGATAAGAGCTCTAACGTGGAGGACATTCACATTGTAGGGATGAATTGCAGAGCGAGCCCGGTTATTGATTGAGCACCTTTAGTTTGCTTAGACCTCGAAGTTAAAACACGCCCATTAAATCTACCCTTTCTTACCAGACAACTTAAATATCAAGATCAGCGAGCGTTAACGAGAATGTTCACTTCGTCTTTCATCGCTCCTGGTGTAATCCATATCCGTCTTTTCGGTGCATTGGTCTTCGGTCAGCCCTGTGTCAATGTACTCGGCTAGGCTTTCGATTCGAAAATCACAACACTGTTCGTCTGTCTATACTCTGCAGGCATGATATATTTCTGGGCTGAATCACAGTTGGACGATGGTTCGTGGTCCGTGAAGGCTGTCGAGGAGGGGCGGCTGCCTTTGGAGCATCCCTACTCATATGGAGGACTTGGCCGGCTGATAGAGGCTGGGTCAACCGAACCCCACCAACAGACGAATTCGAACGTGAACATCAATCTGCAAATTCGTGGCGTTTTCATTACTACAGTTGTAATGGATTATGTAGACATCCCTCGACTACTGAACGACACATTTATCTTTGACTTTATCCTTCACACTGGGTTTTTGTAAGCTTGCCACAAACGTTTTGAACTTCGCATTCCCGGCCTGTCCCTGTGCGTATTGCGCGGCGGTAAGTTTGTTGCCGACGGGAACGTTCTTGCAGAGAATGTTTTTATGGACCGTCGTTAAACGCAGGTTATTCGTGGCGGCAGCCTGCTTGATCACGGCGTATTGCTGGGCACTGTTGGTCAACTTGGCGTCTGGGAGAGGAATATTGGTTCCACGAGGAAAGTAGCACCACGGAAACACTCGCCAACAGCCCCATTCAGTGGACTATAGTGAGACAACCCAGGGTCAGTGTTTTCAACGCTCGACCAAGAGGATGAGGTCAGTACCCGGCAATCATGTCGTTCGTGAACAGCTCTGCGGCCTTTGCTGCATAAGGAAGAATTTTTTTCCGCATTGAAGAGTTGGAACTGGGAGGAAATCAGTAGCTTTTCACCACAGTTGACTGAACGCTCACCGCATTCCAGTCGGGAGTCTCCCCAGGGAATGTGAAAACTTTTTGCCTATTGAAACAGAGAGTGAGTTCGAGCGAAATACGGAGAATAATTAACTCACCCCGCTCCAGTCCATTTGTACTCTGCAAGAAAAGGTCATCCCGCGATACCAAGTAAAGTGCTTAACAAGCTCACCGACAACATCAACCGAAGTCGGGGGCCGCTGAATTTTGCTCAGTGTTCCAAAGCAAGCGAATTGCGCCGCGACCCCGACACTGTCAGTCAGATAAAAGCCGCCAGATACCTCTGATGACGCTTCAGATCCATGTCAACGACCCAGAATTTTCTCATACCGGGTTTGTGGTTGAAGTCTCCAACCGGGACAGTTTTGGAAAGATCGACGCCAGCAGCTAGCGAGGCTGCGCCTGCGGCATTTGTTCCGTGAAAGAGTGTTACCGTTCCGGCTCCATTAGGATGGCTGACTCCGACGCGGGCGTAGAGTTCACGTTCTTCGAGTTCCTCCAACTCACGCGCCTTGATCGCCTTCGCTTGCGCGAGAGTGCACGCCGTGGGCTTGGCAGATGCGGGTGGCTTCGCGGCGGACTTCGTTGGAGCCTTTGCGGGCGAATTGGTTCAGCATATTCAAGTCATTGGAAAGGAAATTTTAGTCATACTTTCTTGGCAGACACTGCGGGCTTCTTGGCTGCGGCAGTGGTTGTGGGCTGGGGATGTAAATCAGCCGATGTTGAAGACACGAAAGTTGCGAGACATACCTTCTTAGCCGGAGCTGCGGGCTGAATCTTGACGATGCCAAGTTGAACACAAAGTACAAAACCGAGGAAGAATCGAGCGAACCTTCTTGGCGGCGGTTGTCGGCTATGCCAAGTTCAACCAAAGGAATAAAGGGGATTCCATGACGAACCTTCTTCGCGGGAGCTGCAGGTTTCTTAGCAGTAGTTGCAGGCTAAATTCGACGATGTCAAAAGATAAGATGAAGTGCAGAGGGAGAATCAAGCGAACCTTCTTGGCGGCGGTTGTCGGCTATGACAGGTTCAACCAATGTAATAATGGGAATTTCACGACGAACCTTTTTGGCAGTTGTGGGCTGTGGACCAAATCTGTACGATGAAATAAAGACGAAACTCTAGGCTTACTTTTTTGTCCACAGGCTTCGCAACCGGTTTGGCAACTGGTTTCTTCGCGGCAGGCTTCTTGGCCACGGGCTTTGCGACCGGTTTGGCGACGGGTTTCTTCGCAGCAGGCTTGGCCGCCGGTTTGGCGACTGGTTTCTTCGCAGCAGTCTTAGCGGCAGGTTTGGCCGCCGGTTTCTTTGCGACAGGCTTCTTTGCAGCTGTGAATCCGCAGACGCGGCTAATTAACTTCTGTAGACATGGGGCGACAATCAACAGACCTGGTTTCGCAACTTGACGCATTATACGAAAATAAGCTTCCATGCGTCTGGTAAAATAATATTGGAACTCACCCGGCTTCTTCGCAACGGGCTTTTTCTTCAAAAGAACTTTGTATGAGAAATAAAAATGGAAATACTAGAAAATATATCATACCGCTACGGGTTTGGCTTTCACAGGTGCCTTCACAGGTTTCTTGGCAGCCACCTTTGCCTTCCGCACCTCCAGAGCCTGCGACTGCGAATCAGTTTTCGTGTTCAGGGCAGTTATTCAGTGGAGGGCGACGCACAAATTCATCTCCGGCCTGAGCATTGGGTACCGGAGCAGCAAACGTGTCGAGCGAGAGGAGGAGGGCAAAGACGAGGGAGAATGGAATGCGTAAGGCTCCAACCATTTAGTTTTCGTTTATAGATCCCCGTAAACTAAACGGAAACGGTTAGAAAATGTTTATAAACCGTTTAAAACAGTTTATAAACAGTATTTTCCACGGATTTTTCCGAACCAGTGGATGTATCGAGCTGTCTGGTCTTTATTCTTTCAAGTATTGCCTCCTAACATTGTGGGAATTGCAAAGAACCTTCGCCAAAACACAGCACATTCCGGCAGTAGAGCACTACAATATTAATTGACACTGCATGCAAGGTGCACACTGCAACCAGAGTCTTGATGTGCGTTGAATCAAGAAATTCAACTTGAATTCAACACGGGTGATAACCTGACATGTGAAGTGACGGTACACTCATTGAAAACAAAAAGCACTCAGCAGAGGAGTTGAGGTGATTGTTGAGTTCAGACTGCGAAGAGCGCAAGCTGCACTGCGCATCAATGCCGAGCCATCAATCACATCAACAATTGCCGTATTTGGATGGATCCCGCCAGTTGAGCATTTCATGACCAGGACCTGATCATTTACGGTTTTAAAGGAGCAAGAAAGGGTCAAGAGACACTTCTAGTTGCAAGAAGTTGTCAGATTTCCACCAGTAAGTCCACTGTCAGCAGGATCGAGTTTCCACAACCGTTTAAACCGTGTAAAAACGGTTTGTAAACCGTTTGGACCCGTGTGCAAACTAAATGGAAACGAAAACGGGTAAAACCGTGTATAAACATTTATAAACGGAAACGGTTGGAGCCTTAGGAATGCGCATGGCGAACGATTAAAATAAAAGTAGAATGGATCAACCAAAAAACGAAGAAAAAAGAGTGAGCAAAGGGAAAGAAACAAAGGAAAAGGCGGCGCAGCCGAGAGAAGAGAATGAGTGAGTCTTTGATTCCCCAGTTCGCTTTATAGAAGCTGAGCCCGATTTCGCGGATCATAGTCTTTTTTAGCCTGTCAGTAGTACATAGCACAGTTTGAACTTTGAATAGGGATCCCGTATATCCGGACTCGAACCCAGCCAAGCGCGTCTAGGCACACAGCCTTGTATTTTAAACCTCGGTTGGTCCACACTTTGTTATGTCACTGGGACTAGTCACAGTGGTTGAGAAGGAGGCGCTGGACGGGATCCGAGACGTGGAAAGTTGAAATTAGGGCTGCCGCCCGTTACCCGCGTAACGGCCGTCGATTTGACAACCGTTTTTCTGATTTCCAAAGCTTCGACGGGAAATCTACCACCTGTTTCTAACCAATAGGACTTCAGTGCAAACAGGAGCATTAGATAGGTGAAACTAGCAGATCAAAACACCTGTGCCCACAAAAAAAAAAACACCAAAACGGGCGGTTTAAAAGTAGCTTTGAAGACCCATTTCAACGGGTCAAGAGAAATTGCAAACATGACGGGCACGGCATCCGTTCGACGGCTGCCGTTAAACCGTTGCGACGGTCACGGGCGGCAGCCCTAGTCAACTTGAAACGACCGGCTTCATCAGGAAAACCGCGCCATAGTCGGTCCCTAGAGAGCCTTAGCAAGACGATGAGCTGCTATGAGCTGCTATGGAGTGATATGCAGCTGCACAGGCTCTCTAGCGGCGTCTCAGAGCGCTCACTAGACATCATAGCTACATGATTTGGTTTCTTGATGTTTTATCCGGAGTGACGACAGGTTGGCAGTGCGCGGACACGACGCCGGACTCCTATGGGGATCCCGAAAATCCTGAAATAAGACGCGGTCCGGAATACCAGTGGGCCCGGGGAACTGCGAACGAGGCGTTTAAAAACGCTAGGCCCGCGTGGCTTGTTTGTTTCGATGTTTGGTCTATTTGTTCTATCGGTACAACTATGGATTGATTCACCTACCCTACCTGACCTTAGCGACCAATCAGCCGCCATGATCTGATGTTGATCCGGGGACTCTCGTGTCTCAAATCAAACCATCCTCACCATCCGCCCGTAAAACCCGCCCGTAAACATTCTAAACCTGACTTGTGAAAACTTGTCGACAATGTTCGGCCATTGCCGGCTATCCTAAATGGGCACTGCGGCTCGCATCCCAATGTGGAACCTTCACGGCCTTTATGTCACGATGCCGACACATCAAGGTTACCGCCATCTTGTGTGCGCTGTTGCGCGCCCATCATCCCGCCATCCTGCTTGATGCCAACACATCAAAGCTACCACCGCCATCCCACCTGATGCTTACATCAAATATACCACCATCCCGCTTGATCCTGACACGTCACGGCACGTCAAGGCTACCATCCCGCCTGCCCGCTTGATGCCGCCATCACGGTTATTACTCATGCCGCCATCCCGCTTGGTACCCACGTCCAACCACCTCCCGTAATGCGCCCGCCATCCTGCTCGCATCCCAATCTGGAACCATCACGACATTTATGTCATAATGCCGACACATCAAGATTACCGCCATCCGCCCTGTTGCGTGCCCGCCGCTTGATGCCGACACGCTAAGGCCATCCTGCCTGATGCCCAAACATCAAGGATACTGCCCCCGCACTTAATTCTGACATGTCAAAATGATTACCCATTTACTATCTCCCGCCTGCTATCCCGTTTCATGATCGAAGCTGTCATCTCGCACCCACCATCCTGCCTGCTGCCTGACCTCTAGAGGCTTATAGCCATGCTACCTTTCAAACTTCTTGCCGCTCCGTCCCATTTCGGCTTCCCCATGACTCATGGCATCACACAGCTAACACTGTTTCCCTTTCTTCGATCCTTGATAGCTGACATGGCATGTAAGCCGTCAGCTCTCCTACTCTCCTGCTCAGTGCTCTCTCTGAGTCCTGTCGCCATGTCGCTGTTGCGCCCTTTTTGATACCTGATCGCTTGGAAAATGTTGGGCCCTCACGCCTCACATCTCACATAATTGCTGTCACAGTTCGATGGCGCGAGGTGGACTCTCGAACAAGTCTAAGGTCCGGTATGGCGGTGTTCGCGGCACTGGCTCTGCTGTCAAGGAGCAGACTCTCCGAGTTAACAGAACTCCTGCACAACGTGCCGCTGCACGCAAGGAGTATGATAATACAGTTGCAGGTATGCTTGCACCCATCTATATCTGAATCCCTTTCTCCCACCGATATGTTCCAGGTCTCAGCTTTGTGCAGCGTCAAGAAATGCTCGATTTGGGCACCGACTCCGACTACAAGATGCCTTATGCGCATAACGAGGACGACTGGCATGTGCTCGGAGCGGAGGATGATGGCTGGGAGGATGCACCCATAGGAACTGGGATTCATACGTTCCCTCCGGGCGAAGAGGCCATCCTCCAGAGTCATGCTGGTGGGGAAGCCGTCATACACCAACTCATAGAAGGAATCAAGCCTGGGTATGTCGACTAAGACCTTGATTCTATTTTCTATTAACCTTTCCAAGTCGTGGCGACCCCCGGACCCGAGCACATCGTGTACAGAAGCAGGTTGATGCGTGGCAGTCCCAGTTGCCCCTCCTCACCGACGCCTACCTGCAGTATAAGGACGTCGGTGCTGTGGAGGTGGAGGGGGCCGGCCAATGGCTGTCAGGGGAACCCCCTGCTTCGGACGGTTTTCCATCCGGACCCAATCCGGATGCTCCGGATGCTTCGGGCGCTTCGGGCGCTTCTCCGGACGGTTTTCCGCCCGGCGCTCCGGACACTTCTGCGCCCTTCTATCCGACCGCCAAACCACCCGGGACATCCGTCCGCTCTCGTTGGCACGTGCTGTGCGATCAGGCCCGCGATCATTGTAGATACCTCCGGACACGTGCTACTGGGTAGTTACCAACTAGTATATAAGGTTTCGCCTAGCGTGGGAATCCTCATCCTTTCTTCTCTTCGGATTCCCCCGCTAGGTGCGTAGTATTTCCGCTCCTGTATTTTAGTACCTATATTTATTCTTCGGATTCCCCCGCTAGTTTCCGCGCCCCGCGCCGAGCTTAAGGTTGCCCTTACAGCAGAAGAAAGGATCTAAGGGATCAACCGGTCAAGATTGGGAAGTTTGGTGCAGGTACGGATTCGGACCACTACTCCAGTGCTCCATCCTCCCCCACTTCAAATCTCGACCCCTCCTCTGTTCCGATGGACCAGCCGCCTGCACCTAGCTCCGCGCAACCCGAGATCCCGAGTGTTCACACTCCGGATCCGGCTTCCGAAGCCATGGACCGGCTTGCTGCTGTCGAAGGCTCCCTCGAGAGCATCCAAAACGCGCTCCGCGAGCTATTGCTGAACACCCAAAATCCGCCGCCTGCCCCCGCCCCTGCCGTTCCGGCTCCGGCGCCGGGTCCAGATTTCTCGGCCCCCCACCCAGCTCCAAAAACGGTCCTTCGACCGAACCCCCCGGCCGTTTTTGACGGCGACCGGACGCAAGGACGGATGTTCCTTCACTCCGTCCTCACCTATTACCGGCTGGTTCCGGAAGCTTTCATGGCGGACGGGTTCGTCTCGCAGGAAAAACTCGTCCGGTTCGCTATGTCCTTCATGTCGAAGGACACAGCTGCCCGATGGGCGGAACGGCGTGCATCCGCCGTACCGTTCCCGTTCCCCACCTGGGCCCAGTTCGAGGCCGAGTTCCGGCTCCGGTTCGTCGAGGAGAACGAACAGGAACAAGCCCTCACCAAGCTTGAGTCCCGCTCGTATTTCCAGGGCTCCCGCGACATCTACCGGTACACGGACGATTTCGAGGAACTGGCCAGTAACGGCCGGTTACTCGGACGCTCTCGCCCGGGTCACCAAGTATCGCTCCGGGCTCGACCCGAAGATCAACGTCGCGATCACGGCGTCTGGGACCGCCCCCGACCTCACCGACTACGACGGCTGGCGTGCGCGCGCTTTCCGCCAGTACGAGGCATTCGGCCGAGCCGGATCCGGAAACCCTCCGGTTCGATTCCCGGCCGCTTTACCTCGGCCGCGTGGAACAGGAATCCTTCCGGTTGCGCCCCCCGCGCGCGCTACGGTCTCGTTCGCCCCGGCTCCCCCCGCGCTTCCAGCGGTCGTTCCAATGGACGTTGACCGGACCCGAGCGCGCGCTTTCCCACGCTCATGTTTCCGGTGCGGTGCGGCCGGACACATCGCCCGGGACTGCCCGGTTACATCCGACGTCCGGCACGCGGACGTTCTTGACGAGGTCGTTCGTCAACTCGGGGACGACCTCCTCGACGAGCTGTTCGCCCGGCTCTCCACCTCTGCCTCGCTTCCGGCCGAGTCGGCAGACGGAGATGAGATGGAACCAGCGGGTTTTCCCCGCCCGGCCGAGTGAGCGGTGCGCCCTCGGTCGCGTCCCCTAATCGCTACGCCCTCCTGTATTCAGATAATGCCAATACATTTGAGTCCGAGGTAGTAGCGAGAGGCGCACCCCCTGTCCCCGTCTCTGTCCGAGTGACCGAGACCCTTCCTTCCGTCCTGGAGACGGAAACCCGCATTGCCCCCGAGCCGGGAACGAGGGCAGTGACGGAGGCCCCTGTTCCCGAGCCGGGAATGAGGACAGGCTCGCTTCGGCGCGTTCATCGCCCGAAGTGGGAACGGCGACTTCCCCGGCAGTATGTCATCGACTCTGTCGAAGGCCGAAACTCCTTGCACATCCCGTTGGACCTGCAGTCTGTCGAGACCCGCTGCCCGGATGTCGGTGAAGGCTCTGGTCGACTGCGGAGCGACCGGAGACTTCATCGACTCGGAGTATGTCATCTCTCGCAACCTTCCGGTCCGGCCCCTTTCGCAGCCCATCCCGGTTCTCAACGTGGACGGCAGCCCGAACCAAGCAGGCGGCATCACCGGCGTAGTCGATATGGTGGTCGACTACAAAGGGCACTCCGAGCGTATCCAGCTCGCCGTGACTCGGCTCGGGAAACAGCACGTCATCCTCGGTTACTCCTGGCTCCAGAAACACAATCCGGAGATCAACTGGGAGACCAAGGAGGTTCGTATGACGCGCTGCCCGACCGGATGCCGCACCTGCCGGGAGGAGCTACGAGCGGTCCGGAAGAACGAGAAGCTTGCCGCTTCGATCCTCCGGCAGCTGCGTGAGGGTCTGACCCCGTCCATCTGCGCCATCGACTCGGAAGAGTGGACCGGAGACGATGGGGACGAACCGGCCGACGACGATGAGCTCCCGGACCTCACTCCGGATTCGGAGGACGATGACGATGACGACGACGAGCTCGAGGAGGGCGATCGCATCCTCTACACTGTGTTCGCCCCGGCCGAAGAGATCCGCGCAGGAAGCACCGTCTCGCGGAGGCCCATGCGCGGAATTCTGCACCGGCCGGAACCGAGGTCCCGCCCTGGGCCGCGGATTTCTCGGACGTCTTCGCCCGGGAGTCCTTTGACTCTCTCCCGGACAGGCGGACGTGGGATCACGCCATCGAACTCGTCCCGGATGCGAAACCGGCCAATTGTAAGGTCTACCCGATCTCTCCGCTCGAACAGAAGGAGCTCGATGCCTTCATTTCGGAGGGATTGACTACCGGCCGCATCCGCCCATCAAAGTCTCCGATGGCGTCCCCGGTCTTCTTCGTCAAGAAGAAGGACGGTGCCCTCCGGTTTGTCCAGGACTACCGGGCGCTCAACGCGATGACCGTGAAAAACCGGTACCCGCTCCCTTTAATCAACGACCTTATTAACCGGTTAAAAGGAGCTCGGTTCTTCACGAAACTCGACATCCGGTGGGGCTTCAACAACGTCCGGATCCGGGAAGGTGACGAATGGAAGGCCGCGTTCTGTACGAACCGAGGGCTCTTTGAGCCGCTGGTGATGTACTTCGGCCTTACCAACTCCCCGGCCACATTCCAGACGATGATGAACGACATCTTCCAGGACCTGATTCTGTCCGGAGATGTCATGGTCTACCTGGATGACATCCTCATCGCGCACTCCGACCTCGCCCGTCACCGTGAAATCGTCCGGGAGGTGCTCCGCCGGCTCCGGGAACACCACCTTTTCCTTCGGCCGGAAAAGTGCGAGTTCGAGAAGTCCACGATCGAGTACCTTGGCGTCATCATCTCCCACAACCACGTCGAGATGGACCCCGTCAAGGTCGCCGGCGTCGCCGCCTGGCCCGAGCCCGAGAACAAGAAGGACGTGCAGCAGTTCCTCGGCTTCACGAACTTCTACCGGAGGTTTATCCGGGCGTTCTCGGACATCGCCCGGCCGCTTTTCGACCTGACGAAGAAGGGCGTGGCCTGGACCTGGACCGCTGCCTCGGCCGCCGCGTTCCAAGCCCTCAAGGACGCGGTGACCGCGGAGCCCGTCTTGGTCCTCCCGGATGAATCTCGGCCGTACCGGTTAGAAGCGGACAGTTCGGATCGGGCGACCGGAGCCGTTCTATCGCAACAGGATGCGGATGGAAAGTGGCGCCCTGTCGCCTTCTACTCCAAGAGCTTGAACGATGTCCAACGGAACTACGTGATCCACGACAAGGAGATGCTTGCGATCGTCCGAGCCCTAGAGGAGTGGCGGCACTTCCTCGAAGGCGCGCAGCACCCGGTCGAGATCTGGACGGACCACAAGAACTTGGAGTACTTCCAGAAGTCGCAGAATCTAAACCGGCGGCAGGCCAGGTGGTCCCTGTACCTGTCCCGGTTCGACTTCGCCCTGTTCCACCAGCCGGGTCGCCTCATGGGTCGCCCGGATGCGCTCTCCCGCCGCCCGGACCACGGCGCCGGATCCGAGAACTCGGACGTTACGCTCCTTCGGCCGGAGCTTTTCCGGATCCGGGCGATGGAGGGGATCGTGGTTGACTGGCCCCGAAGTCCCCCTCCTGCGCGACGTCCGGAAGGCGTTTGCGACTGAGCCGGAACTCGAGGACCCCGTTGCGCTTGTCGCCCGGAGCTTCTCAAGAACCGGAAGGCCCCTTCTCCCCGCTCGGCCGAATGGCAGATCTCGGACGGATTGCTCCTGTTTCGCGGTAAGATCGTCGTGCCACGGAACAAGGACCTCCGCCGGCGGATTATGGAGCAGCACCACGACACGCAGGTCGCCGGACACGCTGGCCGCTTCAAAACGTTGGAGTTAATCTCCCGGAACTACTGGTAGCCCCAGTTGTCCCGACACGTCGGTCAGTACGTCGGAACCTGCGACAGCATGTAACCGGACGAAGGCGCTTCGGCGACTTCCCCATGGTGAGCTCCATCCGACCGAGATTCCGGCCGAGCGCTGGGACACCGTCTCGGTGGACTTCATAGTCGAGCTTCCGGAGGCGCACGGGTTCGACGCGGTCATGGTTGTTGTCGACGTCCTTGGTAAGCGGGCCCACTTCAACGAGTGCCACACCAGCCTCGGAGCAGTCGGAGCCGCCCGGTTATATTACCGGAACGTGTGGAGGCACCACGGAGCCCCCCAGAAGTACATCTCTGACCGGGGTCCGCAGTTCATCGCTGAGTTCACCCGGGAACTGTGGCGCCTCATCGGTATTGAACCCGCCAAGAGGTAGGCGATCTCTGGATCTGGCCCGCCATCAACAACACGTGCTTGAGGGGGGGCCAAACATTGATTTGTTTGTTCGACACGTTTTGGGCAGATACCACAGTATATAGAGGCATTAAAATTACTTTGAGTGAACAGTAGTCGGCAGATATAGAGCTGGGATGTGCTGGCCAATATTTTTGCGTCCGAAGTATTTGCATCTCGAGATGCCCGGAATTATGTCCGTATGCGGAAGGAGAGTGTTTGTCGGATTTGGGGACTTGGAAAGCTTCTCTGAAGGGTATGCTGAGTGGGTACATGCCCCTGAGACTCTTAGCTATGTTTAACTATGTAATGGCTAACCAAAATCGGTCCAAAGACGCGTCGACGACGGTCGGACAAACAAATCAATGTTTGGCCCCCCATCCAAGCACGTGTTGTTGATGGCGGGCCAGATCCAGAGATCGCCTACCTCTTGGAACCCGCTACCTCCACCGCTTACCACCCGCAGACCGACGGTCAGACCGAGCGCGTCAACCAGGAGCTCGAACAGTTCGTCCGTATCTTCACGAGCTACAAACAGGACGACTGGGATGAGCTCCTACCAGCGGCCGAATTCGCCTACAACAACCATGTCCACTCCTCGACGCAGCAGGTGCCGTTTATGACGGACACCGGCCGGCTCCCTCGGATGGGTTTCGAGCCCAACGGCATGCGCTCGGCCGATGAATCGGTCAACGAGTTC
This sequence comes from Mycena olivaceomarginata, assembly GCA_029378375.1. NCBI lineage: Eukaryota > Fungi > Basidiomycota > Agaricomycetes > Agaricales > Mycenaceae > Mycena > Mycena olivaceomarginata. Next base: position 55,856 of record JARKIC010000993.1, on the reverse strand, counting down.
CGTGACCGGATCGCTGCTGGAGTGTCCGAAGCCAAGGCGGCGCTCGTCAAAGCCAAAGACGAGTTCAAGCTGTACTACGAATCGCCGGCAGTACCCGCACCGGAGATCAAGGTAGGCGACCGAGTCTGGGTGGATGCGTCTGACATCAAAACGACGCGCCCGTCTCCCAAGTTCTCGGATAAGCGGCTCGGACCCTTCAAGGTCGTACAGGTTGTGGGAAAAGGCGCGTACAAGCTCGAGCTCCCCCCACGGTACTCCCAGCTCCACCCGGTCTTCCCGGTGGTGAAACTCGAGCTTGCGAAGCCGGACCCGTTCCCCGGGCGCCCCCGGAACGACGAGCCCCCACCTATCCTCCGGACGGATGGAGACGAGAGGTGGGAGGTCGACGAGATCCTCGAAGCTCGGGTCCGGTACGGCAGCCTCTGGTACATGGTGCGCTGGAAGGGTTACGGTCCGGAGCACAATAAGTGGGTAAAGCACTCTGACGTCTTCGCCAAGGACGCCATCGATGCCTACTATCGCCGCTACCCCAACGCTCCTCGCCGGATAGCCTCGGCCGCTTTCGACTCGCTGTCCTTCCGGAGGCGTGATAGGACCATCCGCTTTATATGTCGGGACACCGTATTCCAAGGGGGGGGTGATGTCAGGGGAACCCCCGCTTCGGACGGTTTTCCATCCGGACCCAATCCGGATGCTCCGGATGCTTCAGGCGCTTCAGGCGCTTCGGGCGCTTCTCCGGACGGTTTTCCGCCCGGCGCTCCGGACACTTCTGCGCCCTTCTATCCGACCGCCAAACCACCCGGGACATCTGTCCGCTCTCGTTGGCACGTGCTGTGCGATCAGGCCCGCGATCATTGTAGATACCTCCGGACACGTGCTACTGGGTAGTTACCAACTAGTATATAAGGTTTCGCCTAGCGTGGGAATCCTCATCCTTTCTTCTCTTCGGATTCCCCCGCTAGGTGCGTAGTATTTCCGCTCCTGTATTTTAGTACCTATATTTATTCTTCGGATTCCCCCGCTAGTTTCCGCACCCCGCGCCGAGCTTAAGGTTGCCCTTACAATGGCCCCTGAATATTCTTAGCTTCGATGGTACATAATATTCAATTTTTCTTTCATTTCTGCTCTCACGTATCCACTAGAGTCTGAGATCCAATATTTTTCCCATCCCCCCGACGTTGTACGAGCAAACGAGACATTAATTCGTCGCGGCTTCATTGGCGGTGCTCCAGAAAAACCGGCAATTGCATTCTCAATACGCACTTTTGAAGTTTATCGACAGATACATCGAGTCTGTCCTCGATATACAATTGATTCAGTTGGCCAAAACTCTGTGCCATTTGCATAAGGTAACTCAAACCATTCTTTGACCATGGCCTGCCCTCTGTAACGGAAACGTGCCGACTGGCTGAGCACGAGTGTGCACCGTAGGAACTATGACGCACGGGCGATAAAGTTCTACAACTTTATCGCCCGTGCGTCATAGTTCCTACGGAAGCTGTCTTGGCTCGGTGGACATTCGGCTTCATTCTGATGATAATCATCTAGGTACCACGCAAGGCTTCTCTCGCTGCACAACTTACAACTGCATACGACGCTTATCTTGCAATCCTACATCAGGTGGATCTGAAAGTTCAGCAAGCTCTGGGCCGCGATGACACCTGGGACTGGAAGAATGTGTGCCCTCCGTGCTTCTATGTGCTCAAGAATGAGATGCCCCTGAAGCCGTCTTGGCTCGGATCAATTGACGGCAATAATTCCTTAAAGCTCGTTGACAGTACCTTTCGCGCCGGCAACCCACGTTTTGATAACCGCAAATCGACTTCAGTTTCGCTGGCTTACTCCGCAGCAGGTTGACAAGTACATGGACGAGGTGAAGAATGCCCCAAAAGTGCGCCTCAGAAAAAAATTCCACCAGTCAAAATCATATAATATTTTAGGTTCCAATGCCAACAGCTGCCTCCATGGAGGCCATATCTGAATCCCTACGCAGTACCGTGGCCCCGGACATGCCACTTGCTGCCGCCGCCGCCGACTCTACTGCCACTGACCACATCCCCATTGCCCAATTCCCACGATTTCCCCGACGGTCCCGCAGATTTCCCCGTTGACAGCGACGATGGTGATGTCGCTTGGTTGAATATCAACGAGCTCAGCGGAGATGACGCCAACAAGCTCCAGAAATGCGTGGACACTTGTGTGGAGCGCTGGAAGGCGGCTGGACCTGAGGCCCGGAAAAAAATGTTCGCGCTTTTCGCAATAGCTGGGATTTTCATCTCGGTATGCCGCCATGGACATGTCTTGGTCATGTGTGACATGATCCGAAGCGGAGAATTGTACTGTTTTCTCTTCGTCATTGTAGCGGCATCTTGACATCTCTACAGAATGAAATACCCCCTCACAATCGTTGCAAAACTGTTCGAGAGGTACGGCAGTGACCCAGGCATCGGCTACGATATCATGTGTGCGTTTTTCAAGACACTGCTTCGCAGTTCGTTGGGTCACAAAACTGTTGGCCTTCGCATGCGCGGAGTCGTCCCCGCATTTCACGGACATGCTCACAACCGGACTTGTCAAATCAGTTGGCACCCAATGTACGTTGAGGGTGCTGGACTCGAAGATTTTGAAGAATGCGAGCGTACATTCTGCCTTTCAAACCAACTAGCTAGTTGCACACGACTATCGACCCCATTCCACCGCCAGCAACAGATTGACGAGCATTTCCATTTCCATGACCTTGACAAGCATGCGGCGTCCGGTGGGTTTTTTTCCCTACGTCCTGTCTGTCTCTGATGCTGCATAGGGAACTTCATTTTCCAAAATTATCGACAGGCTGTGGAAAAAATCACTGCGAACCGCCTCAAATTACGGATTCTGGAAGAAACACTCTATACAACCGGTACCGATTACGAGAAAGACCTCAAAGATGAGCGTGCGCACCTTGAATCATTGCTACAGGAGCCACCGGCGGTTCAGCAAAGTGTGGATTATATCGAACTTTTAGGAAAGCTGCAGAAAGCTACGTACATATCTCATTGTCATCTATCTGTCGCACATCTAACTACTTGTGTTTCCGGTTTTCAGTGACGCCAATGCGGCAGCCGTGAGAGATTATAACAATCTTGATATCCTCATTATTCGCGACGGTTACACCCGCCCTCAGATTGCACAAGTGAGAGCTCGCCACAAGACAGCATTCACTCGTCTTCTTCTCATCACAGAAGAGGTGGCACGATTTGAAGAGGAGCACGGCATTGAAACACGGTGGACAACAGGATCGAAAGAATACAACGATGCCCTGCTGCTCACCAATGAGCGGCGCTACCGCCGTGCATTGGACAAGCTCGAGCGACTTGTCGTCCAGCGACTTCTCGAGCTGACAAAGTTATCTATGAGTGGTGTTGGTACGTCACTTGAGTCTTCTCAAGTTTTTTTTTTTCACGCAAATCTACAGCTTACAAACTACGCGAGAAGATCGGGAAGGCATTGAAGAGCCGTGCCCAAGCTATTCAGCATGCACTCACGGAGTACAATGCCGCCGCTAGCACTCTCGTTCCCCCTCGCAACCAACTCGTCTGGGCAGCTGTCATTCAGACGGCCACTCTTGCCGAGTTTGACCTTCTTTGCGATACCCGCAATGACATTCGTCAGCTGCCATGGGCGCAGCCCGCGCGGCGTGAGGCCGGACTCCTCTATTTCGGCATCAAGCGCGCACTTGAGGAAATTCGGCGGCTCAACATTGAGATAAGCCGCATTATCACTTTCGGCATTGATGAGTATGTCGATTTTTATAGGGCCATTGCTGCCACCTGCATCACATAGCCCCATCTCGCACGCGAGCTCTCCGAGTGATGGACATTCAAATCACGCATTCACGAGGCGATTCTTGAACGTCTCGTTAGAACTAGTCGACTACCTGGCTTCTCCGGTACCCTCTTTCCCGGGGAACGTCTTGGACGTGACCCGATCCTCACCAGCAGCTATCCCCTACCTTCGTGGGCAGAGAAGACCCTAGGACTTACGCAGGTTGTGGTGCAGTATGACGAAGATGAGGAGGACGCAGTGCGGGAGCTCGATGGGTTAGATGTGGATGATATGATACAGATTATGGAGACTTTGGATGTGAGCTGTTGAGGAATTGAACTAGTTTGTAAATCTCGTTGAATCCAAATGTTTTTGCTCTTTTTTGTGCGTTTTCGGGAGCCATTGGGTAGACCTCGGGACCGCCCGAGCTCATTTCTCATCGGTTGGAGCCTCTGGGCCAACATCAGTGTCTTCCGGATTTGAACTTGAGAATAAATTTGTGGAGATAGAATACTAGATATTCCGCATTTTATTGTGTATGGGACACGAGTCAATCAATCTATATCTTGAAGGACTTTTGAAACGACGCTGTGAAGAATAAATTATTGCCCTGTCTTTGAATCTGTCTGCCAAAATTAGCACTTCGAGTCGAAATGAACCATCGCAATTTCTCGGTGCAAATGTGTCTAATTGAATCGTCGTTGAGTTCGGAAGCTGTGCATATCCAAAATGTTGCAAGATCCTGCCAGAAGATTAAGATTGGATTGAGTTTACGGAGTTGCTTGGTTTGAAGCGAAACTTGAACTGCTCAATACAGTGAACTTGATTATTTCGAACTTCAGCTTCCTATATGCCGAGGACTCCACATATCTCAATGAACAACCGTTCTGAATAACTGCCCGAAGACCTCTTTGTAGCTGGATCTCCGTTTCGGCGTCCCTAGTCTTCACGAATGGCGGAATACCCAAAAAAAGTGATAGAATTTTAAAGTTGTCTTCTGGGTCTGAAAGCTTCGCATACGAGAGATCCATGTCAAATATTATGTTTCCCACATCCTCAGGACATTCGGGAGAGATGTGGGCTTGATATGTTGACGAACATTCTGGGACACACTGCAGTAGAAGAGGTGGTACAGAGGAGATATACCGCGGAAAATATTTTTTTAGGCAAAGATAAACATGTAACATAATATATTACCATGAAACCTGGTCGAGAAGATGCATTCTTCAATCTACAGCTCGGGTGCAACTCTGGTCTTTACGTCGCGATTAAAATAGATACATGCGTGATTATTTCACACGAGGTTGGAGTTGGAATAATTTGGATTCAATCTCTGAGCAGGGAGCCACTGGTCTGTAGAGGGCAGATAACAACACAAATTCAAGGTCTGGTCGCTTTGAATCTGCAGTCCTGATTGGGATAAGTGATAGACATCGGATCTGTGTACAGATTTGCCGAGTCCATTCTCTCTCCATCATGACGACTCCCACAAACCCACTGCCATACGACTACAACTGGGGTGTCCCAAACATCTCAGTGCCCATTCCAGCCTCTCGTGATGAGATTCCGTTAACTCCAAAGCCCTTGGGGGAGGTGGAGTTCACTCCTGTCGGGATTTACGACGTGCGTCGAAACTTGGGTGCTGCCGTACCCCATTTCAATCGCCTGCGACATTGTTACGCTGCGGCCGACCTAGCATTTGTGGCTTCCAGGGCCAGTGAAGATGGGCATCACCAAACTGCCCCGACCGAGTTTTTCCCCGAGTTCTGGAGTCTGTACGACTCACAACCTGTGGGCAGACCAGGCCAGTTGGCAAGGAAGGATTTCGGGGAGAGGTGCCGGCGCTCCCTATTTGACCTCGTACATATTTTTTCATTACTTTTTCTTGGAGATACACTGAGTTTGCGATGTTACAGGCTACCAAGTGGGATCGAGCTATGGCAGGGACGACATTCATTGTCCACGTCAATGGCACTGTGGTTCCCGGCACGCCTTCGGCCCCTGAGCGCCTGAAGGCTCATGTATACCTCCCACCGCATTTTCTCGCCCACCACCCTCAAGCCCACCCTGCCGTTGCCTTCATCGTCCAAACGGTCATTGAGCAGATCGGTGTTCCCACCGTGCAAGATTGGCGTAACAAGGCAGAGAGAGTCTGGTCACTGACTCAAACTGGCCATGTGCGCCCTGTTGCCCTGCCCGCCGTCTTAATTCCCGCACCAGTGAGCCCCCGTTCGGCCCACTATATTTTCCCAGGCCGACCTGCGAGTCAACTTACCCTTGCTGGACCCACACCCGGCCCTGCGCCAGTCGGTCTTCAGCCTGTCGACAATGATGACCTGGCAGTCTTTGGCATCGACAAAATCACCGACTTGGCGACCTGCTGTAGCACGGGCGGAGACTGCCGAGGCAGAAAACGAGGTCTTGAGAGACACGATCGAGTCTCTGCAGGCACTCAACGCCCAGATGCAGTCGGATTCCGAGTATCGCGAAAAGGCATTCCAGGACGAACTTCACTACCTTTCAAAACGGATCGTTCAGCTGGAGAACGAAGTCCGTATCGCAAAAGGTAAGTTCCAGTTGCCTTGCACAAATTTTACTCATGTCAGTTAAGTTTCTTTCCCTTCTTCTTCATCTCGCCGTGCACCGTTAACACCTTCGCACTGCCCCCATCCGTCCTCTCTGTCTCCGAGGCGTGAGTTGCCTCCACATTTTGGTGGCCGCAATTCCTCCGGCACCTGCATCCCTGAATTCTCCACGCCGTGGCACTCCATCACCAGCTGACACAGTGCCCCTCACAACGGCCTTAACCGACGAGTTTTTGGAAGAACACGAACTGATGTCGCTTCGGGACGCAGTCATCCTTATCATCCGCCTCATTCCCTCGGTGCACTGGAAGGATGAGCTCCGGAAGTTGAGTGGAATTCCCGCTTATTTGATTGATGCGTTGGGCACTGCGATGGACGAGGACATGCATGGTAGGCACTAGACGTTTTCATCCCAAAAAATATGTATCCCTTTACTTTTACGATCTCTGATGACTATGAATCTGATACTTCCGACAAAGCGGCCCTGTTCGCATGTTATATTGCTCTCTTCGGCTAAAAACCCCGAAGGGCAAGCACTCCGAATCATCGCAGCTGAGAAAGGTAAGCGGTGGAATGAATTTGAAACTGAAACTCAAGCCCGAATGGCAAGACGTTGAAGCGACGGTCTGCAGCCAAAAAATCCTGTGAAGGCCAAGAACTCCAAATTATTGAAGTTGAAAAAAAGTAAGCGGTTGAAATGAATCTGAAACAAAAACTAAACCCGAACAGCAAGACATCCAAGCGATCCTATGGTCTTAGGAAAAACCGAAAGGTGCGCAATTCTTTCTCTCTTACCACAAATTCCAATGCCGACCACTACAAAAACTCTCCAAGCCGTCAGCGCGCCGCGTGCTCGCCAGCCCGCTCCGCCATGCGCACCACTTACGGCCGAACAAAAGAAAGAGAAACATGATGAAAGGGCGGAGCTCCAGCACAGGATTGATACAGACGTTGGTAAGACACACTCTCTGGTTCGGTGACAGATTTTTAGTTGCTCTTTGTAGCCAAATGGTTTTCCTACACCAATGCCAAGGCTGCCGAGCTCGGGACTAAGTACGACAAGAAGCCCCGGTATTTCCTCGACATTTTCTTTCAGGGTGGCGCCCGCATGGTTAACCACCAAGATAAAACAAATCCGTGGAATGCGTTCACGGCGGAGAAGGCAGCCCAGCGCCGTGAAGGTAAAAATCTTTATTAACATCTTTTTTGAGCTCGGGCTGAGTTGATTGCAGAGGGTCAAACCGGACTGAAGGCACAAGGCCTTCAGGACGAGTACAAGGAGGAATACGAAGCCTTGACAGCAGAGGAGAAGGCGGACCTTGTTACCAGGTGAGTGCACTCATATGGACATGGATCTCATATTTGCCTAATACAAATCCAGATACAATGCGGTAAAGGACGACATCCCCAAAATTCGACGCGACACAGCGAAGGCATGCGTGCAAGATGTCTCAAACACTGTACGAAACATACAGATGCTTGTAAGTAATCATGCCGTCCCCTCGATCGTATTGATAAGCCCCTTCTTGCAGCTCCATGGACTGAGTTATCGCGTCGGAATTGAAGGTCTTTTCTGCATTGTGCGCAGCACCCCCAACTTCTACATGGGTCCGCAATGGTATTTCACAAGTGATGCGCTCCGTCAATACATGCCCCTGGCTGTACGCCGCAAGTGGGACACGTCGGATGTAGGAACGAGGCTTGAAGCATTTGCCCTAGCGGGTTGTGATTCCATGAGTGCGTACTAGATTAACTCTGCTTCCAACTGATTAATTTGTTGACAGATCTTCTTCGGACAAACTCCCAAAAGATTGTGTTCCTCAAAACAGACATACGGGATAGAGTTCTGTCAGGCCTAGGTATGTTCCCTATGCCATTTTGCGGATGCCCACTGAGAGTTTATAGTGGCCATCACTGGGAAAGACGACATCCGCATGGACTACATGTATTATGAAGAATGTATTGTGCTGAAGTACGGTGTCGCTCTCGTAGGCTGGACGTGCGAACACTTCGTCAACCCCAGCGACCTTAGCTCCTCCCTCGTCGTCCTCACCACCCTCCGTGATGCCCTTCGCGACGAGAAGTGCAAGTGGGTCAAACTCACCCCCACAGAGCGCAAAGCACGGCATGATGCGTGGGATACAGGCGTGGAATCCGGCAAAGTTGTTCGTAGGTCGCGCGCGACCCTGCTCCGACATCAATAAGAAGCGCAAGGCTGTTGGCGAAGACCCGGTTGAGGATGATGAAGACCACGACACCCAGGAGCCATCCAACGAGCCAGCGCACGGTGGCCCCGTCGTCGAAGAGCCTGCCGACTCATCCGCTGTCGCATCTGCTCCACCACCCAACAAGCGCCGCAAAACGGCCATGGCCACTGCCAAGCCGAAGCCGCCTCCACGCGCACATAAGGGAGGGGCATCGGCAGCACGGAGCCGTGATACGCGTGCCAACAAGGAAAATCGGGGGAAGGGGCCATGGGATGACGAAGTGACGCGTGCTGTGCAGGAATGCATGCGGCGCCGTGCCTGCAGCAGTCGTATCGTTGTCTCTGATGCCGAGGACGCCGAGGACGCTACTACAGAGCAAACCGGTGATGGAAATGGGGCTCCTGCCATCACGCGCGACCACGATCCCTAGATATTTAACCCATTCCTCACCAATCTGGCCACGTAGCATTTTATTTTTCTATCATTTCATCGTATGAATGCTATTTGTGATTTCTTTCCCATACAAATGAGCTGTTGTGGGCATCAAGCGGGGTGCTCAAATTAAGCGGGAAGGCGGGCGCACAACGGCAGGCGCGAGATGGCGGTAACTTTGACATGTGGGCGCCAATCATTCACTATTGATGCATGTGAGCTGGCCTTAATGTGTCGGCCTCAAGCGATGGCGGGCACGTAAAAGAGCGCATGAGACGGCGGTAACATTGATGTGTCGGAATCGTGTTGTAAAGGTTGTGATGGTTCCAGATTGGGATGCGAGCAGCGGGCACATTACGGGAGGTGGTTGGACGTGTGGGTACCAAGCGGGATGGCGGGCATGAGTAATAACCGTGATGTCGGCATCAAGCGGGCAGGCGGGATGGTAGCCTTGACGTGCCATGACGTGTCAGGATCAAGCGGGATGGCGGTATCTTTGATGTAAGCATCAGGTGGGATGGCGGTGGTAGCCTTGACGTGTCAGCATCAAGCGGGATGGCGGGATGGGCGCGCAACAGCGCGCACAAGATGGCGGTAACCTTGATGTGTCGGCATCGTGACATGAAGGCCGTGATGGTTCCACATTGGGATGCGAGCCGCAGTGCCCATTTAGGCTAGCCGGCAATGGCCGAACATTGTCGACAAGTTTTTACAAGTCAGGTTTAGAATGTTTACGGGCGGGTTTTACGGGCGGATGGTGAGGATGGTTTGATTTGAGACACGAGAGTCCCCGGATCAACATCAGATCATGGCGGCTGATTGGTCGCTAAGGTACAGGTAGGGTAGGTGATTGATTACGGTACGATTTCGACCGGGTATTCGGTCACGGGTCACAGAGCCCGCCGAATTAAATACTTGGCAAATATGTCCCAGGTCACAGCGATTTTGGATCGATGTTTTGAGCTTCGGTGTCCCAAATAAGCAATTTTTCGCGCCGGCGGCGCCGGAATTCTGCCCAAAAAGGCAACTTGAATACTTCAGATCTGAATACTTATGGTCGCAGGTCACAGTGGGCGAATACTTGGTCGAAACTGTACAGTAACATGAGTTAATCCACCTCGAGCACTGTAGAGGCGTATATAACCATTCCCTGGACCTCAGTCATCATCTTTCCCTGACGCATGTTCCCAACCTTCCATCAGAAAAAGCCACCCGTTCCTCATCGTTTTGGAAGGGTAGTATGTACGTCGACGTCGTTGCCAAGATGTTGGATCATGGATGCCGTTCCTCTCACTGCCTTCAGGAATTGATCCCGCTGGTGCTATTGTGGAATATCTCACGGAGCACCAGAATAAAAAGCGAGAGAACAAGCACTTACGTTCCATGCCGCGTTCATGGACCTAATAGGTTGATCCGGAAGGTGTGGATTTTTTTATGTCCTTACAACCATTATATTTACCTCATAATTGTACTGCCAGCTGTTCTGTACCATAATGACTGTCTTGATTTTGATCTTCTGGGTTCCATCGGTACAACTATGGTGAAAATCAAATGATTAACAAGAGTTACTCTACCTTGAGCGCTGTAGAGCCGTATATAACCCTTCTCTGGACCTCATTCATCATCTCTTTCCTGACACATACTATGTTGCCAACCTTTCCATCCAACTCCTCTGGTCTTTCCAGAGAAAAAGCCACTCGTTCCTCACATCTTATATCCGAGAAGATTCACAGCACATTCTCGCACTTTCTCTGTCGCACTCCCACCCGTGGGTCCCCCAAAGCACTAAAATCATATTCTGAACTAAACCTGGATTTTACAGAGCCCACCAATCCAATGCTCACTGCCCTGTTCTCGGACTGCGACCTCAGCTCGGATAGTTTGACGGAGTCCTCAACTGGCGTCCCACAGCCAAAGGATCCTTCCCTGAATATTCCAAGATGGTCACCAAAACTGTTTCAGTGTTCAACAGTGCTCCTCTTCAGCGCTTTTCTGGTATTCCTTATCATAGGACTAGAGATGATCCATCAATATGTATGTGATCGTCTTGCACCGCGTGCTATGCATACTGTATGAAGTTGTAGGGACGCAACGACCCGAGGACCGTGACATGGCCGTTGCCTATTTTTTGAGCAACGGGCATAAGCGTGAGCGTGACCGTTGCCCGAAGAGGCAACCAAGTGGCCCTTTTTTTTTAGATTTTTTACAATTTTTTCCAATGTCACGATTTTCTTGAGCAACGAACTTCATCGTGACCGTGACCCACCTGTAAAGAGAGGACCGGTGTTTATTGGTTTGGGACTCGTATCTGATTTTGGGCTCGAATTAATTTTTGTCCGAACTTTTGGCCTACCTAGATCCCGAAAATTTGTCCGAATTCCGAGTCTGCGTCTGAGTTGGACCCGGACCAAAATGTGTCCGAATTTTGCAAAAATTCCGAAACGGCGCCTGGGGACAGAAAAAAATCGAAAAAAATCTGACCAACCTCTATCCCACTACGCCGTCATCCTGTTTCCATCGAACCGTGTTTAGGCTCACTGCTGCCTTGCACGCCGGCCGTTTGGCAAGTGTGTTGTGATTGTGCAACATTGTGCAGAACAAAGCAAGGATCCAAACTCTACAAATGAGGAATTTCATTAGTGGCATAAAGATTGTATGTCTTAATGAAATCTGACCTTCGCCAAAGCGGTGCTTTTGTCCGGACTTCATCGCTGCCACCACCAGAATTGTCCAAATTCTAACCCAAGTTTGTGCCCCAAAATCTCAAAATTTGTCCGAACTTTTGATCCGACTTCCAAACCAATAAACACCGGTCCTGTAAAGAGGCAACGCAACGGAGCGGCCGTGACCGTGACCGTTGCTTCCCTACAACTTCGTACAGTATGGCTCACTCACTTGAGCACAGTTGCCGTACCGAGCTCTGTCATCCTCAATGGTGTTCATGTGGACTTATATCCCCATCACCCTCTTGATGGTAGTCGACGGGGTCTGGACCGCTTATGACGTTCAAATAAAAGTGCTCATCCCATGGGCCAAGATGTCCACCAGGTTTTCCCCAGCGGAAAAGAGCTGGCTCTTGGATTACATCGGTGCAAACTATTTCATTACCCTCTGGACTGTGATTAAGAACCGCCATCTCGTCGTTTTACTGATGACTGCGGGACTCTGAAGCACTGCCATCGCCAGGATTGTCAGCTCTTCCTTGTTTCAGCTGCAAGACATTCCATATGACAATACAGCCAATTTCAACCTCACGAGAACTTTGAATTGATCATTATATGATCCCAGTATCCTCGTAGATAACAGTTATTTGAACTCATATCTCGGTCGTCAATTTCTGGGGCTTGCTTTGCCGCAATGGATGACCCCAGAACACATTGTGATGGAAGGCTCTAATCAGTCATCCTCAGGGGCAACCTCAGATACCTTGATAGCCACCACTTGGGGCTTTGCCGCCAACCTCAGCTGCACAACAGCTGTCATAAATGGCGGCAGTGTCATGGTGGATCCAGGCAAAAATCTTCCAGAGATAGTTCCCAATGGTAAACAGAAGAGAATCACCAGTCCCATAGGGCCACCACGTGGAGGGGATCCGGGGCAAGACCCTGGGCATCCAGCATTGTGGGAGTTTTTTGTGGATGTTACAGCAGCCGGGTGTCAAGTCAGATACCCACTCACACAGTCTCTGGACGTGCTCCTCCCAGAACGTGCATCTTCTAGCCATTATATCCTCCATTATTGTGTTCATTTCATTCATTTCGCCAGAAACATTCTACTTTGGACGACTCTACAACCACACCTGCCCCAACTCCACAACGTCCACCACAATTGTCATCATGGCCTTTGTCCTTAATGATACAATTATGGGGACATCCGCAGTGCAGTGCTCTCCCACCTACTTTCAGCATTTGGTTTTGGTTACAGTCCCACCGCCCTCATCACTGGCCCTAGAGACTTTGGTCGTCCCTGGAACAACCAAAGAATTTATTGTCGATGGGTGGCAAGGCATGCTGCTTGGGATCAACTCCACGATCCAGACGTACTCCAGCCCCGCCATCAACACCGGCATCAACTTTAATCTGCAGTCCAATCTGTTCTTGGGCTGGGGGACTGCAACACTGGATTGGCAGACGTGTGATTGTGACCCATGGTTCTTCTCGGCTGGGCATGGCCAAACTGTAAACACCACGGACCTCATGAATCCCGAGGTCCTTGCCAATGCAACGATGAAATTGTTTACCAAGGTCTGGTTTGATCTCGCAGAACAGTTTTTTTTAATTTTTAAATCATCAATTTGCCCCTCGCTGCAAGCGGCACGTTGGGCATATTTCTACACATACGGCGCTACATAGCTAGTAGGAGGGGAATATACATATACAGTGTCTAACGAGTCCTCGAAAACATGTCCGGCCGCCGACATCGGCTAAGTCGGACGGCCGCGATTTAAATAAATCGCGCAGAACCCTGTAAGGTAAGGTAAGCGGGCGGAGGCATAGAGTAGTTGGGGTGTAGGCCCCCTGAGGGTGGGCGCTGGTATGTAGGATATGGGGGGAGGGAATAAGTAAGTAAGTAGAGGGAACTAGAGCGGACGAGCGGTCGGGCGGATGCTTCTGTGCGGTGTGATAAGGACCGCGGTGTCGGTATCGAAAGATATGTGATTCGAATTCGACTACGTTCGTCCTCTAGAGGGGAAGATATAGTCGAATGATAGAGCGGAAGGTCGGTGCGCGAATCGGCCTTGTATGAGCGATAGGTGTGTGTGTGTGTGTGAACGGGGGATCGTGGAGACTGTTCGTCTCCTGGGTGTGGACGTGTGCGGAGGACCTGTTGTTAGTGAAAACGGTAAAGAAGGTGTGAATGCCTAAACCTAGCTCCCCATACGAGAGTACTGGAACCCTAAATGCGTTGCCCTGCCTGCTTTCCTTCGTGCGCTCTTCCCCTTAGAACCAGCGCTGGAGATGCGATGTGTGTCGCACAGACTATGACACCGACGTCGTTCGGTCGACGGCGAGACGGTTGGCCTCGTTGGCTATGGACGGCGATTTGTATGTGATGGCTTCTCTCCGGGCCTGTTTTCTACAGAGCGAGGCTCGCGAGAACGGTGATCCTAATCGAGGAAGCCTGGAATGGTGACACCGGGTCCGGTGAGGAGGGACCCTGCTGATGGAGGTGTGAGAGGTGAGACGCCGATGAACGAGCGAATGCAAGATGTGTGGCCTGCCTCCAGCAGTGGGCGAGGAGGAGGGTGCACGAGAGGTACGAAGTTGGGGAAGGCTGGGAGTACCCCTTGGATTGAGCTGAGAACGGTACAGAAAGTGGGAAAAACGCCCTGAAAGCTACTTCTGCAGGCCGGAAGGTACTGACTACTCCTACTAAATGCGCTCCCTTTTATACCTCCTCGACGACTTCCCACGTTTCCAGAGGTGCCATGCGGGTCGCAGGTGTTTCCAGGGGGCAGGGGACGTCATGAGGCGTTTCGGGGTGCATATATGACAGGAGGATGGACGCCTCTGCTGAGGAGACCAATCGTCTCTGGGTGTGCGCGAGGCGCGGGTGAGGCCAAACGACCTCGGAATACGTCTGGGGCTCCAGGCACGATTGGTAATTGCGTCGGTGGGTGCTCGAGTGCTCAGGAAGGGGGAGAGACGGATGGTCTCGTCTCGGCTAGTCGATGCGTCATATGAAGCGGGGGACGGGCTGTGTCGGGATATCCTCTGCCTCGTCCGATGGGTCGGCGTCAGGCACGCGGTAGGTCCGTCCGGTGTGGGAGAGCGTCCGAGAACGGAAACGAGGGAACGTCGTCCACGCTCCTGTTGGTGGGGCGAGCAGCGACGAGCGCAGCGCGCGGTAGAGCGCCGGTTCGTTGGATGCAGAAGGTCACGTCGTAGGCGTCAAGAACCCGTGAGTCGTGGTGTACGGGTCGTATCCGTGTGACGGTGTGCAGGAGCGAGCCCAGAATGGCGGGGAAGACGATGCGGATGTGGGGAGAACGGTGGTCTCGTTCGGAAGCTGCTTCCGGTAACGTAGAATCCCATTTAGGAAGATCCGTCGCGTACATCCGAGCTCGTCCCGTTACTCGTGCAGATGGTTCGCAGGGGCCATGAGGCGACGAGCGATGCGTAGCACGCTCGGAGACCTCACAGCGGGGCTACTTGCGAAGGGCGTGGCGAGGGGGAGCAGGGAGTGATGGGAACTAGTTTGGAGGGGAGGGGGGAGGTGGGTTGGCGTGGAGGTCCGCTTGGAGTGCCGCCCAATCCTCGAGGAAGCCGGGCGGGCCGACCATGTCGTTGAATGGGTCGGCAGTGCGCGAGTGGGTTGTGGGCATGCGGAGGTTCAGTGCAGCGAAGAACTCGCAGCGCGATAGGCGGTCGGGCTGGGGGTCTGGCATGGCGGGGAGGGTGCTGTGGACCGAGTGGAAGCCCCCAGTGCGGCTCAGATAGCGGAACAGGTGTGGCAGAAGCTTGGGGTCGCCCAGCAGCTTGTGGAGGATGTGTGCGTCGGGTCCAGTGGCGCTGTAGAGTGCCTGGCGGGCGCGGAGGTGCTCGGGGCAGTGCAGGAGGTAGTGGGCCACCGACTCGTCGGCCTGGCGGCAGCAGGGGCAGATGGGCAAGTCGGCCTTGCGTATACGATGGAGGTGCTTGGCGAGTGGGACATGGCCGGTGCGGAGCTGGAGGAGAAGTACTGTGTAGCTCCGTGGGAGGGTGTTGGTGAGGTCGATGTACGAGCCTTTCAGTAGGCGGGCGTCGTACTGGACGGTGCGGGTGTACCGTGCTGCTCATTTCCACACCTTCTCGTAGTCGGCCTTTCGAACCGCATCTAGCGACTGTCGTACTGCGGAGCGACTCCACGGTAGGACACCGTGGAGGTCTGGGGGGATGTCCCGCTGGTTGGAAGAGTCCTGGTCCTGCGCCGCCCGCCGGGCTTCCTCGTCTGCACGTTCGTTCCCCGTGATGCCGACATGCCCCAGTGCCCAGCGAATCGTGATTCGCGCTTCTGGATGCCGTTGCTGAAACTCCTGTGCCAATTTGTGCCAGATGTCCCAGATCCAATGTGAGGGGTTTGGGGTACGTGCACGTGTCACAAGAATCGCCGGCTGACTGTCCACTGCGATGGTGACTGGGCCCCGAACCTCGGGGA
The DNA here is from genome assembly GCA_029378375.1 of Mycena olivaceomarginata. NCBI lineage: Eukaryota > Fungi > Basidiomycota > Agaricomycetes > Agaricales > Mycenaceae > Mycena > Mycena olivaceomarginata. The sequence continues at coordinate 39,691 of JARKIC010000993.1, read as the reverse complement.
GGTCCAGCAGTAGCATGAGCGCTAGGCAGCTGCCAATTCCTTCGCCCTCGAAGACTGTGTGTCGCTCGTTGCTCCCCAGGTGAAGGCGCAAGGCACTTCACTCAATGCCACCCTCGTAGAGCACTGCAGATGCACCGATCTGCTCGTCTATCCCAGAACCATCAGTATATACACGGTAAACTGATTCGTCACTTTTCTCGGCGTCCTTTGCATCATCCTTTGTTGGCGCTATCTCCACTTCCATCGTCGATGCCCACGTCGCGGCGACGCGGACGGCGCGGATCATTTCCATTCTGGTCGGCTTGAGCTTGAAGTCGTGTATAAGGTCATATAGCGGGGTGGTGTGGGCGCGCGTGGTGCGAGAGGCCTCCTCACGAACGGCGGTGTGTATGGGATTGGCTGGTGGACGTGTCACAAGCCGCAGCGCTGCCCCCGCACGTGCTTTGTCAATGAGGTATTGGATCGGCCAGAGGTGGGCGTAAGCGTCGAGGACGTCAGTGGGCGTCGAGCAGAGGGCCCCCGTGATGGCCAGCGCAGCGCGCCGCTGCACAGAGCGCAGCTTCTTGACGATGCCGCGCTCTTTCCGCTCCGCTGGGAATAATCCCAGGATGGTCCTGTTAACAGCTGGGGGGGGAGAGAAAAAAGGTCAGCAGCATATAGCATTCGTGGGACGCAGACACTGAGGTAAAGGCGGTGCATGTCACATGCCCCGATGCCGCGGGAGGCGCGGGAGATGCGGGCTGTCTGGATGAGCCAGGCCTCGCCCTTGGCGAGAGCGGCCGCTTCTTGCTGGTGCCCTCGTAGTTCGCGGTCTAGGTGGACCCCGAGGAGCTTCACGTAGGGCGCGGCCCTGATGGTGTGTGGTCCTAGTCGCAGATCGAACCGGGGTTCAGGGACTGTTTTGTTAGGGAAAAAGGGGTGGGGGACGCGTTGCCGCGAGAAGCCTGCGACTTGATACTTCGCCGGGCCAAAGGCCGCGTTGTGGGTGGTGCCCCATTTGTTGATGCCACCTGGCCGCTCCATCATGCGCTGGATTTTCCGGTGAGTTTGAGGAAAGGACGGTGCGACCGCGATGACTGTGTTGTCATCGACAAACACTACCCCCTCTTTGCCGCGCTCTGGGCGGGGGATCTCCGCAAGGGCTGCGTTGTAGATGCCGTAGAGGAATCCAGAGTGGGGGTCACCCTGGTCGAGACCGCCAGCTATGGCGAACAGCTCCGAGACGAAGTCACCGAATGCCAGCCTGCCTGTGCGGCCCTCAAAGCGGCGGTGGAGCCAGTCGGTGTGTTGGACGGGGACACCGCGCATCCGTAGGTCGTGATAAAGGCGGTCGAGGTCCACGCTGGGGAATGCCCCTTTGACGTCCATGCAAAGCACGGTGGCAACGTTGCCGGCACGCCATGCGTCCTTCACCACTTTCACAACCTTGTGCAGTGCATCAGTGGTGGATCTCCCTGGCCTCGCACCAAACTGATTCCGCGGGAGGATGCCTGCCATCTCTGCCTCCGCGACGAGTTGTAGGTCCTTGGCTCTGTATAGCCAGCGTGGGAGGCCCTTCGTGAGGGCAATCGGCCGGTACGCTCCAGGGACATTGTAGTCCGGCTTCCCCGGTTTGCGCAGGACAGAGATGTGGAGCTCGGCCCACTCATGGGGGAAATGGCCGAGTTCATCGAGGGATCGGAAGATGGGACCTACGAAGGGTATAAGGAGGTTAGTACATTCTCTAATGACACAGTTGGGTATGGATTCGGGGAACGTAGCCTTGTACGGCTGCATCTTGTCTGCAGCACGGCGCAGGAGATCATCCGAGATCGGTTCCCAGGCCCATGCGGGGGGAGGGTAGGCCAGGTTGAGCGGGACGGAGGAGGTCGGCATGGGCGGGGGGAAAAATTCGGCACGTAGCCAGTCGCATTTCTCCTTGTTCGTTTCGGCCGTGGCCATGGGAAGGCGCTCAACACGCTGCACCAGCGGGGGAATGCGTGAAGCACCGCCATCCGATGGGATAGTGTTGAGAAACTTGTGGACATTCCATACTTGATTGCCCACAAGCCTCTCCTGCCACTCGACCCAGTGACGTGCCTTCCCCTGCGTGACAGCCCTGCAGTACGCTTGTGCAGCATCGCAGGCCTCTGCATGTACGGGATGATCCAAGGCGAACCGCTGCGCATGCGCCTTGCGCTCGAGGCGGTGCCATTGTGCACTTCAGGTCCCACATTTCCCGGGTGAACCAGCGCTTTGCGTGCGGGGAGGGTTTCGAGAATGGGACAACCTCCTTGGTGGTTGCCCAAACAGCGTCCTCAACTGCGTGGATGGCCGCCATCGCGCTCTCGACTGTCTCGTACTTCTCTGGGCGCTCCAGTGGTATGAGGGCCTCGAGTAGGCGGTCATGGAATTTGCCCCAGTCAGTCTTCTTGTACATCGGCATCGGCGTGTGAGTGTTTACCGCGTGCTCGAGTTCCAGTACCTGTATGACAGGAAAGTGGTCAGTCTTGGGGGGCATACGTCCCGGGTCCATGGTACAGGTAATGTACGAGGAGAGAAGGGAATGGGAACAGAAAACATTGTCTGGGCGCGTGTGGTTCTTCGTGCGGAATGCGCGGAGGGTGGGGGTGTCGCGTGGGAGCGCCATTGCCATGCTGTGTTGCGCCAGTAGGTCCAACAGGGGTTGTGCGAGATTGAGGTTGCTTGTGGTGAAGAGGTGTTGGTTGCACAGTTCCTCCCAGAGGGGGTGGTGGCGATTAAAGTCACCGGCCCAGATGTAGTGTAGTATACCCATTGGGCACCACGTTGCCTCCGGGGAGCGCATGAACTCGCGCAGGGCGTCCAAGGAGGCGTTGTTGTCACAATTGTTGTAGATGTTGACGATCCGTATGGTGCCAAAAGCTTCGCCGAAGAAGTCGATGGCAGTGATATCAGGTGACGGGATGTGGACAGCTCTCCAGGAGGAGGCGGGGAGCCGGGTGTTGACAAGTATCATTGAACATGACGCTCAGGGGTCCCTGTTATGGAGGGGGGGGTAAACAGATACGAAGCCGCACGTGACTCTCGAGAGACCTCGAAAGTCACAACACGGCTCCTGTAGAAGGGCTAAGTCGAAATAGTTAGGGCTGAGATGGTTTAGCAGATCTATCTGGGCATCAAGAGACTTGTTGAGATTCTGGCCCCAGATGCGGAACTGGTGTCCCGCGTGTGAAACCCGCGGATGCTCAGACATTGCGGTCGTCCACCTGATCAGGGGTCTGGCGTAGTACCGGTGCTGGTGTCTCCTCGATGAGAAGCTCAATCTCATCCTCCTCGTCAATTGGGTGCAGGTCAGTAGAGGCCAGCGCCGCCTCCGCTCGCTCAACCGCATCTCGCTCGGCCTGTTTTTCATTGACGGCGGCCACAATCCGCAAGTGTTCCTCCTCACCAAGAGGCGTGGGTGGCCCCAACGGTTCACTCGTACTCTCTGCGATGTCGGCGTTCGTCAGCGGCGGGGACATCAGGGCTGCCCGAGCCGGGTTCATCCTCGAATCAATTGTCGGCGACGGGTGTGCCGCTCCTGTCCCCGCCGTCTGGCCTGATCGCGTGTCTGGCGGTTGCCGGGACACTAGGTGAGTGTCCAACGTTGTCTGGATGCCTCCCCAGAGTCCTGCTTCGCCACTCCTCAACCCCCCCCCTCGTCCCCTGGGGCCCGCTCCTCCCCTCTCTGCCATGGTGTTGCAATGAGTGGCAGCTATGTCCGCCCGGGGCCCTGGGCCTCTCTGTGGAGCCGTGCTGCACGGTGGTGCCCCCCTGCTAGGCGTAAAACGCCGCCCCCATCTCCTCATGTGTCACCCATGAGTTGGGGTCGTCCTGGACCAGGAAGTACAGGTAGGCCGCTTCTGGGTCGCGCTCCAGCGCGCGCTGTAATTTATCTACGAAGAGGGGGCATGCTCGGTCAGCCGCGCCATGCCCCTTGTAAACATGTCGCGCGGCCTTGCAATTGGCACATGCGCGCTCGTTGTCGCTGACAGCACACGTTGAGGTGCGGTGCTCGTCACCGCACCGCGCGCAGAACTCACGGTCCCCCGTGCAGGCGGCGGTGATGTGACCTGTACCCTGGCACTTCAGACAGCATATGGGCTCAGACAGCAGCTTGTGCCCGTATACTTTGCTGCCCTCCATCCACATGCCCTCTCGGATAGCGCCGTTGGCCACGTGTGGGTCACTGAACCTGAGGACTGCGTGTGCGACGTGCTGCCCCGCTCTGCAACGTTGAGGGGTTTGATCCATCTTGCCTTGGTCACCGCGCCCCTGGGGAGGTTGTTGTCGTCGCAGATGACGTCGAGCACACCGTCCGCCGCTAGGTCAATGGAAACTGGGATGAAGCGCAACACGATGTTGCACAAACGCTCCTTGTAGACCGACGTACCCCCCATGCACGTGAGGAAGTCCCCCATATTGGCCTTGAGCCAGCGTGCCATCGCCTTGTCGTTCATATGGAGCAGGAAGCCCCCACCCCGTAGTAACTGCACCCCCATGAATTTCGCCCCTCCCGGGGCCGTGCCCCTGCTGGGCATCATTGTCATCGCACTCTTCGCTTTCTCCAGAAGGAGCTTCTCTGTCATCCCCTCCATCCATCTCTCCGTCCCGGAGGCCCTCTCGATCAGGACCTGCCGGGTGCGCGCTGCTGCTTTCGCCAGCGCCGCAGCGCGTGCGGGAGGATGGGAAACAGCCGCTGTAGCGGCTGCATAGGTGCGCGGGCTTGCACGAGCCGAGCCCGGGGCGTCGCCACCTATCCTCGCCGGTGACGCCTCCACCGCCGCTGCCACCTGCAGCCCCGCCGTCCTCAAATCATCTTCCAGCTGCGTTGTGATGGTGGCAATGTTGGCCGCCTGCTCCTGAACCGTGCGCGTGAGGACCTCGGCAGCATCCAGTGCACTAGACGCCACGCGATAGCCCTCGGTGTAATTGATGCCCACCAGTGTAGACGCTCGGGCTAGGCCGAGCACCTCCCCCAAATCAGCGGCTATGCTGTCCAGCATGGTATCGGCGCGTTTGAAACCTATGCAAATGGCCACGGCTCGCAGCGCATCAGCGGCGACCACCGCGTTCGTCGGCAAGCTCACCGCAATTCGCAACAGTGCTAGAATGAGGAGGGTGTTAGTAGGGACGGGTGGGTGCGTACTTGCTGCTTCAGTGTCCGTGATATAACCCTTTGCATACAGGCTGTTTTTTACGTCGGTGGCCGTCCAGTCGGCCCAGTTGGTGTTGCTGGTCGTGAGATCTAGCAGTTCGGTCTTCGTCAATCCTAGGTATAGGTGCTGCGTGGCATTGGGCACTGAACGCATTGCTCTAGTTTGCGTCGTTTTAGTGGGGTCTGGCATAGCCGGTTTTTTGAGATTTTTTCCCGTGGCGGTGGCCACGGATTTGGAACTCGTCGCAGACACGACGGACATTTTTATAGAAGGTAACTAGTAAAGCTTAGGACCACTACGTGCCCGATGCCCAAGCCTCGAAGAAATTTTCGAGGTGCCAATCAGGTGCACATGGTGGTTTGTTGCCAAGAGAGTTTTTTTTTCGCAGAACGGTTGTTATTCATGTCAGGTCCATCACCAACGAGGCTGACTAGAAGAATACAAGGTTCTAGATCCCAGCTCGTGTTCAGGGTGAAAAGTATTCGAGTGGCTCAGGCCGCTCTGATTTTTCTAGTCATCGCACTTGTAGTTGGATATTCAATTCGACCACGGGCAGATCTTCCACTCGATCCATTCTTCTTGATTGCTCATGCATTCTTACTGCGTGCCAGTCATGACAAAATATCCAAGACAATGAAGGACACACCAATCATGAGCGGGGACCAAACAAGGGTTGCATTGCGAGACTGGAATTTCCGCATCGAGAATCAGGAGCATTTCTTCATTACAAGCGAACGACAAAAAGAGGCTTCATTGCCCGTAAGGTTTCTACATTCTGCTCCCTGGTTTTCCTCATTTTCCCTTAGGAATTGAAAGGCTTAAAAATGGAACAGGCTTGGTGTCTGCCCATCCTGCATCCAATGTTTAAGCTATCACTCACATTGATAATTGTCGGCACAATCCTCTCACTAGAGTTTACTCTTTGCCACAGCACATCGCACCAGGGATTTGGTAGCTTTCCAGGGCAGGACTGGTGGACCTATGTTGCGTCTGGCTATCTTTTCTTCCTGGGAATACTTCTGTTGTCGTACACCTTCAGTATCAGCACACTAGAGCCACTTCTCACCATGCACCAATCCTCTCAGCCCACCCGGAAATCCCTTAGATACTCTCCTGCCCATCGTACCACGGTTTCCCTCGTCCTCCACTCCCTGAAATACCATTATGCTGTTGGATTTTTATGTGCAATCCTCACATTCACAATTCCATTCCTCAAAATCATTGTGTCGGGTTTAACAACTTCAATTTCCACCCTGGTACAAACTTCCAAGTACCTATCACTCCTAAACACATTCAATCTGGGCCAATTTTCTGGATCTCAATCCGAAGTCCCCGATCTAAACACCCCAGCCCAGACCCTCGCGCTGTCCCAGATTGAACAATACCAGCTTCCAATGCCCACCTGGACTACCTCAATGGGCACAGTAGGCCAGTTTGATTTGCTGCAGCTCCCTCAAACTCCAAACAACACTCTCATTGTACCGCTCCCCGTAATCCATGCAGAATTGACGAATTGCTCTGCACTGGTTGGCACCGATCTCATTATTTCGCCATCACATGAATTGCAGCTCCCATCCCCGGCTATGACAAATGATTCCTTTGGTCGCAAAATCTGTGATTTTAACGATGGTGACAGGTCCGTATCTCTGTCTCTTCCACCGTCCCCAGGCTGGTTTGGGGAACTGAACACCCAAGCCTGTGGCGGATACGTGTTTGTTTACGGCAACACCGACTCTCAAAATGCAAGTAGAATCAATTTGGTAACGGCTGTTCAATGCCTGTCCTCCAGCCTCACCATGTAAGTTTACATTTCGGTTCTTGGTTTATGGCAACATAGAGTGAGCTGCTCTGCTGTGCAGTGAGCTGCTTGCTGATCTGCTTGATTTATGTTGATCCTTGGCCTGGCACAGTGATTTGGACCCCAGATACCTCTTGGCTACTTCCTTTGCCTTTTCTTCCACAACACCGATCACCTCAGGCTCTTTCCACTGGCCTGACCTAATTTGCAACCCGACAAAGAATTCACAGAGCCTGTCTGGAATGTTGAATTTATACGACTATGCATGTGGTACCACACTGCACCTTAAAAGTCCTAGCTGTGATTTCCTATCTCCCATGTATGATATCTTTCAAGACAAACCTGGCTGAAAACTTCGAAGACATTTGGCTGAGCATAGCAGCATGTGTGAGACTCTTCTTGAATAAAGGAAGAATTGTTTTCTCCAAGTCGGTGCTGTGGAGGCTGTCACTGAGACTTCAAGTTGAACAGACTTTTGAGAAGCCAGTTCAACCAGTGAACTATTTCTATGTAGGTTTCCCCTGCTTCTGAGATTTCGATGATTCCCTGCCGAAAATCAATTGTTCAATGTCACTTTTTGAAGTACAAGATTCGGAAAGCCCTCTGACCATACTGTTGAGATCATATGAGTTCAGATGGCTATACTTGCAAGATATGGCTGGTGTTTGACATTATATCTTCAGCATATACTACTAGCCTGGCCTCAGTCACTTCCATTATTATTGTACAATGGACCAATAGTTCCACTCTGGTTATATTTGGCTGCTCCAAGGCTCTTTATGTTCCAGAGTTGTGTTTCCTGGGTTTCAATGAGAAAGACGAAGCTGCCAGTACTTCTGTCTGCACTAAGTGATCTTGCCACCCAAATTGTTCAACCTTGTTCAACTCCACTGTTTCCTGGTTGGTGTAACTTCCCACACCATAACACAATGGCACACTCATGGTGCCCAGGGTGAAGCAGATAATTGGTAGTCCAAGCAGTCCAAGACTTTTGTGAAGGAGTCAATTCCTTTCATGATTCATGTTTGAACTGCTAAGCCTATTATCCATGCTTTGTATCCACTGAATCTACATAAATTCATCCAACCCAAATCCAGAGCTCTAGATCTGGGCTTCAGTCGTAATTTCTGCTCATTTTGGGTTGAAAGGATACTTTATGGCATTTCTGGCTGCAAGCAGGCTTTATCGTTTAAGCTCAGTATCCAATAGGTCCTTTTGGTTGAGTCAGGGTCAGCTGTAATAATTAGGGATACTCAGTGGCCTTTCCAGAGGCACAGAGGACAGAACAACGACAGCCCTGGGCTAGAGCTAAGATTCTTTCCTGTTCCATGAACTTCTTCACAAGACACTGTGGACCCTTCTTGTTTCTGAGAGGGCTGTCTGTTAAGTTGTCAAAGCTTGTGCATTGAAATCCCAGATCAGTGCAGCACCAAAAAACTTGAATTTCTGAACTGCGGTACATGTGGAACCCTCGGTCGACCAGACCCAGAAAAACAAAAGCCCAATGTTGTGTTTGTGATGTTTTGGATTAACTCCCTGTAGAGCCCCATAGTAAGCAAACTATCAATTCCTTTCACAGTTACGACTCTCAAGACATATGGAAAAATTAACATTTGAATATATGAAACCTGACTTTGAACGTTTCAAGTGATTGGAAGATTGACTCTGCCACTGTTGAGGTCTGTTCATACGTAATTCATGGGGTCCCACATCAGTTATCAGCGGCAGAAGACATAGCAGAGCACAGATCAGCGAGCAACTCACTGCACACCAGAGCAGCTCACTCTATGTTGCCATACCAGTCAGATTTACCGGGGGATGGTTTGATGATGTGTTGATCAGACCTGACAGGATTATACCACGTACAGTGTCAAAACCCACATACAAAAAATGCCCAGATGTGAAAAAAAATCCATTTTGTGTCAGAACACAGAGCTCTTTGGGCTTGGTTTTTTTTCATGGAGTCCCTGCGAGGTGTAAAAGTAATGTAGTGCACTGAGACTTGGCATTGAACCGATTGTGGGTGAGCAAGAAATCAAAATGACGGCTAAAAATGGCTAAATCCTGTTATTGCCAGCCAAGAATTGTAAATTCTAAGGAAAGCAATGATTCATTCACATCTGTGATGATTTAGACGGTATTTGTTGCATGTTCGGATGTTATTACAATGTTCCTGGCTATTCCAAGTCAGGCTAAGGGCCTGAAATAAGAGTGCCACCTCTTTGGTGCCGCATTTTCTAGGTGAATTGGATTCTTCAGTCTATCAGTCCATTTGGGGTTCTTTCCCACGGGAAGATTCCAGAGAGGTGCCCATGGGAGGCACCTAGAGGTGTGAAAGTGTCTGCACTGGCCACAGAATGCAGAGGGACTGAGTGTAACACCATTTCTGATTGGGATTTTCGGATCTGGGTCAAACTGCCAAACTGGGCAAATAAGTGATGGCACCATGCAACACAGCGACCTGGCCAAAAATCTTGAAAATATTTGTGCATAGGCTTCTGGGTCTATAGTGTACCCTGATGCAGTCCCAGGATGTAATTCGCATCCGTGGTTGTATCACACAGGGTAGACTTATTTTTTTTGGCTCCGGGTTTTGGCACTGTACCTCATAGCAATAAAAATCCCTTACATTTCTATGTTTTAGATTTTCAAAAAGTGCCCTTGTGCACCCGCAATTCTGCCCATCAATTAGCAATCAATGCCCCTATTCCCACTTGGGAAGTCTGCACTTTCATTTGGTACTCGACATTCCATGCAGTTACCAACTCAGATCCAGCACGTGTCCAGAGGGCAACTGAATGTCTCTGCCACCTCTGGAATGTTCCAAATCTCTGCCCACACCAGAAGACAAATGATCTTGCTGCAACTGCACAAGGCCCCCAGTCGGTAAATATCCAAGCTGAGGAGATAAAAACAAGTCTATTGGGTGCCCAGGTGGCCGGAAAACAAATTGACCTTGCTTTAAACATGGAAAACTTTTAAACGATTATGTTAACCATTCTTGCAAAACGATGCATAAATATTGAGACCCGTAGGTCTACCACTCCGGAAAAGCGTGTCATCCTTGTGCAGGGGCCATGCTAATCTTCTCTGTATCGTTCCAATTTTTCGTATGACACCCCGAAGGGGTCAAAGAACTGTAGAAATCTCGGATACTGACCACCAGAATGATGTACCTTGCGTGGCACACCTTTTTCACGGCACCGGTTTCATGAGTAACCGGTTCGGTAATCGCCTAATATCTCCTTCAGGACTTTCCCTTACCATGTTGGGACATCTCCGAGTTACATAGGAGCGAAATGTGTTTCACAAAGGTTGCTCAATCAGTGAGCCGAGAATCACTGGTAAAATGATCAAACCAGAAAAAATACATGAACTCTTCCATCCGCTTTGAGCATGTGAGTCTGAGGTGATCGGCGTCGTGGAAGAAAAGGCGAAGGAAGTAGCCAAGAGGTATCTGGGGTCCAAATCACTGTGCCGGGCCAAGGATCGACAGAAATCAAGCGGATCAGTGAGCAGCTCACTGCACAGCAGAGCAGCTCACTCTACCATATCGGTTGGCTAAATTGATTGAGTGTCGAAACTTGAATGAAGATCCACTCAAAATGTGACATTGGTCTATGACGAAGATGCCGTGAAAATATTGGCCATTGATAGTTCTACGTCAGAAAACCCCACCAAAGTGAAGGGACTTTACGACTGGAGAGGGTGGGGCCGTGTCGAGCTCCCTCCCACAGACACCCTTCGAGGTAAACTCGAGTCTCTCGTTTGACGCCTTCATGCAAGTCATGACTTTGCACAACACATCCACTCCGTTGGACGCCTTCCTCGATCCTGCCAAGTTGACGGCCGCAGTGCAGGCTATGTTCACCGTCTATTGGGCATCATACGCAGATCACAATATGCGGATTCCAATTAACTCGTCGGATGGTTATCTTGGCCAATCACCGGTGACAATAGCCCAGATTATTGGGAGCCAGACTCGTATAGTCCAAGCCACAGTGCCAACACGTCTACTCCAAGGACTATTCTCGCTCATTCTTATGTGCGGAGTCCTCACAGCTATAGCTGTGCCAAAGGCGAACCATGTCCTCAAGAAACCTCCTTATTCGATTGGTGCATCGATGAGTTTACTCGTCGATAGTACGCTGTTGGAGCTCGAAGAGCTCCGGTGGGTGGCCAACGACACCGGCATCGACAATTTGCTGGACAAGTACAAAGTTCAGCTTGGATGGGGAAATAATCCGTTCGGCGGGATTCGATTCGGGGTTGATGTGGTAGCGGAATGAAGATTATTGGCCACGCCCACGTAATTCCGTAGTGAATACGGCCAGTAATGCTCTATCGCCATTCGAAATCATCAGAGCGTCGCTGCACCTGCTGGTATCTGTTTTCAGGTTTGAAGTTGTTCTAATCGGCAGCCAAAACAGATTTTTTTTGCCGTGGCATGACATGGCCTGAACCGAGCTCTCATAAAAGTTTGTTGCAGTAAGGGACACTCCCTCCTTCATCCTCATGAGTATTCCGTGCCGTGCACACGTCAATACACCTGATGCATATGTTGAACATGAACTGTGGTGATGACCGCGGGAATGGAATGCTTGAACCTTTTCGATGTTTTCCCCCGACAGTGTTCATGTCATGGATTCCAGAGGTTAGAACAGGCCAGTCGTATTCCCTAGTTGAAAAAAGTTTATGAGTTTTGAGATTCCAGAATCTATTGTCACACAGTTACAGTACAACTACTAGATACACGGACAGAAAAGAAACGAGGAAAATACAACGAGAAAATTATGCACTATAAGTAAGTCGACACGGCTATCTATTTGGAAGTAAAGTATACATCATGATTACTCGTTCCGGTTGGTGATTCGTGAAGCGTCGGTCAATGGGTACTTGGCGTCAGCGGCCGACGCGTCTGGAAGTCTGAGGGTGACACCGGCGAACCCTTGAAAATAGTTCAGCAAAAATTCGGAGAGACGATGAATCACACACCTCAACTGATTTGGAGACGCGTGCGTTTCTCCGGAGTACTAGTGGCAGCGATGTCCTAGGTTCAAATTGAACTCAAGTTCAGTAGCGAGGATGAAGATGCGCCTACCTTGCCCTTGTCTTTGGGGGATGCACGAGTCGACTGAAAAGGTCAAGATTCAACTCACAATCCTCGCGAAAAAAATCGCAAATGCCCATACCGGTTCCGGAGGAGCCCACTAAAGACGTCCGAGTTTGGATAGCAATATTGAACAAATAATTATATGGGTGCACGAATTACTTCAACCCACGACTCGGAGAGTAGGAGCAGCGCTTGTGCTGCGGCCGCCGACGACTTCTGGTGCGGAATCCGTGGATGAAATCTCGTGAATGAATGTACCGGAATAGAAAAATGTCAACTCCGGCCCGGGTGCGGGTGTTGATTCGGCCGCTCTTGTAGTCTGAGCTCGAGCGGGCGCTGTCTCGACTCCTCCAGGAGCCCAAGCTCCACCTCGAGCGGGTTTGAATTCTCCCAGTTACACTAATATTGGCGGGCTCTCACCTGTTCCATTGACCCTAGGTCGCCCTTGAGCGTGCTGGGACTCCAGCTCCCGGACAGCCAACGTCCAGCAGCCCTTATGTGTAGGTAAACACAAGTTAATCATCGTCGAAGGGTGGTGGCGTACATCGAGCTCGCCGACGCTTCTGTCCGGCGTCGCCTGGGAGTAGCGTCCTCGGGCCAGGACTCCCGAGCCGAGGGTGGGGAGGTCAGGGGAAAGAGGATCGAAATGGCTAAAGACGGGACTGGGGACGGAGTTATCAGGGAAAGGGGACTGAAAAAGATTGAGTCGCCGCGCAAACAACATACGAGCAATATTTCCTACCACGGAGGGAGGAAGAATGTCAGTTTGGCGTCGAAGTGCCTCCTGAGACGTGTTCGAGCCGACATCGTCGTCAAATTCAAGGGCTCCAAGTTGGAGTATTCGAATGGAAATCAGAAATATACCAACTAGAATGGATATTCAATGTCCGAAGATAAATTCAACGAGGCTATACATACCAGAATTGCTGAGAATCTTCGCCTGTTCTTGAGCTTTGATTATAGTCGGTCTTTTGAGTTTAGTGGTGCTTGAAAAAATGTATCAGTCGAGACGTGTGAAGTTGACCGGGAAACATACTGGGCATCACAGGCCCGTGTGGCCGTCTTGAGGAGGGATTCGAAGGTAAGCCGAAGCCAATCTACCATCGCGTCGAGATTGTTGCTGAGAACCTCCCATACGTACCCAATGTAATAGAGAAGCCCGTTTGCTACATTCTTGGCCCCACAGTTCAGAAGCTTGACGTTCATCTTGCACGCAATCTGCCGCAAGACCTCTGGAGACGGAACAGATTTTCTCACAACCTTGGGGTTTCATCCGAGTAAGGCCCAGCATCAGAGTACCGGGTGGCTTGCACCTGCACAAATCCCGACGGCTTCCCGCGAAGTACGCCCATTTCGGATAACAAGATGAAGAGTACAAAATTGAGGATTTCCGTCCCGATCGAGAGTTCTTCACACCGCACGACATCGGTTCCTTCGAAAATTTCTGTCCAATTCTCCGACGAGAGTGGTATGCGGGACCTTGAATATATTCGCGCATCGCGGTGTCCACTGTGCTTATTTTTCCTCGTGTATCCATAAGAGGTGCTGAAACCGCGATTGAGGATACGGCGGGTAGGGACACGGGCGGGCCGATGCGTCGGGGCGGAGGTCACTTGGAGAAGGAGGGAAAAAGAGCTTGAAGTGGCGCGGTCGATTCCTGAGCGCGAGAAACGGGTGAAGCGGGCGGGGCGAGGCCGAGGAAACGAGGAATGGGATGATCATGGGAAGCGGCGGGGGGGTAGACTCCGGCGGGCAAGGTCGAGGCAAACAGAAACGGGCTAGGGGTCACGCCGGGCCTCACAGGCAGGACAAAGTCAAAGCGAAGAACTCCGGTTGGCGAGCTCGAGACGGGGAGAAGGAAGACGAGCGAGGGGCGAAACACGCGGCGGGCGGGACGGGTGGGTCAAAGGAGGAAGAATTCAAGAGAAGCGCGTGGTTGATTGTGGATCCCCGGGCCGCACAGCCACTGACGCGTTTACGTGGCTTCTCTGATCAACTCACAGGTTGCCTTCGGCTGCAGTTCCCGGCAATACCATATGTGGACGAGAATCCGATCCCTCGTTGCGGGGAATCTGGTCTTCGCGGTGGAGGAACCGCTGTACAGCCGTTCTGGCGAACTGGTCGATCCCGCTTCCCTGCAGCTCTTCGATTCCGACGCATCTGTCGACGATCTTCTACAATGTTGGCTTGATCTTCAAGCAACAGCTCACCGTTCTTGTGTCGGATAAGACGCAGCGTAACCCCTAAAGATAAGCCTGGCTTCATGTCTCTGCAGGCAAGCCCACAGAACGTGTGGTTGCAGCGTTGGAAGCGGACGGTCTCAGGCTGTGATCGGAAATAGGGGTGATCAATTCTTAGCTCGTCGCCTCGTCTCGTCCCAGAAAATAAAATAAATGCCAGAATTACTTCCAGAATCGGCACCAGCTGTAAGACCTCTGGCCGCGCCTCCGGAGTTCTTCTTTTACAACATTCTTGATAGCAGCAATATGTCCGTCCATAACCCCGTTGACGGACCTCAGACCAAAAACGGTGGCCTCGCGAAGTGCTCCCACTGTGTCGTATCCTTCAGCGATAAGAATATTACGCAGGTCACGATTGATGGTGATCAAAGTCTTATCCAAGGACAGACCCGGATCCTTTAGCTCCCCGTACTCGCGCGGTACAAGCAGCACATCAAGAATCGGTGACTGACCCTCTCCACCGTCACCGCCTTGTGCCTGCCCCTTTCCGCCTTTTCCGCCGGTGCCGCCTTGAAGAAAATGGTAGTCTGAGGTAGGTTGTCTACGGTGAGAATAGACTGCTTACCTTTGACATCGAGGTCGTTGAGCATACGTTCCAACCTGCATTCCTGTGGAATATAGCCCCCTTGACCAAGCCCACCATTGCCGCCTATCATACCCTCTCCACCCTCTCCTCCACTGCCTCCTAAAATTCATAAATAAGTGATGTTAGGTTCGGAGTAGACGCATCAGTACCCGTGTACTTGAGGGAGGCCCTTGGTGCCTCAGGAGTCAGATCTAGCATGTGGTGGGCTTGGTGTGCTGCTAGGGTCGACTTCGAGTAGCTGGAGACTGCGTATTCGCGGCCTGCGGAACGACGCTTCGCTGTTGGTGGGTATATACGTGGCACTGAAGCTACGGACAGGGCCGCTTTCTCGGTAACCCAGCCGCTTCGGTGGTGGTCTTCGTGATTGACATGTTGGCGTTCTGTGGTGATCGAGGCACGAGGTAACCACAGGGTTTGTGGATTAGAGTCCGTCGTTCAGGGCTCACACATTGCATTTCTCCCTGATACGACGACCTACACCGCGCTCTACATACCCAGAAATTGCTCTTTTCTTTCCCCACCCACCCTCCACTAAATTCCAAACTCGATTCCTACTATCGACCAAACACGTACTTCCTCAGTTACTTCCAACTTCAGAACCCACTAAACACGTATTTCTGTCCCTTGCATTCTTTTGTACCGTTCCAAAGTCTACGTGCCGCGCACAAGCCATGTTTAATCAATTGTCTATTTATTTTATCTGGACCAATGTTCGGCGCTGGAAAGCTCACAGCAGCTTTCTCCCGCCTTCCATCTATCCATACCAGACAGCTCGATCCACAAAGAGAATGAAAAAGAAAGGCAGAGTTCCGGTGTGATTTCTGCACTTATTTTTCATTCTTCGACTATCATTACGTTGGACCGGCTGGGTTATCGAGACAGAATGGTTTTAGTAGTCTCTACCTCGTTTCCGACGTTTGTAGGCGCGTCGGGGATAGGAATTACGCGACGGATTGTTCTCTGCTGGACAAAGCTTGATGAGGGGCCAGACCTGGGCCAGACAGACCAAGAGCGGCGGAGTTGGCAAAATTGATGATTCGTGCGTGCGACCGTCGACGACGACGATGTCGCGATCCAGTCAAGAGCAAGTCAAGAGGCTGGTGTAGGAAAAATCAAAGAAAAGAGATGAGGCAAACAATGGCTAAGTATTACAGCGCCACCTCGAATTCAATGGCACTGGTGAAGGGAAGGCGGATACAATTTGCTGATGTTCTTTGGTGTCATCACCTAAAAGTACTGGACTGTGGCTGCGGAAGGAAATGACAGGTAGACATACAGTTAACAAACACTGCGTTCCCACCCCCTGTAGACACACGTGGACACACGTGTGTCGACCTTATCTGACATGTGTCGACAACGTAGTGAAAAAGGTGAATTGTGGACTACCCCAGTTCTAAGTGAAAAAGAAAGCTATACAAGCTGCAACTTCAAAGCAGGTGGAAGGGATAGGTAAGGTGTCCAAATGTAAACTCTGCGTCGCGCGCATGCATTATTCTTATTCTCTCTTTCTCCTTCTCCTCCGCTTTCTTCCTTCCTCGCCATCCCGCAATCAAGACAAGTGGAAGCTCCCCATCCCCTCCTGAATCGCAACGCGCAGCTTCTCGCGCATGATCTCCTTCGAACTGTACTCAGGCAGCTTCAGGTAGTTGACACACGTCATCACGCTTGGGAGGTAGTCGTCCGCCGTGAGCGGCGCCTCGTGCGGCTTGCGTACGACGGTCAGTAGCGGATTCAGCCCGCGGAAGCCGCCGATCGGTAGCTTCGGGCTCCCAGTGACAAATTGAAGGTAGTTGCGCCGCGTCGTCGCGTCGTACTCTGTGAGGATCTCTACAAGATCGCGGATGGCGCGGCTCTCTCCGTTGAAGCCGTGGTCCGCCTTGAGAGCCTCGCTCAGCGCTTGAGATAATCGTGAGCATTAGCTCGTATACAAAGAATTTCATAAACATACTCTCGACACTCCAATCCTCCTCTGAATTTCCAAAGAGGAGCACCAGCTCGTCCGCCGAAAACGCCTGCAGATCACTAATGGGGAAGACTTTTGAGAACCCTTCGCGGAAGGCCTTTGCTTGGAGTTGTGCGCCTTGACCGATAATGGCGTCCAAGACCTCGCGAATATATTCTTCGACATTGTCCGCCGTTACGGCAATATCGCGTCCACCAGGCTAAGAGAGACACGTTACTCCCGTTCGATTTATAGGATACTCCAAAACTCACCCGCAGCTCAATGTCGTACCCAGGAATGGTAAAGTCAAGCGCCAGGTCGTCGATGCTGACGGTTTCGAGCAGGGCAACTTTGCGCTTCAGCTGCAGGAAATAATTGGGTCAACCGACTGCGCATTGCACTCTCGATAGGGACAGACCTTGTCATTTTCTGCCTGCGCCCTCGTGGAGACGATGCTCTGAATCTTATCGAGCGAATTAGCGAGAGAAATGTCCACGAGCTGGAACGGCGTGAGCAAGCAAATCGATAACCGTAAGCGTAGGGAGAACTAACCCTGAGCGTCGCGACGGTTAGTGGGACTTCCTCGCCAAGAACGATCTTGAGGAAAATCTTGTTCAACGACAAGTCGATGATGCGAGAATCAAGCATCGCCTTGGCCACAAATTGGCCAATCACTCGGAAAATGTGGGTGCGTTTGCTGCAAGGGCGAATGAGAGGGAGAAAAAATGAAAACGACAAGACATACTGTCCACCATCGCTCGCGATGTCCTCGGAGCTGATCGGTGCTGGGTACAGGCCGCTCGGATGATCAACGTATGGGCTCGTGCCCGCAGCATCTCCATCCCGCCATATTTTGAGATCTTTGCGGGCAAACTCTTTGGACACGAGCGAGTAGAACTCGAGAGTCGGGCCCAGACCCGTCCCGACTTCCTCAAAGTACTCGACTTCAAGGACCGACGATGAGGACCCATACAGCTCAAAGACTTTCACCGCAGACTCCAGGATGTGTTTCCGCGAAATTCGGACCTTTTGTCGCTGCAGCCGACCGAGGAAACCGATACCTTCGTCCCGTCGCGAATTGTCTTGGACACGAGCCTGCTGGCTCTGCCATTTGAGGATCAAACGGGCGTATCCGAAAGACGTCGACTGGAGGAAGTTGTATCGCGTAGCAAAAGGGAAGAGGAAGGGGAAGTGCTGAGGCAGATCGAGCGCCCAATCCGGTAGACAAGAACTATAGTTCCGCATCAGATAATGTTCCGCGAGCAGTGCAGTGCAGTGGAAGAGAAACGCACCTTGCAACGATCATTGGCTCTTCCAACTGCCGCGTCAGTTTAGCAGTGAGCTTGTTATTGACGAACGCGGATTCTGGGAGGTTCCTCTTCTCGCCAACGAACACTGAACGCTCGGCTTCGAGCGTGTTTAGCTGGTGCAAAACACGAAGCAATCTCAGAATCTTGGCATGCGGAGCGTCCTCCGGTAAGGACGAGAGCGTGGGGCTTGGTGACCGACTCTTGGAACTCCCTTCCCCGTTTTCTGGTCGAGCTAGACAGACGATAAATCAAACCACGCTCGAGAGCAAAGAAATGGAAGATACACACCATCGGCCGCAGGCGCCGGCCCAGAGACCTTCTTGAACTTGACCGTATACACACCCTGCCAGATAAGATTCGGAGGCAGCGCGCCGGTCTTTTTCCTCATCTCGTGCTGATGCATAGCGCCATAAATAGTCAAATCGAGCGGCAACACTTGGTCGTCCATCGAGAATTCAAGGTGCCAGTCAGTGGGTTTCGCCTTAAGGGCGGATGCATAAGAAGCACGCGTTGCTGGAGCACGCGGGGCGGGTGAAGGCTGTCCCTCTTTCAGACTTGGTGTTGCCACTCGCGTCCCGTCGGGAGTCTGGGCTTCGACCTTGGAGCCATCTGAAAGGCAAATTAGGAGTGGGAATCAAGAACATGCTCGGGCGTACCTTCTGCTATGGAAAGCGTCACCGTCTTATCAGCAATGGAATTATCTGGATCCACATCGTCGTCAAACACCTCAGCGTCGACTTCCTCCTCATCAGTGAAATCCGCGGCCATCTCCGAATCCATGAGATTGCTTGGAGGGCCACCCTCGATGCTTGAGGAGCCCGCGGCACCGTCGGAGCTCGAACCAGCGACAGGTGCATCTGAGGTCGACGCAGCAGCGGCAGACCCCTCGGCGGCGGGCGCATTCTTAGCACTTAGGCGCTGACTGCGTCTGCGAGTGATCGTCGATCCCGAAGTCGACGCCGACGCCGAAGCCGCAGCGCCCGCAGAGCTGCTCTCCGCTGCTGCCGCAGGTGGTGCCATGGGCGGTGCTGGAGGGGCCTCGCCTGGTGTAGGAGGCGCCGTGCCAGTAAAGCCCGACGCCGCCAAGGCGGCGAGCATACCCGACAGCCGTGATCCGCTCCCGAGCAGCCCTGCGACACGGGGCCGGAGATAGTCGTGCAGCGCCTGGAACGTCGCGATAGCATGAATGGAGACCACGATGTTGTGCAGATTCCGGGGGACGTCCGACTCGTCTCCGGCGACGAGACGCAGACGGAGCTGCCTCGCCAATAGTGAGGGGGAACTCCGCTTTGAATCTAAGGGCAGAAAACTGGTGAGCATCTCGAGCAAAGGAAAGGAAGGATGGGGGTACCATCAGCACCCTGAGCGACGGTGACAACGTCGAACGACTCCATGCGAGTAAGGCTCTCCTGGAGCTTCTTTACAAACGTCGCGTAAGGCGCCGGTGCGCCGTTGATCGTCTTCGTCCGCCGCCCCGCAAAGGCATCAAGCAACAGCTCCTTCCGTTTCGCCAGACTCACTGTCAACGCAACAACCGGTCAGCCATCAAATCAACCTGCAAGAGACAAGGCAGCAGCAGCAACTCACACTTGCGCTCCCCGTCCGTCGCAAACTGCAACAGCCCATCCACCACCCCGCTCTGCAACAGCTCAAAGCTCGACACAGACGAATGCGGCGCCCCAAATAGCTCCGCCATCTCCCGCAGCGCCTCCGCCGCGTCCTTCTCCGACCCGTCCTTCCCAATGCGCTCCACAAGCCGCTGTAGCGCGCCAAACGACCCGTCGCCTGCGCCGTCGTCGTCCCCGGAAAGGTACTTGAACTGGATCACACGCGCGCGGAGCGTGATCGCGTCCTCCGGCTCCAGCGAGAGCGACGACAGCTTCTTGAAGCCTGGGATCGCCGGTACACTGCCGCTGCCCGACGCCGCGGACAACGTCTGGGGCGGCGGGGCGTCTGCGGGATCGGCGTCGGCATCGGGCGGCGCGGGCGACTCCGACGTCTCCTTCTCCTTCTCCTTCTCTTTGTCTTTTGCGGAAGACGAAGACGAGGAGGCGGCCGCGGCCGCGGGCTCCTTGTCTTTGGCGGGAGGCTTCACTGCGGAGACGATGTTGCGGCTCGAGAGCACCTCCATCTCGTGGAACACGCCCTCGCGCCGGAAGGTGGGCTTGTACAGCGCGGGAACCTTGGCGAGGAGGAGGTCGACGAGCTGCAGCGCACCGATGACGAGGGTGGGGTGGTCTTTCGACGACAGGATGGACGACGCGAAGCTCGCGACGGGAACGAACTACAGAAATAAAAAGAAGTTGAGTATTCAGAGAAAATGCGATGTCGAGAGAACCCACCGTCAAGACACGTTTCAGGCCGTCCGCGTCCAAGAAGCTGACCGCCTTGAGCAGGCCCGTGAGCGTCTTGACCCGCACGGGTGTGATAACGCTCGCAGCGTAGACGTCGATGAGAATGGGGACCATCAGCTCCATGAACCGGCCCACCACCGCGGGCTTGGAGCGCAGCAACTCGAGGCGATCCGGCGCGGGCGGGGTATTCGCAGCGCCTTCTTCAGGCTCCGCGACGGCCGTCTCACCCGACGCCGAGTCATCCGCCGGCGCAGCAGCCGCCGCGGACGAGGATGCCTTGGGCGTCGGAGCCGGAGAATCGACGATAAGCATGGCAGCAGCGAGCGACGCATGCGTCGCCTGCCGCGCAGCCGCACGCTCAGCCTTCGCCTTCGCCTTGACCATGCGCGCAAGGGACTTCTCCGTGTAGCCCTTGTGGTCGAAGACACCATCTAATCTGTAAGTTAGCCCCGTTTCGACGAAATAGAAGGAGCCAGAACCCACCCTTCGGCAGCGGCGGCATAAGCTCCGAAACGAGACTGAGCGTCTCCTCGACCTGGTCCTTCGGGCGGTGCGCGAGGTTCTCCATGACCGTCATATCCGCCAATCCGCCCCCGAGCCCCTGCCCCCCGCTCGCACCGCCCTGCTCCGCCGCTGGATCCCCGGCGGGCGGCAATACGCCCGTCAGGATCTGATACAGCGTATCCACAATATCCGCTTCGAGCAGCGCGAGCGTGATCTTCGGGCTCGCGCGCGCAGCGGTCGCAAGCGCGCGGACGAGCAGTGTATACGTGTTAGCCGCGACGAGAGGCGCGCCGGCGGGAAGGAGGAGCCCGTTCACCGCGCGGATGAGCTCCGTGTCGACGAGCGCCTCGAGATTCTCGACGCTCGCGCGGTGGTACGCGTCCACGACGCGGATGACACAGAGGCACGCAAACTCGACGAGGCGCTGGTCCGAGTACGCGAGGCAGTTGCGGATGATGGGCCACACGCCGCGGATCTGCGCCGAGTGGTCGGGGGAGACGTTGCGGCAGCAGTTGGACGCGGCTTGCAGGGCGGTGCGCTGGACGGCGATGGAGAAGAAATCGAGGTAGTTGAGGAGGGCCGAGAGGCCGCCCTCACGGACGATGGAGCTTGGGAACTCTTCTGAGATTTTCTCGAGGGTCTGCGTAATATAAGTACCAAGTACAAAGAGAGAAAGGAAAGACGTACACTCAGAGTCTGCTCCGCAAGATCGATATACGAGATTTCAATAAGTTTGCTGCACAAGACAGGGATGGCGCCGTGATACACCACGGTGTGGGCAACGCCGGGAAGCGCCTCCATCAGATTCGCGAGGCACCTGCACGCCAGAACCTGCGCTTCGAGATTATCGTCGCCCTGATAGCCGCCGGAACTCATAGCGAGGGCAGCCGCTAGCGCAGCATCCTCGTCCTGTTCCGGGGGCTCCTCGCCACCATCGTCGTCCTCATCCTCGTCGTTGCCGCGTCCGCCGAGGATCTTGACGAGCTCGCGGACAAACTGCTCGACCTGGAACGAGCCCGCGAGGGTGTCTTCGGTGCTGATGCTGAGCAGCTCGCTGAGCTCCTGCAGCGTGACGAGCCGCGTCGTCGGGTCCGCGGTTGCCTTGATGTTGTTTAGCATGGTCTTGAGGCGCGAAGATAGGGACAGCATGTAGGAGCCAAACTGGCGGTAGTCGCCAAAGATGGCCATCGCGGTCGTCTCGTCGAGGCCGCCGGGGATGGGTGGGCCACCAGGCATCCCGCCGTCGCCCTCCCCGTCGTCGTCCTCATCGTCGTCGTCGTCATCGTCTTCGGGGTGTTCCTCGTGTTCTTCGGCCTCCTCCTCTTTGCTGTACTCGGCGTCGAGCATCTCGGTATCTTCGTCCTCGAGTCTCGAGGAGCCTGCAACAGGCTTGCTCTTCACGGCGGCCTTTCCCTTTGCAACAGCGCTATTGTATTTCGGTGATTAGTCATCGTCAGGGTTCGAGCAACGATACGTACCGGGTCTTTCTGGGCATGTCGGTGGAATCCTTGAGCGTGCTAGAGCGGAGAGAATAAGAGCTTGTGCGGGGGCGTTTAGCGGAGGGGCCGGGTGAGTCGTCTTCGTCAGAGTTCGGCTCCGGAGCTGCGCGTTTCTTGCCCTTGGGGTCGCGGACGGGTTCGTTTATGGTCAGAGCGGGCTGGGGTGGGTTTCTGCGAGTTCTGAAGCAAAATAAGCGAACTAAGCGCCAAAGGCGATGAAATGACCACACACCGTTTCGCAGGACGGGTGGCAGAGTCTTCGGACTCGTTTGCTTTCGATTTAGCGGAGCGCTTGTTCTTGTTTCTGGCTGAGGGTAGCGCGGAGGGGTCGGTGTCGTCTGGCTTATCCTTGGCCTTTTGCTTTGCCGCCTTTACTCTGGCGCTGGACCGGACTTCTGGTTGGGGTTGCTGCTGGCTGCTGGTAGTGGCTTGCTGTTGCTGGTGAGAGGAAGAGTCCATTTAGAGCTGCAACAAAGCCATCGATCCTGGTCTTGACCGTGCAGGAATCCGGGAGCGTAATGGGGTCACACCACGTAACATCCATCTTAAGCACACGAGTCACAAGCGCGCGGGGAGCGCGCGGCAGCACACATATATTCTCTAATAATCCTATACCACCCATAAAGGTAGGATTGGAGGTAGTTCGAGGTATACCAAGACAGCGACCAAATTAAATAATTAATCGTTACAAATTGCTTCAAATGCGGATTCTGGAATCAAAGAGATAAATTCGCAGTCAGTCAGGGAAGGAGAGCGAGCTCGAGCAATTTAGCTTGAGCTGCTAACACAGACTGCAGCTGCTCAGGTCGCTGCAATTAGATTGTCGAGGTCAGGAAATACGCACTCGTCATCGGCCGAAGTAAGCCGATCGCATCTTTCCTTCCAACGATTTCCATCTCCTTCGACCACTTGTGAAGACAGCCAAGCCAGCTGAATACTCCTGGGGAAATATCAACGTAAAGAAGACTTTCAAAACTCCTAGCTGGCCCATTCTCGAGTCAAGTCCTCAAGACTATATATTACGTTGGCTACAAGAGGCACTTCGATTTGACTTCGGTGTTCCATCCAACTTGAGGTTTCCCTGGTCTGGGACACTGCTTCTGAGGGTTCTCTATGATGACCGGAAACCTCAAGAAATGTTTGTCTCAAAAAAATACATTACAATACGTGTTATCTACACAACGATCGCATCTTCTTCAACGGATGATAACCCAACGAATCCAGTCTCTCTAACTAACGGCCCGCACTACCTCCACTCCTCCCCTCGCAGGTGCGGCGTGTTATCCGGCGTCGGGAGCCCGTTACCTGTACCGCGTGTCCGAATCGGCGTTTGTGGCTGCGGCTGGTGCGCTCCCATGACCGCCCTCGTCTCCTGCAGCACTCGCCCCGCCTCCTCTAGCATCTGCTGCATTTGCCCTATGACTGTCTTCAATTTCTCTGTGGCCTGCCTAATCTGATCATGAACTGTCGACTCGTCTGTGTCTGCAACGCCTTGTATCCCAGGCCACATCCCCCTTGGCGTACGCATGCGGGTCTGCGCGCCGACTTGATCTGCCCGCGCTGCTGTGGGTGCTGGCTCCGCGGTCCCAGGACCAGCCGGCGTGTTTATGGGCGGTGTTGACGTCTGTTGCATCGTTTGTACTTCCACAGGCGCTTGCGCCCTTTGCGCCACTGCTCCCCTCAATCGATCCACATATCGCTCATACGTCTCCTCCGGCCCCCGGTCCAGTCGCCCCGACACCTCATTCCACAACCGCACCGCAAACTGGAAATCCGTCTCATGCTCGATTCGCCGATACTGGGGCCCCAATATCTCGCTCAGGCGCTCCGCGTACTGGCTCACCGTATCTTCCCGCCTCGGGTGGAAGGGCAGTAGGAATTGCCTCCGCACTCGCTCCACGTACTGGTAGAGCTCTTCCCACTGTCCTGCACGCAATTCTTCCTGGGCCCTGCGGTCCTGAGCAGCAGCCTCTGCTTCTGTACCGCTTGCAACTTCGGGGCTAGTCATGTTCGTGTCTGGCTCGACATGGTGTGCTTCCACTTGCTCCGCATCCGCGCGATCCCTCTCCATCTGCCGGAAATGCTCCTCGTATCTCGCCTCCTGCACCTGTTCAGACTCCCTCAAATGCCGCCCGTCTGGGCCGAACTTCAACCCCAGCACCATCGCCGCCCGCCTTACGTCGCGCCTCCGCGTCCCCGCCGCGATGAAAAAGTCGGCCTGCATCCTCTGACTCGGGGTACCCGCCGCCGCGAGGTGCGCGACCGCCGACGCGCGGGACGGGTGCACCACCATCGATGCGCCCGCCCCGAACGTCTGCGTCGAATCGAATACGAAGAACACGCGCCCTCGGTCGTGCGGGATGTAGACGCACGCGCGGGTGTGGTCTTCGATTATCATCGTCAGCCCGGCGGGTAGGCCCGTTTCTTCGAGGCCGCTGCCAGTGCGGGTCATCGTCAGCGCGCGCAAAAATGCAAAAGCGTCGAGACGAAATGCATACGTACGCGAGGAAACCGTCCACAGCCTCTGCGGAGAATTCCCGTGCGGGAGCGTGCAGCAGCGGGGCGAGGTCCTGCCTCAAGCCAAAGTAGCCGAGCGCGTATTCGGGTATGCCTATCCTCCTTGCGTCCTCATCAGAGCTAGGATTGAGGTCGCTGCAGGTGCCCAGCACACCCTGCAACACATACGTCCCGTCGAGCTGATGCGCATTACAGATGTTATGATTGCTCACGTCGAAAAAGTCCGCCGTCATATATTCCGCAAGCGCACCCCCAACGCTGCCAATTTGAAGGTGGCGACTGCGGAGGACTCTTCTGATAAATTCGAGCGCAAGCAGCGTGCACGTCCAGCCGTCAGACTGGCTGCGCGGGTGTCTGAGGATCCAGGGCCAGGCGGGGACCCCTCGGTCGCGCAGGAACTGTCCGAGGGTGGCGCTGCGGACGGAGTCGGAGCGAACATAGTACACTTGTCCGTGCACAGACATATTTGTGTAGGCGGCCCGTTCCACCGTCAAAGCACTATTGTATTCGTTTTATGGGTCCACATAATAAGTTAGTTCCGGATTGAGATGATGCATGACTCAAGGTGTGGCCACATTGCGAGATTGATTGATGGAGTGGTTGATGCCATATGCCCATAGAAAAAATCCTCCCTCTCAGATTTAGCGCAATGTCGGAACGGCCACCAATAATTCCAAGGTGCGGAGCTTTTTCAGAGAAAGTCCAGCAAACTTACAGATGGGCAGGCCCTAGCTGGAATGCCGCTTTACGATCTGGCGGGTTCCTACATGACACGATGATTTTTGTGAAATAAATATATTCACCACAGACCACTCAAACTGAACGATGTGCCCCCAAAAATCCAGGTGGAGCTACTAACGTGGGGCCAAAGTCGTTTGAGTAGGATTCGTAGGATAATCACTAGGATTCCACAGATGGCACGCCCCCCCCAACTTTGCGACCCTGCTGCTGCCAAGCGGAATCGAACACTCGACCTTCGCAGGATGATATACTTGTTGTCAGCTAGGTCCCCTTTCGGAACGTGCTGATTTGCCATAGCGTATGATACACTCGAATGTATTACTAATACGCCGTCAGATACATACCCTCGACGAGCTCGCCGCTTTTAAGGCTGTAGATATTGGGCAGTTCTTTCGAAAGGATCTGATCCAGGAGATCCAACTGCAACACCATGACGGCTAGCGACGACCCTCAATTTCTAATCCACATATGGGTTGTCGCCGTGGATTTGATAGCTCCATGGGAAGAGAAGACACGCCAATGTCAGTGGCTGTGTGGGATCCACAATCAACCGACCTCACCTCGTCTCGTGGCGCTACCCGCTCTTTCTCGCCGTTTCTCTTCCTCCTTATCTCGCCCGCTGCCCCACACCTCCCCCGCCTCTGCGCCGTGTCCGTTTCCTGTTATCCAAGTTTCTGAGTGACGGCGTCGCAACCTTGTTTCAACCTCGCCCGTCGAGCAAACTATCCTCAAATCGCCGTTTCTCTTTTCTTCTCATTTCACCCCCCCCGCGAAACCTCTCTCCCGTGTCTCTCTGGTCCGAATTCGTACTTTTATCATTGTCTCGCGCCCGCCCTTGCCCGCTGTTTCGCCCGTTGCCTCGCCCGGTTCAGCTTATCCACTCCGCTTCGCCATGGCCGAATCGCGATCATACCGCAACGCGGGTTAAAGCGCTGTCTTGAGACATATCCCAAGTGCGGCGTACGATCCGCCCCAACTGCCTCTCGTTCTGCCGAAGGAGTGGTCATCAATTATTGACCCCAATAATCCATCGAAGGTGCTTCGTTCTGAGGAATTACTCGTGACAGGGACCGATGTCCTCAGCTTCGGAATCTTCGCTCTTTTGACTGGGTTTGAGACACTGCGCGGAAAACCGTCTGGTTTCATTCAAGTACGAGTCACCTTTGCTACAAGGTGGTGTCATTTTTGACCTCATAAGCCTCAGGTCGCGCGACGCGCGGTTACATCCGCCGAGGTGCTACGAGCGATTGTCGGCAAGATGTACAAGTCTCCAGAGTTTCTCGGCTGCCACGCTGGAGAAGCGGAACTTGGACTCACCATCTACGCCGGCCACCTATGGGGAGCCCTTAACACCAGGATTGACGCCATGGTCGGCTGGCTTTTGGTTGGCTTCGGCCCATTTTCGGGCCGCTTCTCCAGGTCGCAACGGACGCAAATAATGGTTAGTACGCATTCTCGCCCTTCTTGCGGGTCCTGACTGACACACCTGGAAGCATCCCAAAAGTAACCACGGTAGAAACCATGGCGGAGCGGGAGAGGAAGCGGAATCACTCCGGTATGGCGTTTGTCATAGTTTCATTCTCCGACACTGAACATCCTGTCAATTAGTAATTATTTGAATTAGCCAGAGTCTTTCTTGCTACTCTCAAGGCGCTCCAGGTGTCTGAATCCGACGGCGAAAAAGAGTCCAATTCATTTCAGGAGACCCTTCAACGCCAAATTGTTGTGTCTACTCCCGCAGTAAGAACCCTTGTTCATCTATTGTTTGAGCGGCGACTCAACGTTGAGCCCGACCTCACCGCCCTCGACCTCCTGCATCCCGCTATCCCTGCTCGCTACCAGTCGACCCCGGAGAGGGTCTTCGATCCCGATGCACATGTACGCCACCGCCTTCGAAAACCAGTGACTCGTGCTAACCCATACATAAGCGCTTCGCCATCTGGGCGATGTTAGAGTGGGCGGAGCAGGATGGGGCACTCTAAGATGAGCCTACCGGGGGGAATACGAGTCAGCGCTCGCACGACAGCGACTCTGAGGTGACTGAGGATTCTTCTATCCCGGACCAGGACTCGTTGGAAAAGTCGGCTGTGGATGCGCTGTTGCTGCTCTCGGGGGCCGAGGAATTTTTTCCCCAGCATAATCATTTGTTCGATGCTAACAAACCCCCAACGTCTTTAGCAGGTGCATCCGGAACGGGTAGGAACATCTACGATTTTTTCCCCGAGTATCGTAAGTCGACTCTTTACCTCCCCAGTTGACTTGTATGAGTCCTGCCAATGACAAGAAAGGGCAAGGTAGGCGCATCTTCATTCTTGTTATTGAACCTTTGAATTCGGTTTGAATATAGGACATCGCCGCCCCGAGGACTTCCGAGAAGCGCGCGCGCGTCTCCAAGTCACTCGAGGTGTGGAATTAATTATCAGTGTTCCCAATTTTGGCTAACTTGTTCGCAAGGCATCGCCTGTTTCGAACGCCGAGTTCCAGTTGCGTCGGCCGCTGAAGCCGTGCAATCATTGAGCGAAGGTTTCTAGATCAGTCTCGATTTCTTTCATTTACTTCTCAGCAGCGTAGGCGAATGGCTTTATAGTTTTTTCTATCTTTCAATCACAGTTACAAGTGTTTTACCAGCCAATGTAATGTATCCCTACACGTTGTGTATCTTCGTCTGTCCGACTGTCGCAATAGATTTCAGAATCTCCGAGCTCGTGGAACTTTTCCAACCAGAGAAATAGAACCGGTGTTTGCAGTGAAAGCCCGGGGGTTGTCCTGGATATGCGACTCCGGTCAGCATAATTGCAAAATAATTTTGTTTGAACATGTCGCAACCGATTCCTATTCACACTGGCCAAGATCCCATATTCAACGTCGGCTTTCCCAACGCTGAACATTGTCGAGTCGTCCAGTATCCACCGACCAGAAGCTCAGCAAGGATACCTTCGACTTGCGTCAAGCCTCTACAGATTCAAAGGACGTCTCGGCGAACCAGTAAAATAAAAAATAACGCGTCCAACGATCGCCGCAGGACTCGCGTCCGAATGACGACTTTACGTCCACCGCGGAGGCGGTAAGGTACAGTTGGCACTTCGAAGGCTATCTGAACCACATATCCGCTGGAGGACGAAGCATTGGACACGAAGCATAACCGAACCAGAGCGGTTTCCTCTTTATTTGCGTTCACTGGCGAGTCTGTCGAAGTCGCAGTGATTTGAGTCGGAAATAAAATACATTGAATGTGCACGTTGGATCGGCGTGTCTCTACATGATATAAAACGATGATTATTACACAGATATGATATTTACCAGGCTTGTATAACATGTTTTTTCCCCTCATTGATCTTTGCGATTGAGTCGTGCGATATGTTTGCCACAAACTATTCGAATCATTATCCTCAACAATCTGCCAGAAAAGAAAATTATACGACCTACCCATTCGATTGCCTCGTTTATCCCCTCCCCAGTCATAGCAGATACACCCTGTGTGCATATCAAGTAGATCGCTAGACCTGCCTCTGGCAAGACGCCAAACTCGAACCCACCTTCAGAGCTATCTTCCCACCCCTCACGAGCTCCGGGACGCTCAGTGCATCCTCGATCGTCCTCAATTCCACTGCACTCGGCAAATCAATCTTGTTTGCAAGTACGAGGACGGGATACGAATAATGGATGCCATCCAAGAGTCGTAGCAACTCCTCCTTGGCCTCTGGGAAGCGTGCTGGCGCCGCGGCGTCAAGGAGAAAAATAAATGCGTGCGCGTGCCAGAAATCTGTGTTCGAATAAATGGTTGAGTCAAAATGCGCGGGAAGGTCTGGGCCATGAGATAGAACACTCACAGCGCCTCCACAAACATCGCACCCTCTCCATACCCCCGAACTCCCATATAGTGACACTATGTCGCCCGTACGGAATGGTTTCGATCGTGCAACCTATCCCATTCAATCAGGACACCCCACCTCGAATGACAAATGGGAAGGAAAGCCGCACCTATGGTTGTTATCGTGGTCGGGAGAACGCCTCGAGGAAGCTCACGCCGTTTGAGACGGCTCACGAGGCTGGTTTTGCCCGCGTCGTCAAGACCAACCATTACGAGCACTTGACCAGCATCTGAGACTTGAAAGCTATGGATTGTTGAAACGCGCTCACCGAAGGTCTTGGGGAGCCCCAAGAAGGAGGCGCTGGCCGCTGTTGTCGTTGAAATAACGGAGCCCATGCGGGCAGCGAGAGATGGCGGGAGTTCAGTGGAAATCGGAGAGCGCCACTCGGAGGGTCATATCTAGAACAGTCGGCGGGGTAGCTGTGCGCTGTTGCGGAATACGACCAGAACACGTCGACATGCTATGTGTCGGCCATATTCGGGCGCCGGTTCAAGAGAAGGTTAGCCGAGGATGGCATCAGTCCCACGCTCACATTTCTTCTTCTGACAATTCTGCGACAGGGAAATTAATTGACCGCATGAACACCACAGGAAATAATTCAGCAACGAAACAACCTCAGTCGACAAATCAAGGTTCTTGTTGTCAGATTCCCTTCGAGTTGTGTGTCATAGTGACCTGAGGCCTTGTTTTCGCTGCTTTTTACACAGTCTTACCACGCGCAAACTGCCTATAGATGGACCTACAACCGTTAAACACTGATTCTATCTTGTTACTGATGGTAAATGTAACTATCCTGGAACAATGACCCCATTGTAGTTTTGCCGGCATTGAACAACGCCTATTGTTTCCGACTAAAGGCCCCCTGGCGACCCATGGAAACGTACCGGTGGCCTGAAGGTTTACGCAATCTTTTCTGGCGCTATAAATGCACAACCGATCACAGGGAGTCTAGCTTTGAGCCAAGTCCTGGAATATGACAGTACCCCAACTCGACATAGAGATCCTATCGGGGGAAGATGTGATCTGTAGCGGATGTGATTGTCACTCTGTAACTTCTCCATTCCCTTCCCTTTATTGATTCCCTAGTCCTTTCCTGCATAGATTTCAACTCGACGTCCTTCCCGGGCCGACCCCACACTCGTTCACCTCGGTTTCTCTTCGCGGTTGATGCCATCAGCACTACCCATCGCGATCCGCCTGTAGTAAAGTCGATACCGCCTCTTCGGTCAATCTACCACTTAAAACAGTCATTTTTGGTCGATTCTCACATCTCCCGTGTAGTGGAACTCGTTCGGTCACGCTTCCACTACATGATCATCACTCATGCGGGGCTCAGTCAGTATCGAGATGATGGAACAGTGAGTCTTGTGGGCTTGCTACCCTCAACTTTGTTCGGGTCATGGTAGAAAAGGGGCAAGGCTCGTTCGAGGGCCATAATTTGTTGGAAGATGTGCTCTCGCGGGAAACAAGCGAGGTGAGCGGGTTTGAAGAAGGCTCTTTTCACCGTGATCCTGATTTCAAGCAGGATGCCATCTCCATTTGTTCCTTAAGCCTTGCGGATATCATCCGCAACGAGTGTTCTTTCGAGAGATTTAAGGCTATTCTCGTGCGATTAGCGGCCTGTTTTATCTCAAAAAGTCATGAACTCGCATATTCATAGACACCTTCAATCTATCCTAGTACACACTGCGATTTTTGTAATGCGTACACCAGAGATATAGCATGTGTCAAGCTCATTGTCGATTCCCCGGCCCAAGATTTATTTATCATTTTCGATAGTCATACGAGGGTGAAGCATCCAGACGGTTTAGGTCTCACAGCAAACTCATCTCTCGCGATGGCTGCATCTCATCTCAACAGCCTTTTCAGTGTTGACATGGATAGTCTAGCAGGACATGGGGATTGGGCAGAGAGCACCGCCTCCCTGCTGGGTCAGCTCAGAGATTTTTTCCTTCCCTCCCTCATTGTCTCTTTCGTCTATATCCTCCCGTATCCTCTTTCGTACGGTTCTGTCTGTCTGCCACATTATATGTCCATGTCCCATCCAACGTAGATCTTTCCGAACACCCCACCCACCATATCATCCCTTCGCTTTCCTTTGCCTTTTTTGCATGTGCGTGTAGTCAGTAGACTACACAGAGGGCTGCCGAGGCTCTCCCTGTTTTAGGCACGTAGTGGGCTCAGATTTGAGCCATTCCCCCCCACCTCCACAACAATGGTCAAAGGTGGGGGAAGGGTGGCGCCCAGGAAGTCACTTGGTGATAGTCTGGTGGCCGCGATCTCCAGGTCCAACTCTTTGCCCACTAGGAAGTGCCCAGGAGATGCAGATTCCTCTGGCAAAACCCACCGTCCATCCGCAGACGCCAACTCTGGAAGAAGATGGAGGAAAACCTTCAATGACCAATGGTTCCGCGAGGTTGATAAATAACTCACCGTGCAGATATTCCAAGACCCCACTTAACAAAAACCTCACGGTAGCCCCATGCACCGAAACAACATTGGAAGAAGGGCTGGGTTGGAACCCAGACCTCACATCAGAACTGGAACCATCCCAGGGGATGAGGTGGAGGTGTGCGATGCCCATCGGGGTCCAGAGGGGTTATGCCAGATTGGGTGCTTTCCAGGAGTTGTGAGAACGGGTTGTGAGAGAAGAAGAGGCAGGCATGAAGGCAAGTGAATTCTGCCTGACATTGAGCGGGGGGAAAGTCCAAAAGGACTACCGGAAACAACTGTCGAGGAGCTGGTCATAATGCACGGACCATGCAACCCAGAAGCCGAGGCGGCTCATCCAGAATAAAGTGTGTTCCATGTTGAGCTATGCGCAAGGATTCAGCCCAATGGCTCTGGGTTCTGGGACAAGGGGAACTTACTATGAGCTCAAAAAGTTGTTTACAGAGATCATCCTCCTCAATATGGTCCTCACGAGCTCGACAATACTCAGCCATAAGGTTCTCAAAGGTCAACACCATGTGGTCCAAGAGTTTGTCGAACACAGACGGCGGGGTTGTAGTGGTGGAACACCACAGCCAACAAATCCGGATAGGCCATCTTGCCAGACCCCTCTCTTCGATACACCAGAACCTGAGCCATGCACATGCGAGGAAATGCTGGTGCACAATAGCATCCAGCGACCACTCCTGAGGGTATTCCTCGATTTTGGCCTGGAATTCGAAGACAGGGAGAGTAGGGAGAGGATGTGGGTAAGGGACCATAGCTTGGTTCAAGAAATGGAGGAAAGAGAGGCGAGACACCTGAGAGGGGAAGAAATGAGATGTGGCAAGCCAGTAATGGAGAAGAAGGTCTGGGCAACGAACAGGTTCTGGCACTACGACCCCCTGGCTACCGGAGACTGGTCCTGAGTATGGCTCCAGCGACACAGTATCCAAACGCTTGTGGAAAAACCGGCATGGGGTACAGAAATTCTCCATGCCATACCCGAGCATGAGATGGGTTCTGTCCACATTATGGTGGTCCCAGTCCAACAAGAAGTGGGGGGAAGTTGATGGATTGAGAAAGAAGTGTAACCCAAGATTCCATGCCAGGACGAAGTTGCACAAAGAGGAGGACATGATGGCAGGAAGACAAAGAACCTGAGGAGGCGGGGAAAGGGGGCAGAACCCGAGACAGGGGCGGGGTTCTGAATTGGATCAGAACCCAGAATCCCCGAGTTAAGGAGAGTCCAAAAAGAACCCACAGCAGACCGTCTGCTTAGGCGAACTCTACTTTGGGAAGTAGATCAAGGGAGTCTCCCCACTCCTGGCCTGAAGTCACTGGGTGGGGCCAAAGGAAGGAAATAGGGGGCAAAAAACAAATTGCACAAACCCACAACATCACAGGGTCGAACCACAGAGGAGAAGAAATAACACGACATGGGGAGTCGAGCACTGAAGACAACAGGGACACCGGCACAACAATAACCAATAGGCAGTGACAATAAGTCCTGCGACCATGGCATGGTGTTTATAATCTGGATAACAGAACCACCACAAAGGGAGAACACTGGAAAATTTGGGTTGCGGGTTCCTGAACGAAGAAGACTGAAGGACGCCTTCGTGGGTAATAATCGATGGGCAGTGACAATAAGCCCCACGACACAGGAAATTTTTGAAGGATAAAACTCACCTTGGAGAAGGAAATTGGGAAGAAAGGGACGGGTGACCTACAGGTTGTTGGGGACAATGTCCTTGAAGAGGGGGGGGTGATGTCATGAATCACCCGGGTTCTACTTTTTCGCATGACACATCTGTATGGATACAGACACATCTTAGCGGCATGGGACTCTCATGACACCACCACGTGACCTTCTCATGGTTGAAACCCGGCCACGGATTCTAAAGCCGCAGACTCGGGGTAGCCTGTGCCATGGGATACAGAAGAAATTAGGAACTAGGAACCTGTACAGACAGATCCTAGTCCCCAGATGCGCCACGGCTGACACAGAAGTGTACACAAAGTACACGACTGGTTGCATTTGAACCACTGGAGACGATGACATTAAGGATTAGGAAACCCGCTAAGTCCCTCCGACGCCATGGAAACGGACACAGAGGAGTCCAGGAGTATCAGCATTAACACTCCTTAATGCTGCGGTACAGGAACTGATCGTGATTGACCGTGATCACTTTAATTTATTTGAAGCCTATATAAGCTCGTTAGAATCTCCATGTACAGTAGATTCTACCTTGTCTAATCTCAGGCTTCTACCTTGGCTTGACATAGGCATTGTCTCCACCCTGCCCCACTTCCTCTACATCATATTACGGGTTGCATCCACGCCCTGGGTTTTATACCTGAGTGAGTATCACACCCTCTTTGACTCATTCCGGGTTCCATCTCACATCCTGACCTACAACATACAGCCTCCTAGAGAGGACGCTGTACAGTTGGTCCTACTGCTCGGGGAACACACAAGCTATTAGTGTCTATCTGGTTTATCCTGGTTGGGGGTTCTCATCGGGTTACTCGCTATTTAGCCGACCCAGAGGCCATTGCTGACACCAGGCGATGTCAATGGTAGCAGTCCGGTGATATTAGGATTTGTGGGATCTCCCGCAGAAGTGTCACGAGCGTAGAACCCGTCATCAACAAGAGCCGAATAGAGCAGGGAACATCTGGGGGAACATCGCTTCAGGTATCCTCAACGTGTTGAGCAAAAGTTATTGGGGCTGGGATTCCCGAGATCAAGGCATACAGTGACATACACACCCTGCAAGAGATTAGAAATGATGCCAGGCGCGTTGTTAATCACCAATGGTTTGTTCAAGTCGTTGGCTGGTTCACTGGCAAAGTACTGTTGAAAGTCCTAGCTCAACTTGTATAAAAACATGCTTGAGATATTCACGGAGGGACCTGAAGCACACAGGGAGCATCACATCCGAGAAATGCAGGGCACCAGGGAAGTCAGCTTCGAAGGAGATTCGGGACCTGAACACAATATAGTCCACGGACAAAGGGAATGGTGCAGATTCGGTGATTTTTGCTGTCAAATATGCAGCATTCTTTCTGGCAGAATTGGACGGTGTGGCCAGCTTGAGCGATGCGTCAATGGATATAAGGGTGGGACCAAGCTTTAGTATGTACAGGATGTCTTTTGCGACAATCCGCATTGATCTATTTGGCTCATTGGGAACTTGAACATGCATGTCACCCATTCCAATCGCGTCAAGGGTCTTGTTGTCCGCTGCAGTGATTCTGCACAGTTCAATTGCCTGATAACTCATCAGCTGATGCCCGCAAGAGTGTCATATGAATTGAGGCGCCCAAATCATATATTTCGAGCTCATCCTTGGGCCTGGAAATGGCAGCGGCGGTAAACACAATTTCTGGGGTGAGTGATGTCTTCGCTGAGCGCTCATCAATTTTCTCATCCTCAGTGTCGTCAGCTTTGTTGTTGCTGTCCAGCACATCCAATAAAGGCGGTAAATCTTTGTATTCCTTGTCCAAGTGCTCCTCCTCATCAAGTTCATCAAACTCAATGTATCCCTCCGGCCTGTACAACACTGCCATCCATGCAGCATCCAAATTGTCTACTGCCCTCGCAGCATTGGATTTGCCAGCCTTCCGGTGAGGGTTCTGCCCTTCTTTTCCTCCTCCCTTCGCCAGAAGTCCTTTGAC
Organism: Mycena olivaceomarginata; assembly: GCA_029378375.1. Taxonomy (NCBI): domain Eukaryota; kingdom Fungi; phylum Basidiomycota; class Agaricomycetes; order Agaricales; family Mycenaceae; genus Mycena; species Mycena olivaceomarginata. Next base: position 3,942 of record JARKIC010000993.1, on the reverse strand, counting down.
ATGTGCCCCTTTTTGTGACAGTTATAGCACTCCATTGTCTTCTTCAACTTCTTGCTACCATTCCTGTAGAACACAGCCTCTTTCTCCCATTTTAAACCATGCCTGGCTGCTTCTGGTCAGCTTTGTCGCTGGTGCCTTGCAGCACCATATCAGGATCAAGAGTTTTGCCAAGAAGTGTGGTGGCACCCGTAAGTGCCAAAAGGTATGTCTCGTATGATGTGGGAAGAGAGCCTAGACAATTGTGACAAGTTGTCGTCTCCTGGGTTTCGCAACAAGGTCCACTCGGATCGTGCATAATATATTGAGGTGAGCCTTTACATCTCCACCATCTGTGCAATGCTCGTCTTGGAGCTTGCACCACAATCAACCATGACCATCTTTGATTTCTTCTTGTATTCATCCTTCACCTTCCCCCACATCTCCTTCACCATTGTCTCCCTTTGACCTTCAAGAAAAGTGAATCTGGGATCACTGAAGCCAGGCCCTGTTTTATAATGGCCTGCTCCGACTTCCAGAACCGGTGGCGTGCCAAATAATTGTTGGTGGCCGTTACCTCCGTTGGTGTGGGTACTGCGGCTTGGTTCAATTATTCCAACATTCCAGTTCTACATCTTCGTCCCTGGGCCCCTTGAAGTCCCTTCAGCTGACCTCATATGTGTATGAGATTTCCATAAGATTTCTGCTTGTACTGAAGGTTTTTAGTAACAATGGGAGCAAGAATGAGTATATAATTTGAAAGGCTGAGGGAAGGGTTTCAAAGCAAGGGCAGAAATGGCTGGATAAGTTTCTAACAGGTTTTCTAATGAGGGGATGATTGTACTCATCCTCTGTGTAGCGGACAGGTGACCCCGCAATGATTCTGAAAACATCAGAATTGTGATTCTGCCTGTGTTTCAACTCCGGAGTCGAAACACTGATTCTCAGTGATTCTGTCAAAACATTGATTTTGGCGTGGATTCTTGATCAAAATCAATGAGAGAATCAATGCAGAATCGATGACTGAATCGGTGTCGATTCTCAACTTTGACTTCCCCTAATGATCATGGTCAGGATTCAAGAAAGAAAAGGTATGATCCCACATCTTCGGAATTCTACAGGCTCCTTGCCCAACTCACCCTTACTGGCCGCTCCCAACACCCGCACAACCCGCACTTCAACCCTTGCATCCCTTCCCTCCCTCCGCACCCTCCCGAGCGCGCTCCACCGCATGAAGCCTGTGTGCACGGCCACGCAGAGTGGGTCCGAGTTATCGGTGTAGATCTGCCTCTGCTGCTGGGGCTCGCCCACAACTTCTCTGCACTGATGTGAATGGGGGCAGAGAGGTGTGGGAGTGCCACAGCAGCGAGGTGGCCACTTGGCTGGGATGGCACGAGTGTCTCCCACCACCATCATGCAGGGGCGAAGACGACACCAAAGAAGAGGACACCAACACACGTACACCCCCGCCCCACAGGCGCACCGGCTTCAGCTGGCCCAAGGGGAGGTGTGCGGTGGGGAAGAGGAGTGTGGTATGCGTTTTGAGTGCGAGGAGCTCCGGGTCTTCTGGTTCTGATGTAGCGGGGGCATCTGAGGTCACATCTGGCTTGTCCTTTGTAGCGGTAGCAAGGGGATTTAGAGTTGAGGTACCAGTGGTTTTATCCTCGAGGAGCTTTCCAGTAGTAGCAGCGGGTACATCGGCCAACTCAGCCAGAAAAGCATACGGGAACGGGGTCACAGGGTACACGTAGCTCCCCAGGCTCACACTCTGCTTTGTGCGGAAGACGCGCTCAGGTGGCTCCCTCGGTGTGGGAGTCTGCACTGGTGGGCCATTCACTGCATCCCACTCAGTGTCAGGCATGCTCAGCGGCACACCAGGGACGCCCCAGTTGTACAGCTCCCTCTTGTGCTCCCTGGTATCCCTCTCCCTCGCAATCCCGTTCGCGCTCCCAATCTTCTCTCCTGCTTGTGCTTGCCCTTTGAAGAGCCGGGGCGCGTGCCAGGGGGCACGGCGGCATGGGCATCAGGGGGAGGGGTGGCATGAGGGTGGGGACGCCTCCTGCACCGGGACAAAGGACGTGTGGAACTGCCCCTGGAAGGTACGTGCCCTGCCATGCGAGAGAGGGGTGCAGTGAGTGCAAGCGCAAATTCGCGGCTGTCCGTTTTGCACTCGCAGACATCGTGGGGATCGGCTCACAGACATCGCGTGGGTCTCGCTCGTGGGATCACAGTCACAGATGTCACGGTGATCTCGCTTGTGGCTGAAGGCGCCCATGGGCACATACATCAGCGAGGGCTCAGAGTATGGCTGCGGAGGCATGTACGGGGCATTGGAAGCAGGATTACTCAGTGGGGGAGGCTGTCTTGGATGGGGCGAGGTGGTGGGTGGCTGACTCATACATCACATCAAAATATACATCTATCTACAAAGCGAGCCAGACCCAATCCTTGCTTCACTCGGTGGCATCAGTATCAAGGACACTTAACTCTGGCCACCTTTTCAGGCCCTTCTTTGTGGCACAGCCAGTGCAATGAAGAAACCAAGCCTCTTTTGGAGGTTGCGCGTTTCAACATTTAGTTTTATTATTATTATTATTGGCTGACTTCCCGTAAGCATAGATTTATTTTTTGATTATTTCTCGCATTTTGGCAGCTGTCATGAATTGCCCGGGTTCCTACTTTTTCGCGCGACTGCGTCCGTATGGATACAGACGCGTCTTAGCGGCACGGGACTCTCATGACGCCACCACGTGACCTTCTCACGGTTGAAACCCGGCCTCGGATTCTAAAGCCGCAGACTCCGGGAGTCTGCGCCACGGAATACAGAAGACGTTAGGGACTAGGAACCCATACAGACGGATTCTAGTCCCCCGGACGCACCAAGGCTGACACAGGAGAGTACACGGAGTACAGGAGTGGTTGCAAACCCGATCGGGGTGTTGAACCACTGGAGACGATGACACTTAGGACTAGGGAAACCCGAATGTCGGGTCTCCTAGGTCCACCGACGCCACGGAAACCAACACAAAGGAGTCCAGGAGCATCAGCATTAATGCTCCTTAACGCTACGTTGCAGGAACTGATCGCGACTGACCGCGATCGCTTTAATTTATTATAAGCCTATATAAGTGTCATGAATCGCCCGGGTTCTACTTTTTCGCGCGACGCGTCCGTATGGATACAGACGCGTCTTAGCGGCACGGGACTCTCATGACGCCACCATGTGACCTTCTCACGGTTGAAACCCGGCCTCGGATTCTAAAAGCCGCAGACTCGGGGAGTCTGCGCCACGGAATACAGAAGACGTTAGGGACTAGGAACCCGTATAGACGGACTCTAGTCCCCGGACGCACCAAGGGCTGACACAGGAGAGTACACGGAGTACAGGAGTGGTTTGCAAAACCCGATCGGGGTTTGAACCACTGGAGACAATGACACTTAGGACTAGGAAACCCGAACGTCGGGTCTCCTAGGTCCACCGACGCCACTGGAACCAACACAGAGGAGTCCAGGAGCATCAGCATTAATGCTCCTTAATGCTACGTTGCAGGAACTGATCGCGATTGACCGCGATCCGCTTTAATATTTATTAGAAGCCTATATAAGCACGGTAGAATCTCCATGTACAGTAGATTCTACCTCGTCTAATCTCAGGCTTCTACCTTGGCTTGACATAGGCATTGTCTCCACTCTGTCCTGCTTCCCTCGCACCGTACTACGGTTGTAATCCACACCCTCGGGTTTTGTACCTGAGTGGATATCACACCCTCTTCGACTCGTTCCGGGTTCCGCCTCGCATCCCGACCTACGACATACGGCCTCCTAGGAGGACGGCCGTACGACTGGTCCTACTGCTCGGGGAACACACAGCTATTAGCGTCTATTCGGGTTTCTCTCCTGGTTGGGGTTCTCGCCGGGTTACTCGCTGTTTAGCCGACCCAGAGGCCGTTGCTGACAGAAGGTAGA